>CM053761.1:8737525-8781932 GCA_028658305.1 Pachyuromys duprasi | reverse complement strand
TGCATGGTATTGGCATAGAAACAGAAGAGTGGATCAATTGAACCAAATAGAAGACCCATAAATAAACCCACACACCTATGGAAACTTGATTTTTGACAAAGAAGCCAAAACCATTCAATGGAAAAAAGAGCATCTTCAACAAATGGTGCTGGTCCAACTGGATATCTGTATGCAGAAAAATGAAAATAGATCCATATTTATTACCCTTCACAAAACTAAAGTCCAAGTGGATCAAAGATCTCAACATAAAACCAGACACACTAAACCGGTTAGAAGAAAAAGTAGGGAAGACCCTAGAACTCATTGGCACAGGAGAGTACTTCCTGAACAGAAACTCATTGTTTTAAAACACTTTAATTTTACCTTGTAGAAGAGATTGAAGAAAGTACATTAGAGACAAATGATTGTCATCCTTTTAATAAGACACTTTGTATGTTTAAAAAAGTAATATGGAACTTTCCAGGAAAGGAAAATGGAAAGGGGAGATAGTTCTCTGGCATATATAAATAACTCTCTAGAAAGTAATATATAAAGTCATCAAAACAAAAACAAATTTTCTTTTGTCTTCAGTAGCCTGCCCTAATTACCACTGTGCTATTCTCAAATATATCTTATTGATATGTAGAAGCAATCATGTAAAAATAGAATAATCTCACTGTTAGAGATGGCAGCTGGGACTTCAGTCACACCTCCTCCCACATAGAAATAAATTGTGTCTGTAAATTTTTGAATATTTACCAAGTTCCAGGCTCAAATATTTTGGCCAGAAACATTTTCTTTCCAAAGAACTTGCAGTTAGAGAAGTGTTCTGAGGCCACTGTACAACATTTTAGTGACATCTATTCCAAAGAGTACTGAAGGATTTCCCTTTCTCACTTGCACATAGGTGGTACTTCAACATATGTAGACAACAGGTCTCTGATAACTGGGTTGATGCAATTCACAGGGGGAGAGGTAAGTGCTTTTGGCACTTGGTAATTTGACCAAAGAAAACTCTGACAAAATGATAATATAGATGTGTAAAGATCATCTAAGAATATAACACAATCATGGATAATAAAAATGACAAGTATTTCTCTTCTTTTACTCTTAATTTTCTGTTTGCAGCTAATAATTCCTCATGTTAGAAGGCCAGTTTGCTTTCTTCATTTCTCACTAGGTTAAGTCAGTTTTGTGCAGCTCTGACAAAATAGAAACCACGAATATAAGTTAAACCAGGACACATTTGCTATGGCCCATGGGTTCAGAGGTCATCTCGTTCCAACCCTCAAAGCGGTGGGAACCTATGGTGGGGGAAACATTTCTTCTCATTGAGACAGGGAGAAAATGAAGGAACTTGGAAGCAGACATAACCTGCAAACAGAACAAAGCAACAAATAAACAAACAAACAAACAAAAAAAACAGTGGTCCTTATTTTTTTTCCAAGTGTGCACCACATCCTAAAGTTTCCAAAAAATTCCTTTATAGCATAGCAATACGGTGACCAAATGTTGAACATATAACCTCACTCAAACTATATCATTTTACACATGACCTTTCTGTCTCTACAAACAAACATTACATCACATCAACACTATTCCCCTAAGCCATGTTTCCCACTTTGATATTGAAACTTAATCTAAAGCTCAAACAAGAAACTATTTAATCTCTTATTAGTTGCCTCTTTCCTGTTTATCCCTGACTTCTGTTCTCACAGATATCTACTTCATACTTCTTCCTTCCCACTATGTTTCCACCTACATATGCATTTTTAACTTATGGCTGATTGGTTCTGTTTATTAAAAACTTTTAAAATGGCTGAAAGATAACTTCCATATCATCTTTATAAACTCTGGTCCGGATATTGTACTTCTGCCTCCATGAGTGCGCACATACCAACACTGGCAGATACTGTACCAAAGCAGCTGCCACTGGGTATTTTAGCATGCCTGTTGATTGCTTCAAATCCCTACAGCCTGGAAGCTTAAGGCACCAATGACTAGAACTTGGGCTAGTTGCTTCTGAGAGCTATGTGGAAAAATCTTTTCCATTCCATTAACCAGTAACAAAACAATCAAGCAACATAATACAGCATTTAAGAAATCATGTTTTTAAAGTTATCAAAGCATTGACTGAACTTGCTGAGTGAGAAGTAGAAAAAATTTAATTCAACTCAGCACCATAGAACTATCTAGGAATATCACTAGAAATTTCGACCACAACTGGGATAACTCCTTCCAGTGCACTGCCCATTTTCCTCACCTAAGTAAACTAAATCCACATAATGTTTAAAGAGATTGTGTTGTACATAGACACACATTACAGAGGATTAGACTGTGGTAAGTGCTTACATCCACAGTCACACTGTAGAACAACACTCACACGTGCGAACATCACACCAATGCTTGGAGTTATTAAAGTGTTTAACACATAAAAAGATTTCTATAATCACTTATTAGAAATATTAACCATGTGATCTTGTCTTTTTAATGCTTTCTGAGTTCTCTTTTATAGCACTCTCAGGGTGTATATTCACTTGTGCTATAATTTTTTTAATTATGTAAGATTAGTTGTATTTTATTTCCTATATTGTCATCAGCACTCACAAATTACGTTCAATAAATATTTGTTAAACTAATAAAATATTGTTTCCAGATAAAGCCTGTGGCTAGACCTTATTCAATATAGATTCTGAAGCACTGAGTTCTTCCACTCTTCAATTCAACTAACATACAGTTCCACCTTGATATGGTCTTTTTGTGAATGGGTACATGCAGAGACAGTGCTCACTGTTCAGTTGGTGACATACTAATGTCCTCATGTGGGGGAGAAGTGTTTATTTGTTAGCTCTGCTTCTTTGACAAAGTTTTATCTCAGTACATACCGCTTTATGTGAAAGTGTTACTATCCTCCTCCTCCTACTTCATAGCTATTCAGAACCTTTCGGTTTGGGATGAAGAGGACTGATTGAAAATCAGAAACAGACACATATGGAGAATTCTAAGTTCCCAGTTGCCTTGAAGTTAAGTGGAGTGGGCACTTGATTATTACGAAGGCTAGAATTGGATTGAAGAATCATACTTACAGGTGTAATGGAGCTCAGAAAGTGTCAGACCTCAGAAGTACCTGGCCCTTGATTGTAGCAGCTGGAAGTGATTTAACAAGCACTTGAGGTGACAGAATCAGATGGTTTAGGTGATGAACGAGCTGATTCGATATAGTAAATTATTTTGCTCTTTAAAAATCAGAATTAAATAGCTTATGTCTTGGGGTAGGGGGTGGGGTAGGGAGACCTAACAGAAGGACACACATTTCCTGACAAACAAGTGAAACTTCAAGTCTAACCTGCCTTTCTTTGGCTCACTTCAATGAGATTTTTGCATGAAGATCTTAGATATTCTTCTATGGATGAAATAAAATTTATTTCACTGGCAATACCATTGTATAATTTATTGAAAGCTCTGTACTTTCAAGAAATAATATTTAATGGTGTGGTTGAATCCTAAAGCAACTGGGACTGTTTAGAATTTGCAGAAAATTTACCCAACTATTTCTTCCAATATATTAACAAGACATTTCATCTTTTCTCTAATCTACAGACTAAGGTTCACACTGAGTAACAGACACTAAGTACTTATGAGTTGATATTAGGGAGGTTGGAGAAATGGTGAAATCCATACATTCTTGCTGCACAATTATGAGGATCCATAACCACATTAAAATGTGCAAATGGTGACATGTACCTGAAATCCCAATACTGGGAAAGCAGACACAGAGGGATCTCAGGGAATTAGCAATGTAAAACTCTGGAACAGAGAGCAATAAAGATACTCAACAACCTTTGTCCTCCTCAAACACACACACATAAACACAATGAACACATGTATATAGATACACAGTCATGAACACAATGTACATGTGAGTATAGACACACATATGAACACAACACATACATGGGCATAGACACACACATGAACACAAAGCACACATGAATGTAGACACACATGCTATTTTAAAATAGGCAAAATAAAATAAGAAATCATCATATATTTATATCAATAATTTCAAATGAGAATTTCCTGCTCAGGACTCTTTCCTGAGCATTGTAAAACTCCTTTCTGTAAACCTTGAGCAACTTGCCACTTGATCTGACTAGTCTCTAGCCACTAGCACAAGTGCTCTGCTACCTACATTTACATTTCTACACTCACAGAATAAAAGGAATTAACGTTTTCAAGCAACTGCCCAACTCAGTGTTCAAATGTGAGTATGTCCATAAAGATATGGCCACAGAAATGGTAAATTAAAGCACATGATTCAAGTGCATGGCTTCAGCATTCATCCTCACTACCTTGTGAGAAATCCTGTAACATTAGTTAGCATCATGTTTTACAAACCTCAGGTTTCAGAGAGCCACCTCGGGGAGACAGTGTACTTGCTACCAAGTCCAATGTGAGTTTGATGGAACCACAGACCTACATTGTAGGAGGAGATGACGAACCCCTCCCAAAATATCACTGACTATCTCTACGCCTTGTGGAATGACACCCTCGTACACAAAAACAGAAGAAATAAAAATGGAAAAATAATCACAAATTATTAATAAAGCACTTGTACCTTATTTTAATTCGATGAAAATAAAATAAAATAAAAGTGATGTACTAAATCATAAGGTTTTAAACTTTCATTTATTTTATGGCCATGAGTAGTTTGCTTATATGCATGTACCTGGACCCACGGAGGCCGGAAGAGAGCCGGAGTTCAGCTGGGACTAGAGTTGCAGATGGTTGGGAGGCACCATGTGTATTCTGGGAATGAAACTTGGGTCTCCAGAAGAGCAGACAGCACGCCTAACCTCTCTAAGCCTCCTAAATAATTACTTTTAATTATTGGGAAATTGAAATTATCATAAACAAAACCGACAATATTTGGCGAAAGGCATTATATTTTAGTGGAAAAATAAAGAGAAGGAAAGTAAGGATTTTAGGGGGAGGCGGTAGGAGAATTATGCATCATACTATCTGGATCAAAGGAGTCTTCATATTTATTTGTTAGGTATTTTTTGAAAATTAATAGCTGTGCTTATCAACTTTTTTCTCACTGATTTCACTTAACGTCATTTCATGTATTTAGATTTGGTTCTTACATAAACCATTCTGCTGGGTTCCTAAAACATAAATATAAGGGAATTTTGAGCACCACTTAAACAATATTTGAAGGTTCTCTTGCTCTACTTGTAGAGCTCCTGAACCAAAAGGATCTGGGCACAGGGGTCTTTTCTGAGACTGATACTCCAACCAAGGACCATGCATGGAAATAACCTAGAACTGCTGCACAGATGTAGCCCATGGCTACATCTCCAAATGGGTTCCCTAGTAAGGGGAACAGAGACTGTCTCTGACATGAACTCAGTGGCTGGCTCTTTGATCACCTCCCCCTGAGAAGGGATAGCCTTATCAGGCCACAGAGGAAGACAATGCAGCCAGTCCTGATGAGACCTGATAGGCTAGGGTCAGATGGAAGGAGAGGAAGACCTCCCCTATCAGTGGACTGGAGAAGGAGCATGGGTGGAGATGAGGGAGGGTAGGATTGGGAGGGGATGAGGGAGGGGCTTACAAGTGGGATACAAAGTGAATGAACTGGCAATTAACAAAAAAATTAAAAAAAGGAAAGGTCAAAAATAGTAATAATTGAGGGGAGCATTCAATGGGGGCTTTAAAAATGGCTCTGCAATTAAGACCACTTGACTCTCTTGCTGAGAACCAAAGTACAATTGCCAGCGCCCAAACAGCAGCTCACAACTCTTTACAATCCCAATCACAGGGACATTGGTGCCATTTTCAGATGTCACAGACACTGTATGTAAATGTCGCATGTGCATCTGAACACTCAGACACATACAAATTAAATACATAAATAATTAAAAATAGTTTATCGGTCATAATGAATTGTATATCATTTAAAATATTTTCCACAAGCTTATTTATAACAGTATCAATTCAAATATCAAACTATTTATCAGAATACATGTTCCCATCAAATTTCCAGTCTCAGTTACCAGGATTGCTAAAGGCTTACTAAGGAAGAAGACTGTCCTAGGCAGCTTGGCCAGTAGAATGTTTGATATGCATGAGGACCTAAGTTCAATTCTCAGAACACACCTTAAAAAAGTAAACTTAAAAGTGGAAGTTCACATTTGTCACTCTTGCTCTACAGAGACAAGTGGGTTTTGAGGGTCAAGAATCATAAAAACGTAAAAGTATGGGTGGTATCAGAAGGACAGCAGCCGAGGTAGACCTCGCCCCCAACACCCACTCACACACACAGACACACACAGACACACACAGACCACACACATAGACACACACACACAGACACAGACACACACACAGACCACACACACAGACACACACACACACACAAACACAGACACACAGACACACACACACTCACACAGACACACACAATCACACACACACTCACACACAGAGACACACACACTCACACACACACAGAGACACTCACACACTCACAGACACACACACACTCACACACAGACATAGACACACACAAACACACTCACACAGACACACACACATTAGAGGAGAAATCTACTTTCTAGCCCCCTTGCATTCATTTCTCTACAAAGAAAGAAAAGAAACTGCTATATTTTTGTTAATGAGTGTAAATCGTCATCTTTATCCTTAGTTCATATGTTTCCTTTAAAAGCTCATTGTGAACAAAACAAGTATCTGCTTTTCATCTGATTTTTCATAAATTTACTATTATTATTATCATTTGTTGTAAAAAGCAGTGAACTGTCACATTAACTCTGAGTTGGTAATCTCAAGGAAAACTACCTGAGGGGGAAGAACCATGTACCCTTTCAGAGGACTTGGGATATGCACTCACACTGTTCCCGATTTCGCCAAACCAAGTCCCTTGGTCATTTAACTCTTGCTCTGTAAAGGAAGCTTTGGATAGTTTGACTTTTGAAAGATCATGTCTTTTTCTCAAATAAGGATTTGCAAATGTCGGTAAAATCAGAAATGTCTTACAAACTATAATGAATAAATTATTTTACACACTGAAATGTTGCTTGATTTTTTTTTCTTTAGCTATATCAAAAATCTTAGGAAAAATCTTTTAAAATATAGTATCCAAAAGAATAAAATTCACTCATTTCATAATAAACTAAAATTAAAGATTATAAAAAAATTAATTATCTATTAAAAGGTTTTAAATACTCTAATCAGAGTAATAAAAGTAGAGTTAATTAATTTATATTGCTGAACATCTGCTCCTAGTTATAATAAAACTGGAGTGGCTGAAGACTCTATTTTCACATTTCAATCACTTAAAATCAGATGCTTTGAAATATAACAGCATATTGAACTTGATGTAGATGCCACATTCTTAAAAGAAAATGGCATAAAGCTTCCCTTTGTCATCCAAGACAGTCTCTTTAATGATGAGGTTGGAATTCAGGAAGAATGAAATAAAGCTTTCAGATACTAAGGCAGTAAAAGCCAGAAACATTTCACAATACCGTATATATTTGTACGTAAATTTCCAGATTTCTCAAGCCTTATTTCCCATATGGGAGACACCAGTAGTCTTGTTTTTGCAGGCTTTACAGAAAGCGCTAAGTAATGTGGGTCTCTGGGGATGTGTGTGTGTGTGTGTGTGTGTGTGTGTGTGTGTGTGTGTGTGTGTGCAGGCACACGCATGTGCAATGTTAATTGTCTTAAATATTATATGACAAAAAATGACAATTTTAAAGTGTACACATAATGTTATTGAAATTCAACTATATGCAGAGCACAATTCCAGGTATTAAAACACAATACTAAAAGTATTCTCTTGATACAGAGAATTATCGTAGGGAAGCTACCTTATATTGCAAATAAAATAGTCAAAGACCATTTTGTTCTGTACTTTGTTGTATTCTGTTATCCATTTCTTCCTTCTCCTCACCCTGTTATATCATGTCTAACTCATGGTAAGTATTTGAATGTGAGATATGCCAGGCTTGAGCGTGCTGTCTCTAGGAAGTAAGTTGTTCTGAGAGTTTGTGGAACTTTTGAGAGCAGTTAGATGGTGCGCGTAGGAGAGCTGGGGTGAGCCTTGAGGATCATAGCCTGACTAATTTCAGTATATTTCTGCTTAATTTCTGCAATTAAGAAGTGATTGTCCATTGAAAGATCCTGCTGTCGATGTCCAGCTCAGCTCTGTCTGCATGGTTTCCCTACCATGAGGGCCTGAATCCTCTACACTGTGAACCAAAATAAGCCCATCATTGCTTACATTTTGGGTATTGTTGTTCTTATTTGATGGTTTTAAGCTTACAACAGTTGTCCTCAGCTTTCCAAAAATTTATCTTCCTTTCTTTTCTTAACCACTGCCAGAAAAAAAGTACTGAATTTAAAGCTTACATGCCTACAATTTATATGAATGCAAATGCCAAGACTAACTCCCCAAAGTGGTTCTCTACTTGAACATATCTCTAAAGACTTTTATTCTTTGCCATTTAAGGTGGTATATTCGAAAGGCTTCTTGTATGTCGACATGGTCATCTTTGGTGGTGAGCATGTAGTCATTCTTCTACTTACAAAACAATATTAAACTTCTATGGTTGGTGCACATGTTTAATGACTGAAATGTAGCAGGTAACATTAAAACCAAGTAATGGAATTTTAATGAGTTTAAAGACATTTTCTCTAGTTAGTGAAGAACTGAATAAAGAGTAAAAGAAATTATATAACTAAGTAAGGAAGCAAAATTGCTATTAGACAGGTGTAAGCACAGGGGCATTAAACACAGCTGCAAGTTTTAGGGCCTTAGAAATTAATTTCAGTATTATGACCCTTTTATTGATAAGCCATGAATGTGAAAGAGTTCCACAAATCTATATTCATTGTCTGTACTTCAGTTGCCAAATATCTTTCAAGTGATAACTGTACTGGATAAAAATGATCTCTTACAATATCTGCCAAGAAGCCACAAAGCTGTGAGGGTGAGGGCATCTGCACCGAGAGACAGGTGTGGTCTCACTGGTTCTGTTTTCCCATCATTTCTACTTATGATCCCATAAGCCCCTCCCTGTCTTGTTTCAGAATCTTGATGAGCATATCCATCAGATAGTACTACTGGTCAATGACATCAATGTGATTTGATTAGATAAACAGTCAGAAGCTTATATCCAATAGAGTTCTACTCTTGAAATCAGATAGAAAATTACCACCATTTATCAGAAAGATAGAGAGAAAAATGAGATGAAATCGACCATTGTAAATGTCAGCATGGAGCAAAAGGATGAAGAGACATGGTAAATTTTAGATGAAATGTTTAGTTTTGATAAGATTGAGACATTTTAAAACCAGCAAATGAGAGTGATTTAAGGTATGAGACATAAGGTAGAAAACATTTATAAAAACAATTGATGTGATTATCTGTTTGAACAATATATAAACACCTATAAGTAAAGCCTTAAAATAAAAATCCTAATATAAATATAAATTTAAATAATTTCACAGAAACTCTATAAATCAGGATAACCAACTGACATGAGGTTATATATAAAAATATTTTAAACTGAACCTTAAATAGTCACAAATTAGTGTGAGGAATGCATACCACTACAACAGATAATTGACAAAGACTAATGATGCAAACTGCTGTCCTTAGTGTGGGGTAATTAAAACTTACATATTGTAAGAGTGTTAAAGTTAATCAAGTGGCTTTATAAAGCAGTATTACAACTGGATTTTAAGAGACATACACTTTACAACCCAGTACTTTCATTCTTAAAGATGTACACTGAATAAAGTATCTTGTGTGTGTATGAGAAAGAATGTACAGCAAAGTCCACAACAGTAGCAGTTTGTAAACATCCCAAGTTGGCCTGGTGTTGTCAGACAGACTACTAAATGGCTGTGTCTTAGTATATTCTCACAATAGAAATGCATGCAAAATACTTCAAACAAACATGATACCACAAAATTTATTCACTAAGCTGAAAAAGGTATGTAGATTAAACAAAAATCATAATTTTATAAAGGTAAATATACAAGGTTAATATTTCTGTTCACCCTTATTTTAATGTATTCCTAAAATACAGTCTCCTCAAATGATTCTTAGAAATTTTTCTTGACTTGGGTTTAGACTCTCAGAGATTTCCTTTAGCAATTGAGGAGCAGTATTCTGAGTATCCCAGTAACTATTACTGTGATTCTTCTAGTGGTTATATGAAACAACCTAACCTGAATAAATATAAATATATGATAGATCAACAGATAGATGATAGATAGATAGATAATATGCTGATTCTTTCTTCAAGAAATGCCACTTGATGAGATTTTGCATCAAGAATATAAAAATTGTGTATTGCTATCAATGTGAAAACTATAAAAACGTTTCAAAACCAGGTATTAGGTCCTATGATTCTGAAAGAGTTAGCATGCAACTAGGAAAAACAACTCCTAGAATGTTGTCCACATGAAAGTTACACTAAAATACTTAATCCACAAACACTGTAAACATTTCTTAATTTCTGACTGAGAGTATTCCATTGTGTAGATGTATCACAATTTCTGTATCCATTCCTCAGATGAGGGGTATCTGGGTTGTTCCCGAGATTATTAAGAAATATGGCATGGTCCATGGAAATACACCCTTGAAATCTCAACAAGATGTTTGTCTAAACAATAACATCATAATGACAGCAGCATCTAACACATCACCATGGACAGGGGGAATTCTACAGGGTCTCACCTTCCCATCTTGAGATGAAGAGCCAATGCCTTGTGAAAAATGGAAACAATATACTCCAAGGAAAAGTCCTACAGAGAATGTCCAATGCCAAGTGGTCATCTGAGGATGCAGTGCAAAATGGACTCAACAGCTGGCATATACACACCTGTATAAGTATGTACTCATGTGTATACATGAACAAAATAAACAATAATTAAAGAAGCAATCATATATTTGAAATAGACACATAATGAGTTAGAGGGAATAGGAGACTGAACGTGATGTAGGTGCAGTGCTTATGATGTTCTCAAAATTTATTAAAAAAAATATGTGATCACATACCACAATACGACAAAGGATATCTGGTAGTAGATGAATATTTATATATTTTAACTATAATATATGAAGCAAAGATTGATTTTCATGTTTTATACTTCTAAGTGGTACTTGATGGTAGAGTACAGACTTTTAATAAAAATCCCACTTTATTTATCTTTTTAGTGAAATGAAGTGACATCTCCTCATATAGAATGTATGCTGATTTAATCACAGTCTGTTGTTTTGATCAATAGGAAGCTATTTGTCATCAAAGCCCAACTTCAAAAATCTAGTTTAAGAACACAGCACTAAGGAACTTGAAGATAGGGTGTCTGGTGTTGCTCTCTCCGTGGTTATACCAAAAGTGTTGATCTGTGGCTGACATGGTTAACAAACCCTGGTTACTTCGGCTTCTATTGGGTTATATATTCATTCAATTGTAATTCCCAGATTCATAATTTCAAGCTGAATATTTTTGAACTCCATCTGTGTCAGCTAACAATTTAGTTACTTAACTGCTCAGTGACTCTTCAAGGACTAATATGTTTGCCTCTAACTCCACAGACTTCATCCCATACATTGCTATCTTCAAACATGTATACTATGTTTTAGTCACTGTCTATTTCTGTGAAGAGACACTATGAGCAAGGAACTCTATTTTTTTTTAATCTTTCTATGGGCTTCATAACAGTTTCTGAGGTTAGTCCATTTCATAATGCCTGGAAACATGTCAATACAAAAACAGACTTAATTCTGGAGTTGAAGCTGAAAGCTTCCTCCTGATCAGCAGGATGAGAGAGAGAAATTCTGGGCTTGACATGGTCTTTTGAAAAAAGTGACATACTTCCTCCAAGAAGGCCACAACTCCTAGTCCTTCTACTCTTTTCCACTAGTGTCACTCCTTGGTGACAAAGCCTTCAAATGCAGCAGCCCATGGAGACCATTCTTATTCAAATTTCACACGACTACTATCAAATTGTCAATCTTCCCCATTGTGTCAAAAGTTAGCATTTACTTTATTTCTCAAGTCTCAGTAGGTTTCCTTGCTAAGTATCGTTAAGGTAGCAAATTATTCTTTCACAATATTTTACATCAACAAATTCTTTCTCCACTAAACTACAGTGACATCTTAACCAGTTTATCATCAATTTTAAACATCTTGAATTTCTATATACAACTCTCAGGAAATGATGACTGGAAACTACAAACTACAGACTATTCCAACTTAGTATTCTTTGTGAATCAAAAAAAAAATGTTGGTATTTATCATCTTTAGGAGCTCTTACTCTTTTCCTCCATCCACATTCATTGTCATGTACTTCATTTTCTTCACATCCCTCACATGTGTTTCTTAAAATTACATTCAGCCACAACATTTACAGCTGTAGTCTATTTTCATATTCTCATCCTTCTGCTTTCAGTGTTACTGATACGTCTTAGGGGAATCTTTCCTGACACATGTGACCATCTGTTTATCTTTTCATGAAACTATTATTTGTATTACAAACATGTAACTATGTGAATAATTTTTAAAAGATTTATATTGCTTTATCTTATTTGTGTGATTATTAGCTACACATGTTTGTCATTCATGTGTATGTGCATCGTGCCATCGAAGGACAGAAAGTGAGGTGATTACCCTGGAACTGGAATTACCGGTGATTATGAGGTGTCATGGGGGTGCTGGGAATGAAATATGGGTTCTCTGGAAGAGAAGTAAATATCTTAACTTCTGAGAGACCTGAAATATATATTTGCTAGCTACCTTCGGTCATTACTTGTGGGTTCTTGAGAGCTGGATATTAGTTCTCAGTACTTGGTCTCATAAGCATACAATAGTGAGGGCTAATCAGAACAAAAGCCAGTTGGAACACAGTCCAATATAGACTGTTCTAGAAAAGCCTTCAATAATACAGGTACATAATATTTAGCCCTTCTTGTTGCTTGCAGGAACACGTTCTCACAACTCACTAGCCAGGAACTCAAAAAGCACTCAACCTTGGGCATAACTAAAATCATCCTGCCTTAGCTGTCAAATGTAGTAGCTGGTTCTTAATCTCTCCTAAAGCTGACCATCCATTATTATGGCCATTTTAAACATTGTTGAAGAGGTACTGTGATGTTGCAGGTATATAGCCCAATTACAGTTTACCCTAGGCTAGCTCCAATCCTTGTAACATCTATTCCTTGTATAGCTTGACCTAATACTCTTTGTGACCAACTGGTAAAGCCTTGTAAAATGTATTAATCTAAGGAATCACTAACTCTAGCAATCAAAAAACTAATAGTGCTTTTAAATAACATCAGAGGACTGTACCACAGACTTTCTCTTTACCTTATCTGACCTATCTGATGTTCTTATCAAAGTATTTGAAAAATGTCTTAATCTTTGACCTCTCCTTAACTGATGCAATAAAACCTTCACCAAACCATTACCATAGTGAAACACTGTATTTGAGGTTAGCTGGCTCTATCCTTAGAAAGTGGTCTCTAATCCTTGCCTCCAAAATAAAATATCCCTCACCCATTTCTTACATGTGAATTACGTTATTGTAATAACAGTTTTTATAGTGATACCTTGAACCAGAAGTATAGGAGTGCTATATTCTTAGACTTTTCTTTGTTATTTGTCATAAACAGCACCTACTATTCTCATCTTCCATGGATGCTGTTTCCTCTAAGTCATGAATTAATGCATAACTCTCGCTGGTTGTGTACCCTGCTGTATACTAGAGATATCCAGTGTCTTTTAATGAGTTAGTGATACCATCAGTATTCTTGTTTTAAGTAATTTATTTATTTTATATTAATCACAGGTTATGTACTTTGTATCCCAGCCATAGCCCCCTCCCTCATTCTCTCCCACTCTCTCTGTCCCTCCCTCATCTCCCTGCCCCCCTCCAAGTCCACTGATAGGGGAGGACCCCCCCCCTTCCATCTGACCCTAGCTTATCAGGTCTCTTCAGGGCTGGCTGCAATGTCCTCTTCTGGGATCTAGCTAGGCTGTTCCTCCCTCCGGGGTGGGGGTGGGGGGCCTCAAAGTGTAACCCTAACACTAACCATCAGTATTCTAAAGAGTCATGCCATAGAAATGGGAGTCAGAGAGATAACAATAGACCTTCTGACTATGACTCAATGTGCTAGGTCGTTGGCCTTTAACAACAACACTCACTGCTAAAGAACTTTCTGATTGCTAATAAGGGTATACTATGTATGTGATGGTGCTCATGCCTTTTATTTGATATAATTTTACGTATTTTTATTTCTATACTTGGTTAAATTGATTTTGTGGGTACAAATAAAGAGTTGGAGGCTGAAGAAATAAGCATAGAAACTTCTGTGAATTAAATTATGGTAAGGAAGAATGATACAAAATAAATAATGGTGACTAGCTGAAAGTTTCCACATAAATACAAATTGTCCTGTTTCCAGGGGTGACAAGAACACTCACAAAATGAGCAGCTGCAATAGGCGCTGGATTCTGTGTTGATTGCCCTGGTATCGAGTAAACATGTCAGAGAGCTGGAGACTGTCCTTGGTGTTGTTGGCACAGATCTGTGCCATGCATTAACCCACAGGACGTATTTACCAATAAAACAAAGCATGAAAAGAGACTCCCCAAACTTTTTTCTTTAAGTGCTTGAGCATAATGTGAATGTATGCCATTCAAATTGAGAAATGGTATTTCTCTTGCTTTTCTACAAGGTCCAGTATGCACACTTTCTCAAGCCTGTGATTTCCTTATAGTGAAGACTTAGCTCTATCTCCACCGGAAACCAGTGTGCCGATTTCATTAAATGTAATTCTTATTATAATGACTTCATGATTTTAATAATGACTGCTGATTGTTGATCAGATGAATTAGACCAGAAGAGGGGCATGCCCAGGGTAGTAACCCTTCATCAGGTGACCTTTCTAATAGAAATCAATCCAGCTGTTTTATTTTATGGCATTTTTGAAGCTCTCAGGTTTTGTAATATCAATTGGAAGATCTGGATGTTGTGAAACTGGCTTGAGATTGTCCACTGTTACAAATGAGAGTAGCCTTCTGCTAACCTGCTATTTGTGTTTTCGGTTATTTAGTTTTATCCTACCCTCTGCCGTTCTTTAACCTCCAGTAACATTGTAAGCAATTAGACCTTACCATTAACTCACGTGTGCCAATACCCACTTCAGTTAAATTCCAGCTTGTAGCTTATCACAATACTATATCCGCCACACTGCTGACAACAGTTCCATGGTCCTGTCCAGTCTCCATACTTCTGGAATCCTGCCTCATTGCTGCCTCTATAGTTCAGTCACCTCTATCTACCTAAAATGACCTCAGACAAACTGCTGTGTTTGCCGCCTTCACGATCACCCAATACAGCTTGCTATCCCCTAAATTATTGGCCCTTCACTTCTTTCTGATTTCCTCAGCCAGAATTTCTGTTCATTTTATTTCTTTGCTACCAATATCACCTTAAAATCTGTATTTGGGGAGAGAGGGTTGTATTTTCAACAAAACCCAGGATGTTTAGTGCAGAAGCTTTGATCAATTAGTCAATAGCTTCAAAGTACTTTTCTCTAACATGTCCCTCCTTTTTGAAGTGACTTCTTATGAACAATGTCAATGCATGCATCTAGGAAATGTAAAATATACAATTTGGCAAGCAATTACTGGAGATAAAGAAATTAAAGCAAATATAATTGTAGATGACTATGTCTGTGACAACTTTATTTTCTAAATCCGCTCTCTCTATATATATATGCCAAGAAACTTCTTATACATATTTACTCTTCATGAGAATCTTTCAAGAATTAGAGGGGAAAATGAGCTCATTATTTTAATAAATTAATGAATATGTGACAAAATACTTCTATTTTATAAATTTTTCAAGTGGCTAATTGCAAGTAACATTAAGAAGGCTGTGTACTGAGCCACATATGTATGTGTGTGCACCTTGAAATGAATAGAGCAAAGCATAACAATGATTTCCTTATATCCAATTCTGTGATAGTTTATTTTATCTGATGATCTCTTTGGCTTAACAAATATTATCACCTTCCTCTTATCCAGTGAGATAAGTATCATTATCCTAGTTTTATAGCAAAGTGATGGATGCACAAAGAGATTAAGTGATTTTTCTCAAGGTTGCTGTCTGTGGTGACAAGGGAAAGGATAGAAGCTAGATTTATGATTCTCAGATGTATGCTTTAACTATCCTTGGGCTCTGTGTAGCTGTCACATTAAACACCCAGATGAAAAACACGAAAATGGTAAACAATGACCATATAGATAAAAAACAAATATTTGGATATTTGACATCACATTGATCAAACAGATAAAAGCTTTAAACACAAAATTGGAAATCTGGTCACACTAAAAAGAATGTTGCCCATAGTTTCTAATTAGATAAGAGTCAGAAAGATTGTGTTGCCTTAGCTGTCAATCAATTTGTATATAGGGGGTGTATGTCTAGGCTTTCAGAAAATTCTAATGCTATATGCCCAAAAAATAACATTATTTGAGATTTACTAATCTAACTTACAGCAACCTAAATACCGAAAACCCATTTTTATTAAGTAAAAACAAAAAGAAAACATTTATTGGTATCACAATTTTTTTACTCCTTAAAAATTCATCTTATCATATAAGTTAAATTACTTTTATATGTGACCCCTATGTGAAACAAGATTCAAGATTTTTATACTGAAAGAAAAATATCCAGATGATTCTTAAAGATGATAAGTCAGGCAAATGAATCATCTTTGTTCAGATTTCCCAAACAATCATAATCTGTACACATGATGTGAATTTCTTTTCAGACATGATCTTACATAGCCCAGTCTAGCTTCAAATGTCATATAACCAAGGATATCACTGGACTCCCGATCCCTTCTACTTGCACTTCCTGTATACTGGAACTAAAGACGTGATACATAATGCCTGATTATATCATGGGGCAGTTCATACAGTCTACCAAAGCATTCTGCCAGCTGAGCTACACCACCAACCTTGTAACATTTTTGTTCTTTGAGCAAACACACACACAAATACATACACTTAAAATATTAAGACCATAACTGTTTGTCTTCAAAATTGACCAGTTAACCCTGGGTTAGATAACAACCAGGAACTTTTGACCTACAATTTGTCCTACCTTCAACATTATACTAGGGCAATGGTAGAAGAGAACTTGTAATACTATCCAACCAATATCGGATCTGATTTAAGGACTAATCCCCAAGAAGAAACCCATACCCAACACTACTTGGGTAACCAAGAAACAGAGACTAGATGGTCCTAAGACCAAGGGTAAAACCAAACATGACTGCTCTTAAAAAAAAATCAATGAAATGATTCCTAATAATACTGTGGTGTATTCCTAAATCAATGCCTTATCCAGTCACCATCAGAGAGGCTTCCTCCAGCAGCAGATAGGACAGATACAGGGACCCACAGCAAGATATTATATGAATAGAGGGTCTGAACTGAACTTTCCCATAAAATCCCTCTCTTCAGAGCTCAGGGAATCCCAAGGAAAAGGAGGAAGAAAAATTGTAAGATTCAGAGGGCAGAGCAGACTACAGGAGAAGCCAGGTGAGCTCACAGACACTGAAGGAGCAAGCATGAAGCCTACAAGGGTCTGTACTAAGTCCCCTGAATGTATATCATAGCTATTAGTATAGTATTTTTATGGGACACCTGACTATGAGAATCAGTGGGTGTCTAACTCCTTTGTCTGGTCTTGAGCCTCTTTATCTCCTGTTGGGTTGCCATTTCCAACTGTGATATAAACTTTTTGCTTCATCTTATTATACGTTATTTTGTCATCTTTGGTTGTTGGCTATTAGAAGTGTATTATTTCCTAATGAGGAACAGAAAGTAGTGTATCTGGATGGGGAAGGCAGGTGGGGAGGAAATGAGGAATAGAGGAAGGGGAAGCTATAATCAGATTGTATTATATGAGAAAAGAATCTATTTTCAACAAAAATTTTTAAAAACCAAAAAGCAAATGCATCATCTAAACACACACACGCACATACATTTATACACCCACACATTCACACAAAATTTGTTTTCATAGTTTGGGTGCCAACCAAAAATCTTCAGTTATCTCATCTAACATTTTGTCTATTTTTGTTTGTTTACATAATGTACATACTAAAATAATCTGAAATAGTCCACAACTGGAATTTGATTGAGAGCATAAATCAAATTTCTGAAATATGGAGTTTTTCTGTGGTTCCTTAATGCATCTTTGTTCTTAGGATTCATATTGCTGTGATAAAACATCATGACTGTTAATAAAGTTAGGGAGAAAGGGTCTGTTAGGCCTACCATTCCATGTATAGATCATCATGGAAGCAAGCCAGGGCAAGATATCACGGCACAAACTGGAAGGCAGGAACTTAAGCAAAAGCCTGGAAGGGGTGCTTCTTGCCTATGTCCTTCTTGTGGCTTACTCAGCCTTTCTTTTTTATTTATTTTTTATTAATTAGAGTTTACTCATTTTGTATCCCAGCTGTAGCCTCTTCCCCCATCCCCTCCCAATCCCACCCACCCTCCTTCTTCTCCTATGCCCCTTCATTCTGACCCTACTATGTCAGGTCTCGTCATCAAGACTGGCTGCATTGTCTTCTTCTGTGGACTGTGGAAGACTGACTATCTTCCCCATGGTCTTCATTATTGATTAGCTTCCTTGGGTGTACAGATTTTAGTATGATTATCCTATATTATATGTCTAATATCCACTTATAAGTGAGTAAATATCATGTGTGTCTTTCTACTTCTCAACTACCTCACTCAGGATGATCTTTTCTAGATCCCACCATTTGCCTGCAAATTTCATGATTTCCTTGTTTTCAATTGTTGAGTAGTATTCCATTGTGTAAATGTACCACAGTTTCTGTATCCATTCCTCAGTTAACGGACATCTGGTTTGTTTCCACATTCTGGCTACTACGAATAAAGCTGCTATGAATGTGGCTGAGCAAATGTCCTTGTTGTATACTTGGGTATCTTTTGGATATATGCCTATAGCTGTATCTTGAGGTAGCACTATTCTTAATTGTCTGAGAAAGTGCCAGATTGATTTCTAAACTGGTTGTACACGTTCACATTCCTACCAGGAATGTAGTAGGGTTCCTCTTTTTCCACATCCTCTCCAGCATGTGTTGTCACTTGAGTTTTTGATCTTAGCCATTCTGATGGGTGTAAGGTGAAATCTCAGGGTCATTTTGACTTGCATTTGCCTGATGACTAAGGATGTTGTGCATTTCTTTAATTGTGTCTCTGCCATTCCATGTTCCTCTATTGAGAATTCTCTGTTTAGCTCTGTACCCCATTTTTTAATTGGGTTACTTGATTTGTTGCTGTTTAACTTCTTAAGTTCTTTATATACTCTGGATATTGCCCTCTGTCAAATACAGGGCTGGTGAAGGTCCTTTCCCAATCTGTAGGCTGTTGTTTTATTCTGATGACAGTGTCCTTGCTTACAAAAGCTTTTCAGTTTCATAAGGTCCCATTTGGTGTTCTATGCTGTTGGTATTCTGTTCAGGAAGTTGTCTCCTGTGCCAATGATTTCAAGGCTCTTCCCCAATTTTTCTTCTAACAGGTTTGGTGTGTACATTTTATATTGAGGTCTTTGATCCTCTTGGATTTTAGTTTGGTGCAGGCTGATAAATATGGATCTATTTGCATTTTTCTACATGTAGACATCCAGTTAGACCAGCACCATTTGTTGAAATTGCTATGTTTTTTTCCATTGCATGTTTTTGTCAGCCTGCTTTCTTACAGCACCCAGGACAATCTGCCCAGAAGTGACAGCCCACAAGAACAGGGTTTTCCCACACCAATCAACAATCAGGAAGATGCACCCTGAGCTTGTCCACCAGCTTTGTCACAAGCCAATCTGAACGGTGAGTTTTCCCAATTATAATTTCCCTTTTTCTGTGGCTCTAGCTTATCTCAGGTTGACACAAAACTAGTCAGCACACCACTTAATCTGTTGAAAAAAATTAAATTCCAAGTTGTTTGAGAATAATATGAATAAACAGTGACTCTATTAATTATTTTATTCTTCTAGAGAGCTATATTAAAATTTCAGTTTGCTATCTTATACATGAATATTAAACACACACACACACAAATACACCACACACACACATACATATATACATACCATTATAGCACTTAGTGAAAAAGCTACCATATAATAAACTTATACCTTATTTTTGTGTTATAAGAAGACATTTGACTAAAAATTTAAAATGTGTATATTTAAATATATGCTTTTCACAAAGCAATGTTTTCTTTGTGCTATAAAGTAGACATAAGTACATATTATCTTGGTACAAACCGTTCTCATAAAAATAGGCTTCCAAAATATTTACATATCAAAAATATTTCTACTAACTTCTCCTTAATGTTTTAAAAATGTCATGTTTGTGCCGACTCCTGTCAGAAACTCTGCATGTTATTTTTAGTTATACATTTTTGGTGTGTATTTTGGTGTTTCTGTAACTCTGAATGTCACAAATGTCAAGTGTTTTATAAATAGTAAAGTGTGGTATGTGTGTGTATGTGCATGCATTCATGTTTATCTAAACACATTTTAAATCCAGTCTTGCTTTCCTATGGCTTGATTGTTTCTGCAACTTTGTATTAGGCTGATGAAGCTATCGGCTTACATTTATTTAATGTAAACCTATAATTTGAATAGAAACGTAAACACATGCACAGCAATTAAAGACTGTGTTTGAATTTGCTAGTGTTGTATGATGCATACTGATATAAAATGCTGCGAATCAAAGAAAGCCAGAAATGTTTTATATCACAAAGCTAACACATATATACTATGTATTAGATATACAATGTAAACTTAAGTTATTTTAGATATGAATCATTATATGAAAGCCGATTCCATTTATCAAACCACATTTAGTGTTGTTTGTTGTAAAACTTTAAGGAATGCTTAGTACTATATGTGTGTGTATTTGGATGTGAAGGACATGTGTAGCATGATGTGTGTGTTTATGTCAATGGAAATCCTACAGAGTTTTCTTTCAATTTTATTTGGTCTCTGGAATCAACCTTGGGCTGTGGGGATTGTGTTGTTGGGTGTCAAGCACCGTTTCCTAACAGAGTGATTTTGCCAACCCTTGAATGTAGCTTTTTTTCTGTTTTTTATTTTATTTTATTATTTTATTTATTTTTTTACTACATACAGAAATGAATATGTTAATAATTATCTTCTGCTTATTAATCAATGAATGTATTAGAATCCAACAGCTGTCATAAATATATACAAATTAGGGAATACAAACCCAAGTAGGATTTCAGAAAGTCAATTGCATTTGTCTACAGGAATTATTTTGCTTTGTAAATAGTCAAAGACAAGAGAAGACCAACACCATATAATCTTGAATAGCATCACTAGGTAGAGCATAATTCTCCACGAAAGCATATTTTCCCCATTACATTGCATTTAAAATAGAAGCCATACTTTTTCAGAGTTCTTATGCAGGCCCTGACTCCAAATCTCTCAACCATTGTTTGCTGGCTCCTCTTTATGTGGCTTGATTTGTGTTTCCGCCCAAATTTTGATTTGAAATTCTTAGCTCTCAGTTACCCCATACTGTAACCTTATTTGAATCAAAGGTATTAGCATTGTTAAGAAGGTACTGGCATTGTTAAGAAGCCAAATAGATGCCCTATATTTGAATATGAATTGTTTTCTTAGAAAAGAGAAAAATACAGACTCAGGAGACCACAGAGAAAATATTGTATAAGAGTGATATCACTTAAGATAACACAGAGGTTATAGGCAAAGCACCAGAAACCAAACCAATACTAAATAGATTGTGATAATTCTCTGAAGTAGTCATTCTTACTGGCCTTGATTTTGAACTTTTAGGCTATGAGTGGTATGATGTGTGCCCATCTCAGAAGACTAATTGTCCTTCCCTATGTCATGATTCCATCACATCATCTCTCAAGGAACTCAGGTTCCTTTCTCTGACCACAATATATCCCCACCCAGACAAGTTGTATTTTTCAGTCACCTAAGCAAAGTCTACCCACATTTCAGGGCTATGATCCATCCATTCCTTTCCCCTGTCTTATCTGCCTGTAAGGACAGACTTCTGTAGTTAGTGTTTTGCTTCCAGCACTTTTCATAGCTAGTTCCAGATGGCTTTAGTTACTTGTTCAAGTAATGTGCTACAAAATACTATAAATAGTAAGCTATCAAACACAGAAGCCTCACTACAGTGGAACATAGTTAGATTCCACAAATCACTGGTCACACTACCTTCATTAGACAAGGTATACATACCCCTTCTTCATGTTTGTTTATAAACGCAACTTGTTTCATATATATTTTCTTCTCTTAACTTAGTTAAAATAGGTGCACACACATGTATTCTGTATGTGGATATGTTTATTATTATTTATGATTTATTCACTTTGTATCCTGGTTGCAGCCCCCTCCCTCCCTCTTCTTTCTCTATCCCTCTCCTCTAGTCCACTGATAAGGGAAGTCTTCCTCCCATACTGTCTGACCTATGTTATCAGATCCCATCAGGACTGCCTGGATCCTCCTCCTCAGTGGGCAGGCTAGGTTGCTCCACTAGTGAGAAGTGATCAAGGAATAGGCAAGTGAGTTCATGTCAGACTGTCTTTTCTTCTCTTACTAGGGAACCCACATGGAGACTGAATTGTTTATGGACTACCTCTGAGCAGAGGTTCTAGGTCCTCTCTATGCATGGTCTTTGGTTGAAATTTGCAGGCAAATGGATGTAACTAGAAAAAAATCATCCTGAGTGAGGTAACCCAGAAGCAGAAACACATGTATATATCCCCACTTAATATGTGGATATTAGATATATAATTTTGAATAAACATACTAAAAATATACAGACCCTAGGGAAGATGCTTATTTCTCATTCAGAATGGAAAACAGAATAGAAAACAGAGGGAACAAGATGGGAGCCTACCACAGATATCCTCTAAAAGACTCCACCCAGCAGGGTGTTGAAGCAGATGCAGAGAATCATAGCCAAACTTTGGAGGGAGAGCACAGGGAGTCTTATGGAAGAAGGGGGATATAGAAGGACCCAGAAGAGACAGGAGTCCTACAAGAAGACCAATAAAGACAAAAACTGCTGGGATCAGGGAGGGGGGACTACAAAGACTGACACATAAACTAAAGAACATGCATAGAAAGGACCTTGAATTTGGTTTTCACATTCCAAAAATTCTCTTCATACACACACTGTAACTATGTAAATTGGAACATGGAGGAAGCATTCTTACCCATTCTGTAGTTCTGTTTTTCTTAACTCCTCTTTTTTAATTTTTATTTTTTCATATTAATTATAGTTTATTTATTGTCTATCCCAGCTGTAGCCACATCCCCTCTGATCCCATTTTCCCTCACTCTTCTCCTATGCCACTCCCCTCATCCACTGATAGGGGAGGTTCTTCTCTCCTTCCATTTGACCCTAGTCTATCAGGTCTCATCAGGACTGGTTTTATTATCTTCCTCTGTGGACAGGTAAGGCTGCGCTCCCTCGGGTGGAGGTGATCAAAGAGCCAGCCCATGAGTTTGCTTCAGAGATAGTCGCTGTTCCTGTTATTGGGGAACTCTCTTGGACACAGAGCTGCCATGGGCTACTTCTGTGCATGGGTTCTAGGTTATTACCTTGCATGGTCCTTGTTTGGAGTATCAATCTCAGAAAAGACCCTTGTGCCCATATTTTTTGGTTCTGTACTCTCCTTGTGGAGCTCTTGTTCCCTCCAGGTCTTTCTATCTCCTCCTTTCATGATTCCATGCACTTTGCCCAAATTTTGGCTATGAGTCTCAGCATACGTTTTGATACCCTGCTGTGTGGAGTCTTTCAGAGGCCCTCTGTGATAGGCTCCTTGCCTATTCCCTGTTTTCCCACTCTTCCTGTATTTGTATCTTTCTGTATTTTCTGTATTTGCTTTTCTGAATGAAGGTTGAGCATCTTCCCCAGGGTCTTCCTTCTTGATTAGCTTCCTTGGGTGTACAGATTTTAGTATATTTATCCTATATTATATGTTGAATATCCACTTATAGGTGAGTATATACCATGTGTGTCTTTCTGCTTCTCAGATACCTCACTCAGGGTGATCTTTTCTAGATCCTACCATTTGCCTGCAAATTTCCTGATTTCCTTGTTTTCAATTGCTGAGTAGTATTCTATTGTGTAAATGTACCACAGTTTCTGTATCCATTCCTCAGTTAACGGACATCTGGTTTGTTTCCACATTCTGGCTACTATGAATAAAGCTGCTATGAATGTGGCTGAGCGAATGTCCTTGTTGTACACTTGAGCATCTTTTGGACATGTGTCTAGGAGTGGTATAGCTGTATCTTGAGGTAGCACTATTCTTAATTGTCTGAGAAAATGCCAGATTGATTTCCAAAGTGGTTGTACAAGTTCACATTCCTACCAGGAATGTAGTAGGGTTCCTCTTTCTCCACATCCTCTCCAGCATGTGTTATCACTTGAGTTTTTGATCTTAGCCATTCTGATGGGTGTAAGGTGAAATCTCAGGGTAGTTTTGACTTGCATTTCCCTGATGACTAAGGATGTTGTGCATTTCTTTAATTGTTTCTCTGCCATTCCATGTTCCTCTATTGAGAATTCTCTATCTCTGTACCCCATTTTTAATTGGGTTACTTGATTTGTTGTTGTTTAACTTCTTCAGTTCTTTACATATTTTGGATATTAGCCCTCTGTCAGATTTAGGGTTGGTGAAGGTCCTTTCCCAATCTGTAAGCTGTCATTTTGTTCTGATGACAGTGTCCTTTCCCTACAGAAGCTTTTCACTTTCATGAGGTCCCATTTATTGATTGTTGATCTTAGAGCTTATGCTGTTGGTGTTCTGTTCAGGAAGTTGTCTCCTGTGTGTATGAGTTCAAGGCTCATCCTTACTTTTTCTTCTAACAGGTTTAGTGTGTCTATTTGTCGCTTGTAGGTGTTTATATATTGTTAAAACAGATAATCACATCAATTGTTTTTATAAATGTTTTCTACCTTATGTCTCATACCTTAAATCACTCTCATTTGCTGGTTTAAAAATGTCTCAATCTTATCAAAACTAAACATTTCATCTAAAATTTACCATGTCTCTTCATCCTTTTGCTCCAGCAAGGAAAGACACGACACACAAGCTCTTCTTCAAACAGTTTATTCAGGAGTTTTAAACAATCTTCTTCTTCTTCTTCTTCTTCTTCTTCTTCTTCTTCTTCTTCTTCTTCTTCTTCTTCCTCTTCTTCCTCTTCTTCCTCTTCTTCCTCTTCTTCCTCTTCTTCCTCTTCTTCCTCTTCTTCCCCGAGGAGAGCCCATCCCAGGAATAAGTACCCCTGAGCCAGCCAACCCCGGGAAGCCACGTGGGAAGTGTGGATAGGTACACGCAAGAGAAGGCAGATCATCAGACACAGCACAGCCAAACAAGGAGTTGTTTAGCACAAGAGCACTCGCTGTCAGGGTGGCAGAAGGCGGAAACCGGCGCCATCTTTAAGGCGTGGCACACGCAGCTCTCCACATCTATTTTTATATTGAGGTCTTTGATCTTAACTGAGGAAATAGTATAACTAAAATGGACAACTTCTCACATGCTTTGTTAAAACTTAATTTCTTACATCAAAAATTTTACAATATTTCCTCCATAGAAGATGGGGTGCTAGTGTTTAGTCATACACAAAAATTTCATCAATAAAACAATGTGTGGGCCAGAGTTGATTGTGATGCCTTAACTGAGTTTTGTTTTCTTATTTTTATTTTTTATATTAATTACAGTTTATTTACTTTGTATCCCTGCTGTAGATCCCTCCTTTATTCCCTCCCAATCCCATCCTCCCTCCCTCACTTCCTCCCTGCCCCTCTCTAAGTCCACTGATAGATGAGGTACTCCTCCCCTTCCATCTGACCCTAGCTTATTAGGTCTCACCAGGACTGGCTGCAATGTCCTCCTCTGTGGCCTAGCTAAGCTGGTTTTTGACATTCACAAAACAAATTATGTGACACATGTGTTTTTCAACCTGGTCTACCTGCTACCCAACCTCTAGGTGAAATTCATATTTTACCTATTTCCTTCAACCATCTTCCACATTATGAGACTATTTTCTCTGCTATACAGTGAAATCTTTTTTCTCCAACTCATTGTATATTTCCTGAACTTAAGGTTTAATTTTTTATATGAACATTGCTATCTATTACTGCATTAGTTACTTGCCATGCTGCTATGACATAAGCAATGTGGGGGAAGAAGTAATTATCTTTGCTCACTTTCTAGGGTATATCCACCATAGTGTGGAAGTCATGGTGGTCATGGTGGTGGGAACATGAGGCTACTGGTCACATTGTATTTGAGAGAGAGAGGAGTACTTGCTGCTCTCAATTTGCTTTCCTCTTTTTGTTTCATCTGGGACACCAGATCACAGTTTTAGGCTGCCAATATTTAGGATGGATCTTCCTATATCAATTGTAACCTGATATATAAAAAAATCCCATGTGTTTACTGGGGGCTTTTATATGGTGATTCTAAAGGTTGTGAATACATTTATGCATGGAGTATAACTTATTTTACTTCATAAAGAGCAAACTATTTGCAGAAAATTAGGGAGAAGAAACTAACTCAATAGCAATACAAAAAGCTCTGTGTGATTCTGTGCACAAGCTATTCATTGAAATAATAACATGAGAAAGTCAAGAAAGTGTCCCAGAAAAGAAAATTCAAAGCTTAGTATTAAAGAGGTACCAGGCATTAATTAGGAGGACAGTTGATGGGGCAATTGATACAGCCGGCTTAGTATGAGAGACTTGGAGATGTCGGTTCTAGAAGGACATAAAACATGGCCACGTTCTGAGATTAGTTTCAGCAAGGTTGAGTGTGGAGTAGAAAACAGGTACCAGGCCATGGAAAGTATTTCATGCAATTGTTTATATTTCCCCTTTGCCATATCATTGATGCTCTCTGTTGGTACAACTATAAATAGCATTGTTTTACATTCATTTTCATCCTAATTAGGAAATTAATTATAAACTTGTGATTATTTTCAGAAAAAAATTTTGGCAAATATTACAGAGCCATTGAAAAATATTTAAAAAGATGTTGATAAGGTTGAATATTTATTTAGGAAAACTAAAATGACAACTAAATGAAAATAATTTTTCAAAGTCCAAAAATGCTACTAAAATTTAGTAATGGGAGTCTTTGAAAATTCTAAATGATAAATTATAAGGATTTGAAAGGGAAAAGGGAAAAAGTGACATAGAGAGTGACAATAAAAATGGCATATAGGAAGCTTAAGAAACATCTGTTTATGGTGGTTTAAATAAAGAAGATGGAAATAGCCAGATTTCAGGACAAATTTGAAGCAGAAAAATAAACACGAGTACACAAAGGCAATGACATTGAAAATAATTCTTTATCAAATGTCCCTATCCAGATAAAGTAAAACCTAGAATGTGCAACAAGCTATTGTGTTTCTTAGATACAAGTAACAGATGCAAGTAATAATTACAAGGTCTTAATGCCTATGCTGTTAAGTATAAGCCTAGGTTGCCGAAGAAAGACACATAGTCATCAGGAATCTTCCTGGGAAGAACACAGGGATGAGTGGCAAGACAGGCTCTCTGGTTCTGCAGACTGATTTGGGATGGTAAGTGAATACGTGTTCGGAGCTGCGGTTTAGTGAGCAAGTGATTATAAAGGCTGAAGCCTGAGTCAAACATTTATAAGGTAGCTTACACTACATAAGCAAGTGATGTAAAATATTCCCTCCAGGGAAAAAAAGGGGGGTTATCATTAAACTCATTTTAAAAAAATAAAGCTTTCAAAAACTCACAACATAAGGCTGGAAAGATGGCTCAGAGGTTAAGAGACTGGCTGTTCTTTCTAAGGTCCTGACTTCAATTCCCAATAACCACATGGTGACTCACAAGCATCTATAATGAGATCTGGTACCCTCTTCTGGCCTATGGGCATGCAAGCAGGTAGAACACTGTATAAATAATAAATAAATAAATAAATAAATAAATAAATAAATGTTTTTCTTTTTTTTTAATGTTAAAAGCAAAAGAACTCACAAGAGAGCTATAAGACACTAATATCTTTTCACCGAAATTACATAAGCAGTTTACAATTTTTAGGAAAAAAGAGATCTGTTAGTTAACGGACCACAAGCTGTGCAGGAAACCTCAGTGTTGCAGTGTCCATGTAGGGTAGACATTTTCCAAGGTGCATATGCCTGAGACACTTACGTTCCTGTAAGCAAAGCCCATAAATTCATTAGTTTACAGAGACAAATATGTGGTGAATCATTTGTTTCTGGGTCATACATGCTCTAACTGGGATGAACAGACATTTATTTAAATCTTCCAATGATAACTCATGACTGAAACTGAAGTTTGGAAGAGTCTTTGGAACTCACAGCTCTTAGTGGGATATCTCCAACAAATAACATCTCCTCAGGAAATCATAAACACATCCATTCCTACACTCAGGAGGCCCATAAAAACACTAAACTGAAAGCTATATCTTTGTGCAGAAGACCTGGTGTAGGTGCATGTACAGCCTGCGCCTGCTCCTGCAGTCTTTGCCTTGCTTATTCAGAGGGTATTGCTTTTCTGGTGCCCGCCATCCTGTCTGAATCCTTCAGTCGTTCAACCCCTTCCTTTGAGCTCTTTTCCTTCTGTTGGGTTGACTTGTCAAGCACCAGTGTGGTATTTTCCATTTTATCTTCTATTTCTTTTTGCCATGTTTGGTTGTTATCTCTTTGAAGAATAGTCTAACTCAAGTCTTTGCTGTTTTTGTTTTCAAGGGGCATGCATAAAAGCTAGAAAGTTGGAGCTATCAGAACATATGATTTATCCTCTTTTAGAAAAATAAAATTTGCCTACAAAATTCTCCTCTCAAAGACTATTAAATTGAGCTTCACTGCCAGGATTGTTTAGCACTGGGGACTTATACAAAGAAATAATGAGTCTGTCAATATGCTTATTGATCGCTCTCATCAATGGCTCACATACTTTCCAAAATAACTGTGGTTTAGTCCTCTTCTATTTCTTTTTATTTCGAAATGATGCATTCTGTTGAATTCAGGTGACTGTTTACAATCAACAGGAGGGTGAACTGGATGTTAAAAGGTATGGAACACTAATGTTCAACAACGAGTCAATACCCATTTGGAATATAAAGCTAAGATACCAAGTCTTAGCTGCTTAAACTAGGAAAGTTTTTTTTATTTGTATATATACTAAAATGTGTTATATATTTTATATCATGTCCAAGTGAGTCTTAACAAAATAATATTTACCCTCTTTAGTAAAACAAGCTTCATTGAAATAAAATTAAATTCATTTGCCCTCCATACCATGTTTGTTCTGACAATATGGAGTCCATTTTTTCAGATATAAGAATTTGCAGACAGAGCTTTATCCTGAAATGGTTTCTATAATAAGTTGGTATGTGAAGGAAACATAAGGAAAACAAATATGAATATAATCTGTAAAGATGTTACACAATGGTGTTCACAAAACAGGATGCAAAGTTGCTATGTAATTCAGAGTTTTTATAGGTAATCTACTTAATATGTCATTAAGGTCTTTTGTCCTTTCCATGGAACATATCTCCACACAGCATTTGTTCAGGCTAAATCCAATTCATTTCTCTGTGCCTCATAACTTTACATATGGTTTTGAGAAAGCAATGAAAGTTTGGTTTGTTTTTGCTTTGTTTTTGTTTGTTTGTTTTACCTCTGGCTCTTTCCTGTGTGTGTGTGTGTGTGTGTGTGTGTGTGTGTGTGTGTGTGTGTGTGTGTGTGTGTGTGTGTGTGTGTATGCTTGTGTATATGATATTAATGATTTTAGGAATCATCGCCAATGGGTTACAGCATCTTCATTGTTAATGTCCCAGAGGAGCCATACAAGCCCGTTTTATCAGCTGGAGGCTAAGGAGGTGTTTGATGAAGTAATAACAAAGCAGCTCTGGCTGGTGTTTCATTACCCTTTATCTCTCCTTCAGAGAATATAATCTTATTCAAATTATAATGCCCTCTCTTATCAATGCACTTTGCTATTTATTTATCTGCATTTGGATACACAAGCTTGCGAGCAATCTGTGGCTTCCACCTACCTGTAATGGCATTTTCACTATCAGAATCATGAGCAATCACAAATTACAAGCTACTTTCTAATATAATTTTCTAAGCAAAAGAAAGACATTATTCATTCATTTAATATACTATCTTAATTAAAGGGGTAAAATCTGATCATTAGGAATGAAACACAGTATATGCTGTGTAACTTTGAAGATAAAAACAGGGTTTTGATTAGGAAGTAGTTATGAGTTGTGTTTTGTTGTCATTTTACCTTTCTCCTAAGCAAAGCATTAAGTTAAATTGCAGTAAAGTTAATGTACTTTAAACACACATGTATTAAACATGAGTTGTGCTTCAGACACAACGCTACATTTCTGGAAATTCATTTTAATTCTTCCTAAGTTATAATTATCCATAACAATATTCTTCGTAGTATGTAAGGTGGACAACTGGGGCTTTCAGCTCCTTTCCCAGTGTTAGCCACATAACCTGCATGTGAACTGCAATAAACAAGCATAATCATGTGTGGTTTTCAGATAGAGCTATTATTGGGAGAAACGTTTTGAAGTACAAAGATAATGAAGTGTAAAGTCCCTTTCACTTGGACAGGCTTCTCTTTTCTCTGCCAAGTCTTAATGTCATTCCGTTTTCCTCTTCTTTTAAAACACAGTAGTTATTAACCAATAAATAAATAAATAACAAATAAAAAAGCAAAGCAGGTGTCTCCTTAAAGCAAGTTCACAGGGTTCTCGAAGATAAACCATTTTCCCTTTTGGATCATTTATGTAACAGCTACTTATTGACTGACAGTTGGTACCCACAGTTTCCGGGACAAGGAAAAGAATATCAGAGGCAAACTTCATTCAGTTACACAGGAAGTCATAAATGGTAAGTTCTATGGAAAGAGATAGGTAAATTAATGCATGGTCAATACACACTACTAAAGTTGGTATTAGTATTCTGAAGTGCATCAAGGAGGCCTCCTGGCATGAGAATATGCTAGAAGGTGTAGAAGTAATTTTCTAAAAGAAAAATAAGAAGAAGCATGGTCTTAGTAAAGCCTTCTAAGGATCTTCTTTCAATAGTACAAAATGTTCTCAGTCTGTCAACATACGTGATCCAACTTGTAACCTGAGGAAGTAGAGCAACTCTGGTCATATATCTCATATATAAGAGAGAATGCATTGCAGGAAGCTGTCATAAACAACTGGATTAAATTTTTTCATCTTATGCTAGAGTTTAATTCCTTTAATTAAATATACTGTTTCTCTACACACTAAGCTCATTCAGAATTCTTTCAAATAAATTAAAGTCCTGAAAATTAAGATATTAAGTTACACTAGTCAATAGCACTTATCAAGGGATAATGATGTGTGATTTAGTCAGCAATCATTTAATTACAGTTCATCAATTCACTAATCTCCAGCCACACCAACTTTCTTCTGAGTGTTCAAATACAACCAATTGCTCTTCTTTCTTGCTGTTTCCAGTTGATAAATTATTAAACATTCTCACAACACTTTCTCTCTATGTTCTCATTCTCACATACACTTTTCCTTATAATTGTTAATGTATCATATTCTCATATGTTAGACATAACACCATTTGGATCTTAAGTCTGTCAGTCGACTCAGATACTTTCATGTTTTACCTCCTTCTTAAAATTGAGCCTTCTCAGATCAGAGATCCCAATATCATAACAGTGATGGCATTTTCATATACAGGCATTTTCAAAGCTTGTGAAAAATACCTTGAAATGAATGTGTCAAGTTATCTCATAACTTGGCTATAAGAATAATAGCTATAGTAGAGATTTTGCAAACAAAAATAGTACTTGTCATATCCAATAATTCTATTTTTTATTTTTTTAATTCTTCTCTCATATGTTACATCTCTACTACAGTTTCCTTTCTCTCTAGTTCTCCCAAATACCCCCTGCCTCCTTTCTACCCTAGATCCATTTCTTCTCCATTTCCCTTTAAAAAGTACTGAACTAAACAAACAAACAACAAAAACAAACAAACAAACAGAAAAAAACAGGCCTCCCAATGTAATCAGCTGACCACAGCATAACAATTTAAGATAATACTAGCCACAAACCCTCATATCGAGGATGGAAGAGGTAACCAGTAGGAGAAAAAGTGTCCCAAGAGCAGGCAAGAAAGTCAGACCCACCCCACCAAACTCCTACTGTTAGGAGTTCTAAAAGAACACCCAAATACAGAACCATAAAGTATATTCAGAGGGTCTGCTCAAACCCATACAGAGCTTGTGGTTTTCACTTTAATCTCTGTGATAGGCTATGAGCTCTGCTTAGTGGATTCTGTGGGCCATTTACCCATGGTGTTCGCAAACCCTCTGGTTCCAACAATCTTTCCCCTCTCTTTTCTGTAGTGTTCCCCTGTCTCCCTCTGCCCTTAGCCTACCTGTGAAATTTATTCTAATTCTACTTTCCAGAGAAATCCATGCATCTCTCTCCCCTGAGCCCTCCTTGTAATTTAGCCTCTCTGAGTCTGTGGATTATAACCGCTTTACTTAACAGCTGTGTCCACTTACAAGTGAGTACATACTGTGATCGTCTTTCTGGGTCTGCATTACTTCACTCGGGTGATTTTTTAAAGTTCTTTTTATATATCCGCAAATTTTATGATGCCACTGTTTTTAACAGCCGAGTAATACTCCATTATGCAAATGTGCCACATTTTCTTTATCCATTCTTTGGTTGAGGGACATCTAGTTGTTTCTACTTTCTGTCTCTTATGAATAAAGCTGCTATGAAAGTACTTTAGCAAATGTCCTTGTGGTATTATGGAGTGTCCTTTGTATATATTTCCAGGAGTAGTATAACTAGGCTTTAAAGTAGATAGGTTCTCAGTTTTCAGAGGAACCACCACATTAGTGGATATACACTTTGCCCTCCAAGTAATGTAGGAGTATTTCCCTTGCTCCATATCTTAATCAGCGTGAACTGTCACTTGTGCTTTTGATCTTAGCCATTCTGATGGATGTAAGATGAAATCTCAGAGTTGTTTTTATTTGCATTTCCTTTTCTCAATGTTACATTACATTGTCACCACTGTCATATTTAGACCAGAACGTTGGAACATAGAAGAAATTTTCCATGCGTGGATGACATGTAGAGCCAAGAATTGAGTATACGGTCTGAAATGTTTCTGCTCATAAAGTTAGAATCTATATCTTCTTTCAAAGATTTTGACTATTTTCTCTGGAACCGTCTAACACCTTGAAGGAATCCAGACAGTTTTGTCTGTATTACTGTTATAGGATCAGCAAAAACGATGTGAAGAAAATGATTTGAGTTGGGCAACATGAAGACCATTTAGTGAGGATTCCTAACAAATTACTTGTTCTCCTCTTTACTTTCTTCTGTATTTTCTGTTAAGTAAATACTAACACCCCTTTTTCTTTGTAGTATTCTTCTGGTCAGAAAAAATAAAATAAAATTTAGCAAAGTATACAAAAATACATATTTCAATTCTGCACTGTCTTTTCATGTTGGAAAACTTGGACAAACTTTCATCATGCCATTGTCTGTTATAAATATTCAAGAGAGGCTATAATCCATAGCATGTTTCAAGATAACATTAGTTTAAAAATCACATTTAGGGGCTAAAGAAACAGCTCATCTATTAATAATACTTAATGTTCTTGCAGAGAATCTGGGTTCAGTGTGCAGTACCACCGTACCGTGGTGCTTAACAACCTTCTGTAACTGTAATTCCTGAAGACCAGTTATCCTCCTCTTACCTCTGCAAGCAGGGCGTCCATATGTACAGACTCATAAACACAAACAAAAGTAGCCTTTTAAAAGCACATTTTTATGTCTCATTAAAAATTATGTGCCTTGGAATTTACTTAAGATTGTTACATTTTGATTAGTAATGATTGGGAGTCAAATTATTTCACGTCATTCACCACCTGATGTAAAGTGAATAACCAAGGTGGTTTTGAGAAAGAAAGAAGGAAGGAAGGAAGGAAAGAAAGAAGGAAGGAGGGAAGGAAGGAAGGAAGGAAAGAAAGAAAGAAAGAAAGAAAGAAAGAAAGAAAGAAAGAAAGAAAGAAAGAAAGAGCAGTAGAGAAAATAGAGACAACTTTCCAAGCAGGATTTGGAAATCAACTACGATAGAAATAAGATCACCAATATTTAAGAATAGGTCAAGTTTTAAATTTGAAACAACTATATAATATTATAGCTTTATTTCTAGGTCGTTGAAGATTTCTGCTCTTTAAAGCTAAAGCATTTAAAGGAAATCTACCAACCTATTGAGCTGCAGTTTTTCCTCGAATGTAGTTATTAGCATTGAATAAAACAGCCTCTGACATCCCAATCCTACATGGTCAGTGTACAAACTGGTAGAAAGTTGCCAATATTAAATTTTCTAGATTTGCTTATTGATACATCTGGGATATGTGGCAAATATCAGAAAGATAGGTATTAAAGTATTTTCTGGACTTTTTTCAGTCTTAGAAATGAGGAGGGTGATACCAAATAAATGAAAGATCAAATGACAAATAAATAAAAGATCAATAACTGGAAGGTAGCTGAGAACATTGTTAGTCACACTTCCTGCCTGGCCCACAAGGAAGCCCGTGGGCTTCTATAAACCAGTGCTGAGAACAAACATCTTCGGGGACTTCTTCCCTTAAACTAGCAGGTATGACCTCGAAAATAAATACTTAAAGATAAATAGGACTGCCTTACAGAATAGAAGAGCATATAAAGAAAATATAGGAAAGAAATATAAATCTCTAAGCTTCTGTCAAGTAGTTAATACAACTACAGTGTTTTGTTTTAGTTTGGTTTAGGTTTTTTTGGGGGGGGCCTTAAAGGCAAGTAGGATATAATTTTTTATATAGACATTTGAGATATTTGCTTACGCATAGCATAGCCAATTAAACAGTACATAAATCATTACTGTATATAGAAATGATAAATCATAATAAATCATAGCCTGAAAACATAAAATATCCTGAGTGAGGTATCCCAGAAGCAGAGAGACATGTGTGGTATATGCTCACTTATAAGTGGATATTAGCATATTATATAGGAAGAGCACACTAAAATCTACAGACCTAAATAAGCTAAACAACAAAGAGGTTCCTAGGGAAAATGCTTAATTCTCATTCAGAAGGTAAGACAGGATAGACACTGGATAGACACTGGAGAAAAGAGGGAAAGAGATTGGACCTACCACAGATGTCTTCTAAAAGGCTCCACCTAGCAAGGCATCACAGCCAAACTTTGGACAGGGAGTCTTATGGAAGAAGGAAAATATAAAAGAACCCAGAGGGGGTCAGGAGCCACACAAGGAGAACAACAAAGAAAAAAAAAAAAACAGGGCCCAGGGAAAACTGCAGATATTGATTCATCAACCAAAGACCATGCATAAAGAGGACCTAGAACCCCTACTTAGATGTAGGCCTTGGACAGCTCAGTCTCCATGTGAGTTCTCTATTAAGAGAAGAGACAGTCTCTGACATGAACTCTGTTGCCTTTTCCTTGGTCACCTCTCCCTGGTGGGCCAACCTAGCCTGCCCACAGAGGAAGAGGATCCAGGCAGTCCTGATGGGACCTGATAGGCTAGAGTCAGATAGTAGGGGAGGAGAACTTCCCCTAGCAGTGGACTAGAGAAGAGGGATAGGGGAAGAGGGAGGGTGGGACCAAGTGGAGATGATGGAGACGGCTACAGCTGGGATACATAGTAAACAAATTGTAATAAATAAATAAATACATAAATAAATAAAATAATAGAAAAAGGACTGGATTTTTTCAGTTTTTTAATCATTTTTAAGTATTAGTTACAGTTTATTAACTTAGTATCCTAGCTGTATCCCGCTCCCTCATTCCCTTCCAATCCCACCCTCCCTCACCTCCTCCCTGCCCCTTTCCAAGTCCACTGATAGGGGAGAACCTCCTAGCCTTTCATCTGACCCTGGTTTGTCAGGTATATTTAGGAATGGCTGCAAAGACCTCCTCTGTGGCCTAGCAGGGCTACTCCTCCCTCGGGAGGTGAGAGGCAGGGGAAAGTCAAAAAGCCAACCATTGAGAAATATTTTTTTAAACTGAAAACATAGGTTAAAATACAGAATACTGTCAGTATCAAGGAAGCCCTCAGAATCCTGTAGAATATCTTCAGCTTTCTCCACTAGAAAGAAATGTTGTAGGCTTGTTTGTCCTTCATTATATCTTCACAGAAATAAAAGCAGCTGTATTATACTTTACTTTTACCTGCATTTTGAAATTTATAACTATGATGCATGCCATCACGAAAGAGTGTGCTGATTTGAAGATATTTTAAGTAATTAAAGTTTCTATTGAAAATTATACAAAATAATACCTAAGTTTCGACAAATCCTAAGCATGTATCTGAGTAATTCTCTGGTTCTTTATTTCAAGTTTTCAAATGACATATAGGGAATCAGTGCATTTCTTTCACCTTTAATTTTAAAACGGGCACAGAGTGGAAAAAAGAGACTATTGCACTGAGAGTATTAAGAAAAGCAAAAGAATTATTGATAATGTTTCACCAAAATTTAAACTACCAGTTAAACATGTCACCTGAGAGGGTGCTTGCTACTTAAACATGAGGACAAGAGACAACCATTCACTCAGAACATCCCACATGCCTCTAACTACAGCTCACAAGAAGTATTCATATATGTATGTATGTACATACTCACCAAAAAGGTACATGTAATTTAAAATGTTTTCATTATTAAATGCAATATCATATTAACATCAAAATGTTCACAAATACATGGAATGTATGAGGGTAATGTATAAAATCATATTATCATGAATGTTTGCTGCCCTTCATTGGCTGTGGGAACATTTGAAAGTATAGGGATCATCTACAGCAAGATGTTCCCAACTGTAAAATTATCCACACTTACATAACCTTTTAAATGTAATTTCTAATGTCAGAAACTATCTGTTAGAACTCGCAAATCCATCATGATCTGGAGACGCTGACCATTTACTTATAGAATCAGTTTTATACCAGATATCTCTTAACAAGAAAGTAAGATAGGAGGATGAAAGGCTGGAAAAAGAAAGGGAGGAGGGAGGAAGGAGGGAGAAAGGAAGGGAAGGAAGGAAGAAAGGTAGAAAGGAAGGAAGGAAGGAAGGAAAGGGAAAAAACTAAAGGAAAAACAACTTGTTGGTCTCTTTTTAAAAGACCTGTTTCACAAAGATAGACATTACCTGAGGGTAAAGGCTGGAAGATGGTTGTCCAAGCAAATGGACACAAGAAGCAAGCAGGAGTAGCCATTCTGATATCTAATAAAATAGACTTTCAACAAAAATTAATAAAAAGAGATGGGGAAGGATACTTCATACTCATCAAGGGAAAATTCCATCAGGAAGACATCACAATCCTAAACATCCATGCCCCAAATACAAGGACACCCACATTTGTAAAAGAAACATTAATAAAAGTTAAACCACACAAAGTTCCCCACATTTTAATAGTGGAGCACTTCAACACCCTACTCTCAACAGAGGGCAGGTCAACAAAACAGAAATTAAACAAAGAAACAATGTCTCTAACAGAGGTAATGAATCAAATGGACCTAACAGACATCTACAGAACCTTACACCTAAACACAAAAGAATTTACCTTCTTCACATCACCTCATGGAACCTTCTCCAAAATAGACCATATTGTTGGTAACAAAGTGAGCATCAATAGATACAAGAAGATTGAAATAATCCCTTGTATCTTATCTGATCACCATGGACTAAAGCTGTACCTAAACAACAACAGAAATAACAAAAAGCCTACACACACATGGAAACTGAACAACTTGCTAATAACAGCTGGGACAGGGATGAAATAAAGAAAGAAATTGAAGTCTTCTAGAATTCAATGAAAATTAACACAAAACATACCCAAGCTTATGGGACACAATGAAAGCAGTGCTAAGAGGAAAGTTCATAGCACTAAGTGCCTTCAAGAAGAAATTTGAGGCATCTCATTCAAGCAACTTAATGGCTCACCTGAAAACCCAAGGAACAAAAAAAAAAAAAAGAAAGAAAGAAAAAGAAACAGACACACCAAAAAGGAGTAGATGGCTGGAAATAATCAAACTCAGGGCTGAAATCAATCAATTAGAAACAAATAAAACAATTCAAAGAATCAATGAAACCAAGAGCTGGTTCTTTGAGGAAAATCAACAAGATAGACCAACCCGTAGCCAAACTAACTAAAAGACAAATAGACATTATCCAAATTAACAAAATCAGAAATGAAAAGGGGGACAAACAACAGACTCTGAGGAAATCCAAACAATCATTAGAACTTACTTCAAAAGTCTATATGCCAGAATATTTGAAAATCTAAATGAAATGGACAATTTTCTTGATTAATTCCTCTTACCAAAGCTGAATAATAACCAAGTAAATCAATTGAATAATCCTAAGGAAATAGAAGTGGTCATCACAAGTCTCCCATCCAAAAAAAAAAAAAAAATGCCAAGGACCTGGTGGTTTCAGTGCAGAATTCTACCAGACCTTCAAAGAAGAGCTAATTACAGCTTTCTTCAAACTATTTCAAAATAGAAACCAAAGGAACACTACCAAACTCATTCTATGAAGCCATAGTCACCTTGGTACCTAAACCTCACAAAGAACCAACCCATAAAGAGAATTTCAGGCCAATCTCCCATATGAACATTGATGCGAAAATACTCAACAAAATACTTGCAAAACGAAAGCAAGAACACGTCAAAGATATCATCTACTATGACCAAGTAGGCTTCATCCCAGGTATGCAGGGGTGGTTCAATATATGGAAATCCATCAATGTGATCCACCATATTAACAAACTGAAAGAATAGAAAAAAAGATGATAATCTCCTTAGATGCTGAAAAAGCATTTGACAAAATCCAACATCCATTCATGTTTAAAGTATTGGAGAGACCAGGGATACAAGGTACATACCTAAAGATAGTAAAGGCAATATACAGCAAGCCTATAGCCAACATCAAACTAAATGGAGAGAAATTTAAAGCAATCCCACTGAAACCAGAGACAAGGCAAGGATGCCCACTCTCTCAGTATCTCTTGAACATAGTTCTGGAAGTCCTTGCTAGAGCAATAAGACAATTGATGAGATCAAGGGGATACACATTAGAAAGGAAGAAGTCAAAGTATCACTATTTGCAGATGATATGATAGTATACCTGAGTGACCCCAAAAATTCTACCAGGGAACTCCTACACTGATAAACACCTTCAGAAAAGTGGCCAGATACAAAATTAACTCAAAATAATCAGTAGCCCTCCTGTATACAAAAGACAAAAGGGCAGAGAAAGAAATTAGGGAAACAACACCCTTCACAATAGCCACAAAAGACATTAAGTACCTTGGTGTGACCCTAACAACGCAAGTCAAAGACTTGTATGAAAAAAATTTCAAGTCTCTAAAAAAAGAAATAGAAGAAGATATCAGAAATGGAAAGATCTACCATGCTCATGGTTTGGCAGGGTTAACATAGTAAAAATGGCCATCTTACCAAAAGCAATCTACAGATTCAATGCAATTCCCATCAAGTTACCAACACAATTCTTTACAGATCTTGAAAGAAAAATTTTCAACTTCATATGGAATAACAATAAACCCAGAATTGATAAAACAACCCTCTACAATAAAAGATCTTCTGGGGGTATCTCCATCCCTGATCTCAAGCTGTACTATAGAGCAAGAATAATAAAACGTTCATGGTGATGACATAGAAACAGAATGGTGGATCAATGGAACCAAATAGAAGACCCAGAAATAAACCCACACACTTACAGACACCTGATTTTTTACAAAGATGCCAAAACCATACGATGGAAAAAATATAGCATCTTTAACAAATGGTGCTGGTCTAACTGGATGTCTACATGTAGAAAAATGCAAATAGATCCATACTTATAACCCTGCACAAAACTAAAGTCCAAGGTGATCAAAGACCTCAACATAAAACCAGACACATTAAATGAGTTAGGAGAAAAAGTAGGGAAGAGCCTTGAACTCATTGGCACAGGAGACAACTTCCTGAACAGAACATCAACAGCACAGGCTCTAAGAGCAACAATTAATAAATGGGACCTCATGAAACTGAAAAGCTTCTGTATAGCAAAGGACACTGTTGTCAGAACAAAAGGACAGCCAACAGACTGGGAAAGGATCTTTACCAAATCTAGATCTGACAGAGGGCTAATATCCAGAATATATAAAGAACTAAAGAAGTTGAAAAGCAACAAATCAAGTAATCCAATTAAAAATGAGGTACAGAGCTAAACAGAGAATTCTCAATAGAGGAATATCAAATGGCAGAGAAACACTTAAAGAAATGCTCAACCTCATTAGCCATCAGGGAAATGTAAATCAAAACGACACTGAGATTTCACCTTATGCCCATCAGAATGGCCAAGGTCAAAAATTCAAGTGACCACACAGGCTGGAAACTTTGTGGAGAACAGGGGACCCTCTTCCACTGCTGGTGGGAATGTAAACTTGTACAACCACTCTGGAAATCAATCTGGCACTTTCTCAGACAATTAGGACTAGTGCTTCCTCAAGATCCAGCCATACCGCTCCTAGGCATATATCCAAAAGAGGCTCAAGTACACAATAAGGACATTTGCTCAACCATATTTGTAGCAGCTTTATTTGTAATAGCCAGAAGCTAGAAACAAGCCATATGCCCCTTAGCTGAGGAATGGATACAGAAATTGTGGAACATCTACAAAATGGAATATTACTCAACAATAAAAAAACAAGGAAATCATGAAATTTGCAGGTAAATGGTGGGAACTGGAAAAGATCATCCTGCGCAAGCTGTCCCAGAAGCAGAAAGAGCCACATGGTATATATTCACTCATATAGATATATAATATAAGGTAAACCTACTAAAATCTGTGCATCTAAAGAAACTAATCAAGAGGGAGGACTCTGGTTAAAATGCTCAATCCCTATCCAGAAAGGCAAAGAGGATGGACATCAGAAGTAGAAGAAAACAGGGAACAAGTTAGGAGCCTGCACAGAGGGCCTCTGAAAGGTTCTGACCTGCAGACTATCAAAGCAGATGCTGAGACTTACGGCCAACCATTGGGCAGAGTGCAGGGGATCTTATGAAAGGAGTGGGAAATAGTAAGATCTGGAGAGGACAGGAGCTCCACAAGGAGAGCAATAGAACCAAAATATCTGAGCACAGGGGTCTTTCCTGAGACCGATACTCCAACCAAGTACCATGCATGGAGATAACCTAGAACCCCTGCACAGATATAGCCCGTGGCAGTTCAGTGTCTAGGTGGGTTCCATAGCAGTGGGAACAGGGACTGCCTCTGACATGAACTGATTGGCCTGCTCTTTGGTCACCTCACCCTGACAGGGAAGCAGCCTTATCAGGCCACAATGCAGCCACTCCTGATGAGACCTAATAGACTAGGCTCAGAAGGAAGGAAAAGAAGACCTCCCCTATCAGTGGACTTTGGGAGGGGCATGTGTGGAAAAGGAAGTGAAAGAGAGGGTTTGGGACGGGAGGAGGGAGGGCACTACAGGGAGGATACAAAGTGAATAAAGTGTAATTAATAAAAAATTTTAAAGACCTTTTTATATTTATTATTTATGTGCATGAGCCTTCATTAGAATTCAGAAGGTCCAGCATGGCTTGGTCCTAGACCGGATTAGAGTGACAAGAGCAGGGGTGACAGACACAGACACATGCACAGAAAAGCTGGGGTTGGGCAAACTGTGTTCTCTTTGATGGACCAGGACCAACCACCATACCACCAAGTACTTCAGGGTTTTGGTTATGTTCAACACAAAGGTAGGGCAGAGGGGTGGAGCTAGCTAGTCTCAGAAGGAGGTCTCTTTCCCTGGTTCCAGTCATCCAGGAGGAAGCAGCAGCAGCTATTGTTTTTTATTTGTTTGTTTGTTTGTTTTTGTTTGTTTGTTTGTTTTCTTGCATTGGCAACATCTACCCAGGAACCAGATTCCAAGTCTGGCCCAGGTAAGACTCTCAGTTCCCTGATTCTTGTCAATAAACAACACACATTCACTCAAGTCTTTCATCACTGTGTACAGGAGCACATGGAGGTTAGTAAGGAAATTAGATGTCTTGGAACTGGGGATATAGGTGATTGTGAACCACCATTTAGGTACTGGGAAATGAATTCAGGTCCTCTGTAAGAGTAGGAAGCAATCTTCATTTATTTATTTATTTCATTTTACGTCGCAGTCTTAGCCCCTTCTTCCTTCCCTCCCTGTCCGGTCCCTCCCCTCTATGCCTCCCTCATCCAGGTATGTCCCCTCCCCTGCCCCTCATGATTGTTTATTATATTCTCAATTCTGATATGCAATTTATGTAACAGAGTTAAGAAATTACTCAAGGTTTTCATGTTAACTGTTGTGTAAATTCTACTATTTCCTAAAGTACATGTACAACAAACTGAAAGAGCTCTGGATATTCCATGCCAAAAGGTGTTTGGGAAAGGAATTAAATGCCAGCAGCACTATTAATAGCTCAGGAATATAAAACCGTTGTTGTGACTCTTCTCGAATAATCCCAATACCCCATTTGCAGGAGTTACCTTTGACCTACTTGAAACAAAAATACCGAAATTAGGGAACTTACAACTATTACCCCAAACTCTAATCTTTTACGTTTTCCTAGAATCTGGAAATCAGAGTGACTCCATTGTTGTTACAGGATCAAGATCATTTTCCAGCTATGTCATGGACTCCAGTCCTGCCCCTTACCAAAATAAAGACTTTCTGCACTTAGGGTATCTCTGAATTTAAGTTTGTTATGTTTTCAACTGAAGAAAGAACCCAAATTACAACCAGAAATCTTGCTACAAGTTAGACTCTAGAGTGAGCTCTGTAATAGTTCATCTCTGCAATGTGTAAGGTGGGCCACGGAGAAGGGAGACATATGCTGAACAAGACATTATAACCCACTTGATGGACAGGGGGTGCCTAGCGATATTCAGTTATAGTTTTGTGGATGTCATGATAGGATTTTGGCAAGAACACACACCAATAAAACTCAAAATGTTAACACACACACAATCACACTATATTTAAACACCCTAGCTCTTATATTATGAGAAAGAGACAATTGACATTCCTCCCACAAATCCCATAAGATGACTGGGATTAAAAGAAAAAATATTCTCTTTTTATCTTCTTATGTCTAACTAAACTTATCTCTTAAACTACTTAGTAAAGAAAAAATTGCATTAAAATGCTGCATACTAGATCTGGAAGGATGGCTCCATGTTGTAAAGGGCTTGACACGTTTCAGAGGACTTAGGTTCAGTTCCCAGGACCAAAGTCAGGCATCTCCTAACTACTTCAACCACAACTTCAGGGGACTTGATGCCCTCTTCTGGCCACTGAAGGAACCTGTGCTGATGTACACAGTTACACACAGACACACACAGTGTAGTAAAATAAACATTTTTAAACGCTACTCACATTTTAAAAAATCTTGTCTACATAATAATGTAATATAGGAATGCCATATTAATTTTCTATAAGAAAATGTTGTATTTTAATTCATGAAACGATGCATCTGTATAGTTTTAGTCTTTATTAGAGCTTGCAGGTAGGTAATCTGAATGTCAGACTGCTTTTGGACTTGAAAGAACTTTATTAGAATCTACATTTCTCTTACAGTTTTGAACAGTAGAAGTAATATCAGTAATATTCTATTATTAAAATACCCTCTGATGTAATATTATTGAGGTTAGCTTTGTTAGTGCTCAGAAGGAGCACTAATATGCCAACATCAAAGTCAAATACACCCTATCCCTTAACCAACAACTCTTAATAAAGAACACATATAAGCCTAAATTAGAATTTAAGCTGAACACTTTCTTTTTTAATTTACTTATTATTATATCAATCACAGGTTAGGTACTTTGCATCCCAGGCATAGCCCCCTCCCTCGTTCCCTCCTACCCTCCCTATCCCTCCCTCATCTCCTCCCTGCCCCCTCCAAGTCCACCAACAGGGACTTGGGGAGAACAAGAGCTCCACAAAGACCAAACTGAGCAGGGCACAGGGGTCTTGTATGAGACGGTTTCTACAATCAAGGACCATGTGTGGATGTGGCCTGGAACCCCCGCACAGATGGGGCCCATGATAGCTCCGTGTAGGACTGAAGACCCTATTCAGGGAAACAGGGACTGTTTCAGTCATGATCTTGATGGCTGACT
>CM053761.1:8717654-8737025 GCA_028658305.1 Pachyuromys duprasi | reverse complement strand
GGGGAGAACAAGAGCTCCACAAAGACCAAACTGAGCAGGGCACAGGGGTCTTGTATGAGACGGTTTCTACAATCAAGGACCATGTGTGGATGTGGCCTGGAACCCCCGCACAGATGGGGCCCATGATAGCTCCGTGTAGGACTGAAGACCCTATTCAGGGAAACAGGGACTGTTTCAGTCATGATCTTGATGGCTGACTCCTTGACCCTCCCCCATACAAGCTGGGGAGTGACAGACTGGCTAGATCCCAGGGGAGGACATTGCAGCCAGCCCTGAGGAGACAGGATAAGCTGGGATTGGATGGAAGGGAAGGAGGTCCTCCCCTGTTGGTGGACTTGGAGGGGGCGGGGAGGAGGGAGATGAGGGAGGGAGTGGGAGGGTAGGAGGGAATGAGGGAGGGGGCTACGCCTGGGATTCAAAGTACCTAACCTGTGATTGAGATAAAAATAAATAAATTTTAAAAAAAAGAAGTATATTCTCAGGTGTCAGTTTCCTCTCAGCTCAGCTGTTACAAACCTGGGTTTGCTACCAGCCCCCACACCCGGTGGCCCAACTCCCAAGTTCATCATTAGTTGCAACATTCACTGGCTCTACTTGCAACAATTCACCCAAGAGGTCAAAAGATAAGGCAACATTGTGACAGAATAAATGCTGTGGGAAACAAAAATACATGTAACAATAAGAATACAAATTCTGTACAGAAAACTCCCTTTAACCAAAACAGAATGCAAAAATGAGGAAATCGCCATCATAATTACACAGAAGATAGAGCACACACCACTGGCCCAGCCTGGATCTAATTCCGGGCTCTGATTGCCACAACTACAAGTTAAGTAGCATTACGCCATTCATGCTTCATTTACATTTAAGCTGATTATGAGGCCCAGCTCTCAATGAGTTTGTTTTCTGTGGACACATCTGTTGATTCTGTTTCTGTCTCACAAACTGCAGACGCTGGGGATTACAGATGTGAGCCTCTTCTTGTAACTAAGATTTTGGTATCTGTGAAAGGTTTGTTTCTATGTTTCCAAAATCTCCTGTGTAATTTAATTTGATTTATAGCTAGATTTGTTTTTTGGGGTGTGTTTTTCAGGTTAGATTTCTAAGGGATGGCCACAAGGTGGACCCCTTGTTCTTAATGCTAGTGTGTCCTGTCCAGTTTTCTTCTGTTGCTGTGATAAAGCACTTTTGCCAAAAGCAACAGGGAGAGAAATGGGTTTATTTAAATTTACAGATCTCTGCCAGGCATAGTGGAGCCATGTCTTTAATCCCAGTACTGAAGGAGGCAAGGCAGTCAGATAACTGTGAATTCAAGGCCAGCATGCTCTACAAAGCAAGACCAGGACAGCCAAGGCTGCACAGAGAAATCCTGTCTCAAAAACTTAATGAGAGAGAGAGAAAGAGAATTAGCAGGTCTCAGTCCTCCATTGAAGGAAGTCAAAGGAAGATGTCAAGAACAATATTAAAGCAAACACCATGAAGGAAAGCTGCTTGTTGGCAAACTTGTAGGCTCAAACTAAGCCAGGGTTATTGCTATTATTTAAGAATTGTCATTTTCAATGTGTATTTTGCCAGCATGTGTGTATACCATGCTGCAAAGGCCAAAAGAAGACACTAGATAACCCTGGAGCTGTAGTAAGAATGAATCCAGACAATCATGCAGATGCTAGTAATATAACCTGGGTCTTCCACAAAAGCAGCAAGTGCTCTTTTCTACTGAGCCACCTCTCCAAGCCCACAGGATAGCTTTCTTATACAGTCCAGGCCACATACCAAGACAGTGGTACTGCCCATAGTGAACTAGATTATCTGTATTAATTACAACCCAAACAATTCCTGACAAACAAGCTCAGAGGGCATCCTGGCCTAGACAGTCCCTCTCTTAGGTAACTCTAAGGTAAGGTATCATATACATTTTTAAACCTAACTAAGCTATCTAGTTTTCATTTTTAAATTTTTTATATTTTCCCTTCCCTGGATAACCAAATCAAAAGCCTAAAATTAAAAGCTCTCAGGGGTGGAAATGTTTAATAATTTTCCTTTATAGTGATAAAAATGTGGGTTCAATTAAGGAGGCTAAATATTTACCAATAAATACTTTTTGTGAGATAGAAGATACTTTTTATCCATAGTTCATATCTGTATTCAATTACTTTTGAACACTTTGAAACAATACTATTGATCAAGCTAATATTTATTGAATGATGATTTCTTAGAAAATATTTCTACCAGATGATTAATATTGGCATTCTGGAACAAGCACTTTGGTGGTGACATTTTCCCTATTTTCTTTCTTTTTTAACTTGGTTTATCATTGTTTGTTCTCTACAGCAGATAAGGGACACTCAGGTCAGCTACATCAATAGGTTTTTATACAAAAACCCAGATGTTATCATCACCTATTCTGTTGGTTTAATTAGATATATTTAAATGCTCTATAGCACTGTAAAGCCCAAGACTGGAAAACACCCTGCTTTCCAAATTCTTAAATCCAACAGCCACTATTTTAAAAAAGTGAATCATTTTTCACATTTTAATTGAATCAGCAAAAAAGAGAAATTGTAGCATTGTTATTTTTCAGCAAATAAAGTGCAATATCTTTAATAAAATCTGATCACTGCGACATTGATTTTAACCCTGAGCTATAGTTCTACATTAAATACACAAGGCTCCTCTTTTTAACCCCATGACAGGAGAGTTAGCTCTTCCTGTGATACAGGTAGTTTGACTGTAAACTTATAAGTGGTTTAAAACTGCAAGTTCCTTTTTATTTCTTAAGCAACACCCGACTGCTCTGATCTATTTAATGTAGTTACACATGTCATTTGTTTTTTCATGCTCAAGACTTCCAAGGCTCCCAGGATACCACTCAGAAAAATGAAAGTTCAAAATTAGAAATGGTACAGCATTAAATAAAATGAAACAAAAATTCAGTTGTTCACTATAACCAAGACAAAACTCAGAACTCATGGTCACAGCTACATATAAAGAGATACTGAAAATATGGCCTGGAGATATAGTCCTATGAGAAAGAAATAGAAGATAGCTACCATAGTCAACCATAGCTTGCCCACTACTAATCAAATATACATTTGCACATCAGATAGGCTTTCCAAGGAAGAAATGCAAAGGCTGATCCTACTGGCTGAAAACTCATGCAGTGGCATGCAAATGTCTCCAATAACTACCAAGTACAAAAGTCAAATCCACTCTCCCTCCAACACAGCAAATGATTGAACATGGTGTATGTGTGAGTGTAGGTGTGTTTCCTTCCAAAACAGCAGATGATTGAACATCGTGTGTGTGTGTGTGTGTGTGTGTGTGTGTGTGTGTGTGTGTGAACGCACATGCATGTGTGTGTTATAGAACATTACTTAACATGACCGGTATCTAATCCCAGATAATGTCATCTGGGTAACATAACTGTAGCAGTGTTGGTATAGAGGTATAATCCATTAAAGGAAACCTATGGTCAAGAGAATAGAATCTCTAGACAGAAGATACAACACACCTCTTAGGCAAGACCAAGGAAAGAGGGACCACCTCCATGGAAAGAGGGGCCACCTCCAGGGAAAGAGAGACCACCTCCAGGTAGATGGACAAATTCCTTGGCAACCTGGAAATTGTAGGTACTGAAGCAGTTTTACTTATTTTTTATAGTTAATTTCTTTAACAAACTAAAAAAACATCATTCACAAATGTCCATCTTTCACGTTATCCCCTCTTAGGCCAACAGCTTTTAAAATTAAAAATAGATTCACAGAACCACATGGATGTGCTAAAATCTAAATGTATATGGGAAGACACAATAACACATTCTTAACTTTAAAAATTATCAAAGCCGAGGACTGGTGAGGTGGCCAAGTGACCCAGATTGTTCCCTGGCAAGCATGATTTTGGAAGTTTAAAGTTCCAAATAAATAAATAAATACATGCAATAAAAGATGAAGAATAAAAACAGAAGAGATGTTTAAAATGTGTGGATAGTTTAATGATATTGAGAGGTAGACAATAAACTATGTTATTTCATTTTAAATGTTTAAAGCAAAACATCTTATAAACTTTTTCCACCATCAAACTTAAATCTTTAAAACAATGCATGTTTTTATTCTTAATTGGAAATAGTTGGGTTTGAACCTAGAGCTTTATGTATTCTACATAACACTGAGTGATGTCCTTAGTCCTTAAATTCTGTTCTCTGAGTAAAGAGAATAAGTTTCATTTTGTGCACTAGAAATAAAATTGCCAGAGAAAGGCTAGAAGCCTGAAAACAGAATGGAAAATGGATTATCTATCCTCCTAGTTGAGGTTAAACACACCAGTGGAGAAGCACACCTTTAGATTGAAAGGCTCTATATTCACTGCCTTTGGAGATACAATAATTTTATACATTTGACGTAAATAACTTCTACAAATGACCATATGTAATTTTTTAAAATTTTTATGTATGAGTGTTTTATGTTTTGCCTGCTTGAATGTGTGTGTGTGTGCGCACGTGTACTACATTTATGCCTGATAACCATGGAGACCGGAAGAGGGTTACAGAACCCATAAAACAGAAATTAATGGGTGGTCATAAACTTGTATGTAGATGCTGGGAGCAAAGCCCAGGTCCTTCGCACTAGGGGCAAGTGCTCGTAACAGCTGAGCCATCTCTACAGACACAAGAGGTGACATTTTTAAAAGATAATTTTAAAAGTAAGTCATGAAGTAGAGTATTTGGCTAAGCCTTCATTCCTTTTTAACCTCCATCAGGATTTTTCTTCTCTGATGCTCAGCCTCCATCTCCAGAAATGAGACTTAGGAATGACTTTTCTTGGACTGAAGATTCTTTCTGAGATTGGTCAATCCAATTGGTTGTCTTTGATTTGATAACCTTAACAGGTTTGTCTTTGAGTTCAGGATTCTTTTTCTTCTGATTGAAAAGTGTTGGTGATGAGTCATCATATTCTTAAGCTCCAGAATCTCCATTTTCATCTTCTAGACTTTCCTTTTTATGTGGTATTTCCTCCTGTCACTTAGTTGTCTGTTTTATTCCACTGTCCTTATTGTATAGTATATGAATATCTATTAGGCTAAGATCAGTTGGTGGTATTTTCCTTTTCCTTCAAAGTTCCATGGTATCATGTTGCCTTAACTATTCAAAATCTTTGTGCTCATATGCTTCTGTCTGTTTATTTGATATATATATAGAGAGAGTGCCTATAAGAAGGAAAGGCACACATCATTAAGCACATCAGAACTGCTGCACAGGTCATCATGATGAAAGCATGGAAAGAATTCTCTTAAAGCCTATGGACAGGCTAGACCTCATTTATGTGCAAGCCTGGAGTATGGGTCTACAGGTAAAACTTCAATGAAGGATCAACAGGGTCTTACCTAGGCTCTTCTCAGTCTAGTCTGTGTGAAAAAGGAAAGCCCATATCCTAAGTCATGAAACCCATATAACAGGATAGCATGGTGTTAATTTTAGATGCCAAGGTACCCTGAGCTTCAGAAGCTAAATTTGCTGCTCCAGGCCCTTTGATACAAACATGCAGTCCATGTCTGCATACCCGAAATGGTTACGTATCTTTGAAGACAGAATCCAGCCAAAATCATGATAGTCCACATAATTTAGAAATGAAGAAGTGTGAAATCAAATGCTGTAGCGTCCATCACTGTAAAGAGAGCTTACAGATTACCAGTCCCAAGAGAGAAATCCTTCTACTTAGAGGGGGCAGAGATCATGAGTTGGGAAGCAGGGCTTAAAGTGGCAATTACAGTTTCAAATAACACTTACATCATTAAACTGAATACATAGCTAATGTGTATAATTGAAAAGAAGAAAGACCTAAAATTAAAATGTTTATTTTCAGCTGAGGAATTTAGAAGGGAGAGAAAAAATAAATCTAAAAATAAGCAGATGGAAAAGCAAAAAAAAAAAAAAGATTAGAAAAAACATTGAAATGTAAATAAAAAGTATCAGTTATGCACAGCAAGATCTACAGATAGTACTGAGAAAATGTCAAAAAATATTGATGCTTCTTGATTCAGTATGCATTCCTTCAGATGAAAGAATGTATAAAACAGTAAGATTAGAAAAAATGCCATTACTCAGATCAAACTGCTGAGAATAAGAGACTGAGTTCTCAAATGTTAAATTGGACCTCTTTATCTGTGGTGTTCTCAAGCCAAGGCTAAGTAGATGTGAGAAGGAGGCAGAAATCAAGTATGAGGGTGGTGAATCGTCCAAGGAAATCCTGTCTTCTGAACATGACATAGCTACCAAAGCCATGAACTCACACAGCCATGGAGACTACAGCATCTATACAAACCACAGCTCTGACACAGACAAGGGATGTGCTCTCCATGCCACATACCGTACTGGGGAGCTCTTGCCAGGGCAGCTGAGAAATAAACTTTTGAAAAGAATGCTACATAGATACACATGTATTTATTCATATCATAACAGTTGGGAGGGGAATATCAGAGAATCTACAGGAAAAGAACAGGAGGTCGTTGTCATATTCATTGAGTGTATTTATGAAGTTCTCAAGATGAAAGGCTGTGTAAAAGATGACAGAGCTAGAGCATAGACAATAAAAGTCCAGAAAGGAAGCCAAGTATGGCAGTTTGTGCCTTTACTCTCAGCTACTGGGTACTGAGGTAAGAGGATTCGGAGTTCAAATCCAGCCTGACTACATAGTATTTTAGTATTAGGATAGTCAGTATTAGGAATTTTGCTTAAAATTATCTAAACTAGATTAAAAGGCCAATTAAATATTTACATACTCATATGCACATGTGCATATACTTATAGATATTCATGTATAGAAACATAGACATATTTGTATGACCATAGGACACACACATATAGATACTTAGTGAAGTGTATATAATATTCCTATATACACTAAAACTTACACCCACAATTGTATACACATATATCTATGTGTATGTATTTCTGTGTGTGTGAGTGTGTGTATGTATGTGTGTGTGAAAAATGCAAAGAACCACCAGAAATCATTTTGCTGTCTGACAGGCTATTAACTGATGAAATTCCTCACATGAAAATTATGATCAGATGAAATCGGAAGCAGATACTTTCAACACTGAGTGCATGGAGACGGTAATGGAGGACTGATGCAAAATTGTCACACTTGCACAGCTTTATGGAGCCATGATTTAACACTGCATCTTAGTTTATGTTTCTACTACTTTTGATGGAGAGATGTAAAGTATGCTAGTATATATTTATGATCATAAAAGATAAAGTAGACTCACACGTAGATACGTATTTATCTATTGTTAACATAAAAGATGTTTTTTCTCAGTCTTTAAATACATGAGTTTCTCAAATTGAGACAAGTCTTCCAAAACAAATTCGTGGTAATGTCCCATCCCAGTTCTAACAGGGCGGACACTGATCCCACTCCCCTCGTCCTCACCTCTTGTAACTCTTTTTGATCAACAATAATTTTCAACCTTCATTCTCTGTTTAATATCTTCTCTAATAGTTTTCACTTTTTTTGGTGAACAAATATTTCTCTATTTGTGTGACACAGTTCACTTTGGTGTTGTTTAGTTTAGGGATTCCCATATGTTCTGTAATTTCCAATTGAATTTTTGGAAGGCCCAATTACCTGGTGAAACTCCTTTTCATGAGTGTTATCCATTCTTACTTGAATTACACTGTAACCTAAAGCCAATACCATGTTATGGCAAAAATTCTCTTCCTTCCTTCCTTCCTTCCTTCCTTCCTTTCTTCCTTCCTTCCTTTCTCTCTCTCTGTCTCTCTGTCTCTCTGTCTCTCTCTCTGTCTCTCTGTCTCTGTCTCTGTCTCTGTCTCTCTCTCTCTCTCTCTCTCTCTCTCTCTCTCTCTCTCTCTCTCTCTCTCTCTCTCTCTCTCTCTCTCAATTTTGTCCTTACAATGGGTCCTTCACCTTATTTTTTAAATTCATACTAAATGGTAGACATTGATCTTTGAAATACTGGAAGCACTCATACGTTATGTTCATGTTATTTTCTGTTTTTCAGGAAACTAAATCCTTCATTTCAGTTTCTCAGAGAATATGGCTCATGATTTTAATACAGAAATTATGCTAAATTGAGGGAAACTGTGTGCTTAAGTCTCTGAAACTAAAACTCTTCAGTTATCCCCAGCCTTCTCATTAGCCCTCTCCGGGGCGTCCCAGTGGATTTCCATCTGGCTTCACATACTCAGGTTCAGGAATGCCCTCAGCTCCTAAGAGGGGCAGGAGCCATCTTTGATCTAAGAGTTTTTCTCCCTCCAGAATTTTCCCTGGTGGTTTTTCCCACAGCAGATCTTCATTTCCGTCAACAGATTTTTCGTCTATATTTCATGTATATTTTATGTATTTTATTTATATTTTATGGTAGAGAGGAAAGCTGACTGGCTACTAACTGCTGTTTCCCTGTCAGTAGTGAATGTCACCAACTTAAAAGCTACAAACAGATATATAAATTAACCACACGTAAGGAAATAACTTCCAAATCTCTTCTCTTAATAAACACGCTCTCTCCTAGTTAAAACAGATTTTATGTAGTCAATCTTTGTTGAAAATCAGCCACAGTTGCAATATTTCTGAAACTTTATTATTATTATATCCCTGTACTTTCTGCTTTATTTATTTTCTTTATTTCATATACACACACATATGCACCTGCACATGTGTGAAAATGATATACACAGTATGTATATGAAAAAGAGCATGCATAACAAATATATGTACGGCACATGTGTGAAGATATGCCTGATGATCATGTGAAATATCACAATTCATATGTTAAAATATATAGCACATATAAAGATATATGTGACAATCATATAAAAATACATGTGCTGCATATGAGATATGCCTAGCACACAATTAAAATGTGTGTGATGCATGGGAAAGTATGCACAACACATATAAATATATGTGCGATACGAAGATATGTGATCATCATGTGAAATATACAAAATACATATGCACAGCACATCTATTAAAATGTTCACAATTCATGTGAAACTATACATAACAAATATGAAGATATGACAATCAAGTGAAAATATAAATAATACATACGAAAATAATTATCATGAACATGTATGACAGACATCTGGAAAGATATACATCACACAAGAAAATAAAGAAAGCACACATATAAAAATATGCATTTCACATTAAAATGTACCATCACATAAAATTATAAATAACACAATACAAAAGTATGCAGAGCACTTGTGAAGATATACAGACTACACATGAACAAACACGAAACACATATAAACACATGTGATGGTACACATAGTACACACAAAGGGACACACATACACTGCCCTCTTTCAGGCAGTAACTATTAAACATCCCTAAGCAAACACGTCTCCTGTTGGAGAGTTGAGTGTGCTCCTCGATGCTACTTTTTCCATGAAAAATAAACAATTACAAAACTATTAGTGGAAATCCGGTACCTCCTATATCTCCTGAACCAGGAAGATCTCAAGCTCAGACTCACACACATTGTCCCCTGCTGTGCCCGTTATCTGCCGTTCGTTTGCAGTGCAGAAACCGCACAGCAATAGAGCACAGCTCCTCCTTCCATGAGGCCAGGCCTAATGATGCTGGTCCTTAAAGTGCAGCGTAATCTGCGTTAATAGAGTGCTGATTTTTATGGAAGCTGTAATAACCACAAGAAATTGATACTAATGTGAATCAGTACCCTGCTTGTTAATTGTAAAGCTTTTTCCATAAAAAAGAAATTATTTAACAACTGATTTTTGCCCATTATGGAGTAATATTAGAAGTAGAGTTGAATGCTCCCCGTGGTACCTAAAGCAGGATGTAAGTATCACTGTGCCCATGGGAGATCGGGATCCATGTGCAGAACTAACAGCCGGGAAGCTGGGAGCTCCTTTTTCCTCTATGTTTTACGTATTTAAAGCATGTTTTAAACTGTTGGATGTGGTAGCAGCAGCATCTTGAGTAATACAGCCATAAGAACTAAATATTTTCTTGTCCGCACATAAAATTAATGAAGACACTAGCACTTTCTTCTACTAGCTCAGATGTCTTAGTCCTTCTTTAGTGTGGAATAAATGGTACAAGTTGTTACTCCATTATTCATTCCTTCTGAATGACTGTTCAAAAACTTCACTGACAAAACATCTCCCCCTAGTGTAAGTTTTTTTTAGCATATCCAGAAAAACTCTCCACTAAAGAAAAGCAGGCAGTGAGGAATACCTGTTTACTGCCTAGTTTTCGTTTTCAGGAAAGAACACTGCTGCTTTGTATTTTCTATCTTATTTATTATATCCAATTTGAGGGGATATGTCTTCATTATCAAATTTTAATAGGTGCAGAAAATAAAAGTAAGTTGCCTCCCGTGTCTGTAAAACTTAAATGGGAAGCAGATGTGTTCCCATTACTCTACTAAGGCGTCTACAGCAAATATTACAAACGAAGACACTGAGTTTCTTTTTTTTTTCTTTTTTAACATACATTTTTAATTCGTTATTTGATAATTTCACATATGAACCAGAATGACACATTCAATCTGCCAAGGTTCATCTCTCAACCCTTATGACCTGCCTAACACACTCCACAAAAGCAGAAGCAGAAGAAGAAACAAGTTTAACTTGTATGACCATATGCTTACTGGAATATGGTCTAAGTCCCACTAGCCAGCCCCTTAAAAAAAAGAAAAAAAACTGAGTTCCCTCCTACATGCGCCAAGCCAGAATTCATTAATTGTGAAGAGCCAGTCAGCACTCTCCTTACAATTCTTAAGAGGTTTAACCACGTTTTGTCTTTTTTTCTTTTTTCTCTTCCGGGTAGTTTTCCTGCCAACTGTGATACTTGTGTGGACACCACATCAAGCAAGCATTAAGTAAGTAAACGAATATTTTAGTCTAGGCTTGATATCTTACCAGAAGGTCTAATTCATCTTTTTACCAATTTTAATTTTTTGTTTGTTTTAAGGCACAGTCTCATGCAGCTCAGATTGGTTTCAAACTTCGTATTTTGTTGAAGATGGCCTTCAAACCTTTCATCTACTGCTTCCACCTCTCAAAAGCTGGTATTTCAGATCTAAACTCACATCTAGCTTATTTTATTCATTTTGATCCAGTGAGTATTTGAAAATTTAAGTGCATTGCATCATGTGTAATAAAATCATTTCATTTACAAAGTATATTTCCAAGGGTATTGTTTTTAGAACTGTGTGTTGTAATTTGAGTTAGCATGACACCCTCAGACCTATATATAAAACATATTCAGGTATCTGTCAATAGTTGAAAAAAGACTAGGAAAGAATTGTATGATTGATGACTCCGGAATCACAGTTGGGAAAAGGGGACATAGAAGGCTTCTGTGACAGCCTCTACCCCAACCCCACCCCAAAAGTAACAGGCTAGGAGGAGACCACTAAGGGAACTCGTAAGAGTTGGAACTGAGTTTCTAAAGAGAACTTTATTGTCTTCACCAAGTCCTGGGATAGATCCTAGAAATGCAAATAAAATTTGTTAATTTTCTCATGTCAGCCTTTTCCTCCTGTTCTATTCCTGGGGCCATTTAAGTTTTGTTTTGTTTTTCAGATTTATTTATTTATTTTGTTACTCTATGTCCATGAGCACTGTGCTTGTATATATGGCTGTGACCCCGGAATACCTGGTGCCTGCAATAGTACTGATGATTGTGAGCCATTATGCGAGTGTTGGGAATTGAACCTTGGTTCTCTAGAAGAGCAATAAATGGTTTTAACTACTGAGCCAACTCCCCAGCCTCTTGGCCTGGAGAAAGAAAAAAAAATAGGACAGTGAAAAAATAAATTGAAGAGAAAGTGTGTGTGTGTGTGTGTGTGTGTGTGTGTGTGTGTGTGTGTTGGCCTCTGCTAGTAATGAATTCTGTGATGAGCTGAAGGCTGAAGTCCAATTGCTTCGCACACACCAGATAATAAAGAGTGCATTTAGGGCTGGGTAAGTATAAAGCAGTACTAGGGAGATTGTCAGCAAGTTAACTTCTTTAGAAGCTGTTAAGACTAAAGAAAGATAACAGCATTTTTTTAACAGGAAAAGACACAAAAATAGAGGAAAAATAGAAACAAGAAGACCAAATAAAATTCTAGGATTTTTTTTTTCTTCCCATATTCTGATACTTTATTATGCTAGGCTGTGAAGAACTTTGAAAATGTGTTCTCACACTCTGCTTAGGAAGTTTGCATAGGACACTGGCTGCCTCGTGATGGTGGGTAGACTACCTAATCAAAGAGAAATTAAATTGATCCAAAAGCTATACAAAAGAGAATTATGTAAAGGAGTTGAGATTAATATCTTTTATAATTACATTATTTATTTACTATCTATCTATTTATTTATTCCATCTCTCCTCCATTCCCAGTCCCTTCCTCTTTCTCTTCCCATCTCCCCTCCTCTATTCTCAGAAGAGGGGAACCCCACAACCACCACCAACTCTCCCCAGCTCATTAGTCACATCAGGTCTGAGCTTGTCCTCTTCCGCTGTGGCCTAGCAAGGTATCCCTGCCATGGCAAATTGATCAAAAAGCAGGCAGCAGAGTTCATGTTAGAGGCAGCCCCTGCTCCCCTTACTAGAGTATCCATCTGAAGCCTGTGCTACCCATCTGCTACATCTGGACCTAGGACCAATCTATGCATGGTCCTTGATTGGTGCTTCAGTCTCAGGAAGCCCCTCTGGGCCCTAGTTAGTTGTATCTGTTGGTCTTCTTGTGAAGTCCTATCACCTCCAGGTCCTTCTATCCTCCCCTGCCCCTTGCTTTTCCACAAGACTCCCGAAGCTTTACCCAGTGTTTGCCTGTGAGTCTCAGCATCTGTTTCCATCCTCTGCAAGCTGGTTCTCTCAGAAGACAGCTATGCTAGGTTCTTGTCTGCGAAGCCAACAGAATATTTTTAATAGTGTCAGGCGTTGGCTCTCTCCCATGGGGTGGGTCTCAGGTGGGCCAAGCATTGGTTGGACATTCCTTCTCTCTCTGCTCTATCTTTATCCCTGCACATCTTGTAGGCTGGGTAAATTTTGGATCAAATTTTTTGTGAGTGGGTTGAAGATCCTCTCCCTCCACTAGGAGTTCTGTCTAGTTAGAGGGTGTCCTCTTCAGTCTCCATGACCCCTGCTACTTTGGGAAACAACCCAGATGCCCTTTAGTTGAAGAATAGATAAAGAAACTGTGGTGCATTTACACAATGGAATACTACTCAGCTATTAAAAACAAGGAAATCATGAAATTTGCAGGCAAATGAATGAAACTAGAAAAAAACATCCTGAGTGAGGTAATCCAGACCCAGAAATGTACACATGTTATGTACTCACTTATAAATGGATTTTAGCTATATATAGTACAGGATAAACATATTGCAATTCACAAACCCAAGGAAAATAAGTAACAAGGAGGACCCAAGACAGGATGCTAAATCTCACTCAGAAGGGGAAATAGAATAGACAGGAGAAATGATTGAAAATAGGGAACAAAGTTGGAGAGGAAACACAGAGAGATTCTGAGGTTAGAAATCAGACTGAGAGATGGCGGGGCTTGAGGAGAGAGGGCCTCAGAGAGAAGAGAAACTGAGAGCATCTCTGTGATAAGCTGAGACCAAAGACAGAGAAAGCTTCTGAGAGGATATGGGAGTGACTCTAGAATTTTGAGGAAAAAAAAAGTGGGTTTCAAGCCAATTGTGTCAATGACATATGACATAATTTCCTTTGCCATTTATTTGAAATTGTCCAGTGGTTGTAGACTTCAAAGCGACAAGTGTCTGGAATGTAACTTATCTCATTCAGAAGTCTCAGGCAGACTATGAAGCTTACTTACTGTGTGTAAGGCAGAGCCCTCCCACGGCTGATGGAAGCAGTGAGGAATAGTGAAGAGATGACTGTCTCCCACAATCAAGCTGTGTACCACTCTCACACAGGGATCAAGGGCTAGAGCTCCCTGAGCTTCCTGAGTCAGGCCCGAAAGGATACAGCTGCATTTGAGTTGCACATGCTTCTGAAAGTATGTGCCTATCTGTACTTTTGTAACTCCAAAAAAAAAAAAAAAATCATTGGTCCACTGAGCTAGACTTTGGTGGGATCAGTCCTTGGGTTTGGTGTTGGTCTCTACATAGATTAAGACAAATTTTGCTCATGTCTCCCTGTACAACAACTTGGTATACAAGTGGTCCTCAAAAACCCTGCCCACAACAGCAACTATGGTAAGCCATAGTGAGTTGCATGTGCTTCCACAAATATGGACTTTCGTGAGAATGAATGAGTGGTGTGGTGGCACTGACTTTCATGTGATGTAGACAGTACAGTTCCCAAGAGCATATCCACAATACTAACTGTGATCTAATTTCAGAGAAATTAAATAGACCAGCAAAATTCTTTCCCCATGTGAGAGAGCTTCATGCAAGCATGCAATATTATTTTTAGTATCTCCCTTACTCATTACATCTCCCTCTTTGTACAGCTCATGACATTTCTGCCAATGCTTATTCATGTTTTTTAAATTATTATATTCTATGAGTAGTTGTAGAAAAGCACACCTCTTAACCTAAGAGTCTTATAATTTTAATATTAGTATATGAGTGTTGGGTCTTTCCATTTGAACTCTTAAAATGTACACTACAGGATTCCTAGAAGTGAAAATAGAGCCACTAATTAGATAGATCTAGCAGTGAGCCCAAAGTGGCACCCTTCGTTTGTCACAATGGGAAGAAGCATTTTCAGCTACCTCTTTCCTGGTCTCCCCTTCACTCATTTTTAATTAAATTGATGCTTCCTTTATTTTTCTTTCATTTGTGTGGCAATATTAATTATGGAGACCATCACATGTTGCCATCTGATATTAAGAGAAATATTATTTGGAAATTTACAAATTTTGTTTAATTCATATATCAGATAAAAAAATTGAAATTTTTGTATTCTCCAAGTCTTGGAAAGTACTTGTTTCTGGATATTTGTTTAACAGTGCATATAGATATACATACGTATACATATATACATACACACACACACACACACATATATATATGGATATGTACACATGAGTGTAAATGCATCAGAAGTCCTGAGCTGGGGTACAGGCCAGTGATGAACTGACCAACTTAGTTTCTCCACAAGAGCAGCATCAAATCTCAACTGTGCTGCCATCTCTCCAGGCCCTTGAACAGATTTTCTTTTGAGTCTCTTGTCTCTTGAATAATGCACACAATTCAAAACATTGTAACAGTTGGTGTTAATTTTATTGTCAACTTGGCTTAAGAGAAACCTCCCAGACAATATGCATATGTTTCCAGGTAGGTTTATTTGGTGGCAGAGGGTGGGGGGGAAGGACCCAGCCTGAACAAGAGTGACAACATTTCTTCAGCCAATGATCCAGACAGAATTAAAGAAGAAAGAAGAAAAAGCTAGCTGTTTTATAGCATTCTTAACTCTTGACTTCTAGACTGACTAAGACTTCAGGAAAAACTCACATCTGCCTCCTTGCTGTTTCTACCACTGCTGACGATACTGTGTAGAAGTATTGTGCCCTAAACAATAACCCAAAATGAGCCCTTCTCATTTCATCTGCTTTTGATCAGGTCATTTTAACAAGAAAAAAAAAACCTGCACTAGTTGGGGTTCTCTAAAAGAACAGAGCTGGCATCAGGAACATGTTATACTAGAGGTTTTATTACTTTAGCATACATTATATGTTCTGGGTAGCTCAACAATGCCCATGTGCACTGCAGAGAGGCAGAAGCTGGCCACTGTTTCTACCACTGAACAGTGTGTACTGAAGGCCCAGAGGACTCCTGGGGAACCACTGATGTAAACTCAAAGCAGCTGGCCCTGATTTACGTTGGCGCAGGATTTCACTTGGGTGGACAAGATCAGCTCTGCAAGTGCAGCACTGCAATGCTATTGACCGGGAACTGCTATTCTCTTTTCCATGGCAAAATGCTTGCCAGAAGAATGTTCGGAGTACTTACCGTGGCCCAGGATTTCAGGAGATTTCATGGCTATCATGGCTTGTAAGAAATGGTGATGGAAAGGGAATATTCTAGCCCAGTTGAAACTGGAGATATCATGGCACGAACAGGATACAGAAGTGACCAGAAGCAGGTCTGGGCTATAACCATGACTTCCCCTACTGGCCTACATCTGCCATCCAGGTCCCATGATTTAAAGTTTTGACCAACTTAAAAGATAGTACATTATTTGGTGCAAATTTTCCCCACATATGAGCAGGTTGGGGACATTCCATGTTTAAATCATAACAGATTGGGTCCTCAATAGGAACCAATGACAGAAACAAAGCTACTTTTATGGAACATGAGCACCCATATTTTCACCAGACCCTCCCTGTTTTATCCTTTACTGGCCCACAGAGTACCCAGGATGTGAGATAAGAAAGAATGTTCTATCAGGAATCTTGAGAGTCTACAAAAAAAATGATGTCTGTCTTGATTCCCCCCTTTCCACTCCAGAAGCAATGGGCTCAAAGAGATAATCTCTGTGAGGTTTTCTCCTAAGCAGGGGAACACAGCACGTTTATCCACGTAAAGTGCTGTTTTGGTTATGGTACCTACAAAGATGGCACAGACTCCTTCTCAGAGTGTGTGTCAACTCTTCTGTGGGTGAATGGTCCAACAGTCTGTCAGAAAGAGGATGTATAGCTAAGTATTAATGTTCTGAGAACATGTGGTAGTTAGCCTGTCCCTGAATCTTTCTCTGGATTATCAGTCTCTCTAAACTATTTAATATTTGTGTCTGGGATGCTCTAACATTATCTGCCACTATATCTACCCTTGCCTGTGTGGAGGAGCCCTAAAGACCATTTGCATACAATAATAATGAGTCTGTTCTTTTCTCTTCCTAACCCATGCTTTCTACTGTATTCATTTATGATAGTGAAAAGACTCATTTTCCACTTTAAGTTGCAGACAGCATTTGAACCCTTCACATGTCTTTGTCATGACCACACATCACTCTTTTTTATCTAAGCACTGCCTCTTTTATACAGAGAAAAGGTCCTTTTTGTTCTGGTTTTTATTTTCATTTTTTTAATCTAAGCATGTAATTTTTGTTAAATAGTGATTAATATTTTTCTGTGTGCATGCTTGTGTGTATGTTGGTGTGTGTATTTGTATATGTGATGTTTGTGTGTGGGGGTGGGTGGATGTGGCACTTTTGAGTGTGTTTTTGTGTTTGTTTGGATGTGTGTATATGTGTACAGAAGTATAAGGAGAGAAGATTTGTAAGTGTGTAATTTTTTAACTCTTATAATAAAAATCAGTAAGATTTGTTATTGCTTCCACATTTGATAGATATAAGGATGAAGATAAAAATCATGATAGGTTGTTGAATGGTTATCTGTTTGTAGTTTGGCTTCAAATATATGAGTCTAAAATCTCAAATAGATACATCACCCAGTGTAGCTCAGATAATTGATTCATAAGTCTGCTACATCAGGCAGGTTTTGATGATATCTTTATAAATAAGCCCCAGCTTTCAAATGCCTGATGCTATCTCCAATACTGACATGAAAGGCATTTAGAGGTTGGAATGTGCTACCAATACATCCTGTATTCTAGACACAGATCAGGAGGCCCATTAACTACCTATAGCATAAAGAGCTATTGTCACTGAAATGTAACAAATTGAACAATAATACAAGGGATGCATTTATAATTATGTTTTCAAAGGGGAATGTGGAATAATGTTTCAGCTGTTCAAAAATAAGAGCGTGAGCCAATTTAAAATACTTGGAACAAAACCAAAATGAAGACAAATGATAGGGTTAAAAACTCTGCAGACATAGCCATGGGGGCATCCTCCTAAATATAGTAATAGTCCAAGATCTACTGAAGAATTCATACTTTTAAAGATGATCAAATTTAATACCCTTTAATCAAGAAAAAAGCTATTCTACAAAGTGTAATATCTTGTAAAGTAAAAGAAAAACATTCCCTAACACTATGAAACCCCGTTCTGAAGTGCTGCAGTCACTTCAGTGCTGCATTGTGGAAGCATTTCCTCTTGTGTCAGAATGAAAGCCAGGATGCCCCTTCAGTCACCTCTCTTCATCATGGAAATAGCGTCAAAGGCAGAGCAACTAGTAAAGAAAAGAACTTAAAATTATCCCAAACACTAAAGAAATAGCATTATCTGTTCAAATATCAGCATATTATATGAAGACTCAACAAAAACTCTGCAGAAAAGCAAAAATACTTAACCAAGGCACTGAATCTCACACACTGAAACTATGACAGTGACAGAGTAAATAAAAGACACAACTGAAGAGGAAATGTCTAGTTTGAATTGAAAGCTTATGTCGTTAAACTGTCAACACTACCCAGGTCAGTCTAAAGATTCAATGCTGTTTATAATAAAAATTCCAATAGGGAATTTTCTTAATTATCCTAAAACTTGTGTGAAATACAAATATCTCAGGACAGTCATAGTTTTCATGAAAGACAAAACTAGTGTTACACCTGTCATTTGTATAATTTATTCCAAATTGTGCTAATTACGAATGACAGTACTAGCATAAAACCAGACACATATGGCAAATATCAGCAGAAAGGGCTAAGAAGTGTAAAACTCCGGGAGATGCCTGTGCTCCTTACTCCTTGCAACACTTTTCAAACTAGCAGCCAAGATAGGAACCATGTCCATCATCTGAGCACGAAGTAAGGAGGATATGGTATGTTCAAACAGTGAAATATTACTCAACTTTAACAAAGAATGAAAATCTACTATTTTGGCACCATGGATTAATTTAGAAGACATTGCACAAGATGAAATGAATCAAACACTTGGGACATATGGGACATGATTCTGTTCACTGTGAGCCATCTAAAATAGCCAAGTTTATCGAAGAAGACAGACTCATGGTTGCTTTGTGCCAGAGAAGTGAGGAAATGGAGAGGCGCTCCATCAATGGGAGGTGGCAGTTACATAGGATTTTTCTTACCATGGTACTGCAAATTTTTAATGTTATTAAAAAAGTATATATTGCAGGTTCACTGGCCTTTCAATTTAATGCAAGCTTATATCATATGAACTAATAATTAATGGACAGTCTCTACTGCTAACATCCTTTCAAAACCATTATCAGTTTTCCCACTGATATGTTATTTTTTAATTATTTTTATTAATTACAGTTTATTTACTTTGTATCCCCCTGTACCTCCCTTCCTCCTCCCCTCCCAATCCCACCCTCCCTCTTCTCTACCCGTGTCTCTCTTCCAGTCCACTGAAAAGGGAGGTCCTCCTCCCCTTCCCTCTGACCCTAGCCTATCAGGTCTCATCAGGAAAAGCTGCATTGTCTTCTATGCCCTGGTAAGGCTGCTCCTTCCTCGGGGGGGGGGGGAGGGGGAGATGATCAAAG
>CM053761.1:8680546-8717554 GCA_028658305.1 Pachyuromys duprasi | reverse complement strand
ACACCCATACACAAAGAGCACAGTCAAAAACAATTAGAGTAAATTAAATATATTAAAATATCTTTCATCAGGACCTGATCAAAGATCCAGCCACTGAGTTCATGTCAGAGACAGTCCCTGTCCCCATTCCTAGGTAACCCACTTGGAGACTGAGCTGCCATGGGCTACATCTGTGCAGTGGTTCTAGGTTAGGTCCATGCATAGTCCTTGGTTGGAGTATCAGTGTCAGAAAAGACCCCTGTGCCAGAATTTTTGGTTCTGTTGCTCTCCTTATGGAGCTCCTGTCCCCTCCAGGTCTTTCATCTATGCCTTCTTTCATAAGATTCCCTGCACTCTGCCCAAAAATTTGGCTGTGAGTCTCAGCATCTGCTTCATTACCCTGCTGGGTAGAGTCTTTCAGAGGCCATCTGTAGTAGGTTCCTGTCCTTTTCCCTGTTTTCTCCCTCTTCTGATGTCCCTCCTGTTTACCTTTCTGAATGAGGATTGATCATCATTTGCCTTTCTGAATGAAGATTGAGCATCTTACCAGGGTCCTCCTTCTTGATGAGCTTCCTTAGGTGTACAGATTTTAGTATGATTAGCCTATATTATATGTCTAATATCTACTTATAAGTGAGCATATACCCTGTGTATCTTTCTGCTTCTGGGATACCTCACTCAGGATGATCTTTTCTAGTTCCCACCATTAGCCTGCAAATTTCGTGATTTCCTGTATTTAATAGCTGAGTAGTATTCCATTGTGTAAATGTACCACAATTTCTATACCCATTCCTCAGTTGAGGGACATCTGGTTTGTTTCCAGATTCTGGCTATTATGAGTAAAACTGCTATGAACATGGTTGAGCAAACATTATTGTATACTTGAGCATCTTTTGGATATATGCCTAGGAGTGGTATAGCTAAATCTTGAGGTAGCACTATTCTTAATTATCTGAGAAAGCGCCAGATTGATTTCCAAAGTGGTTGGACAAGTTTACATTCAATGTTTTTAAATTTCAACATGTAACCTACATATCATCAGAATATATTTTGTGAGAAAGGAATCTATTTTGTTTCTTATTCTTTTAGTTCTTTATTTTTTATTAATTTATTTATTTACTCACTTTACAGCCTGATTGCAGCCCAGTTCCTCATCTCCTCTCAGTCCCATCCTTGAACCTACCTTTCCCAGGTCCCTGCTTTCCTGCTGCTCAGAGAAGATTACCACTCCCTTCCCCTGCCCACCATGAGTACCTACCAACCCTGGCACACCAAGTCACAGCATGACTAAGAGCATCCTTGTCCACTGAGGCCACACAAGGCAGCCCATCTAGGAAAATTGATCCAGAGGTAGGTTACAGAGTCAGAGACAGGCCCTCTTCCAATTGTTAGGGAATGCACATGATGACAAAGCTGCAATCTGCTACCTATGTGTAGGAGGTCTAAGTCCAGCCAATGCATGCCCTTTGGTTGGTGTTTCAGTCTCTGTGAGCCCCCATAGGCCAAGGTTAGTTCACTCTCTCTTCTGTCTTTTTGTGGTGTCCATGAATCCTTTGACTCCCCCAATTACCTCCCCCAACACACACACACACACACACACTCACACATTCTCTCTCTTCCCCAAAACTCCTCAAGCTCCACCTATTATTTGGCTGTGGTCTCTTCATCTGTTTCCATCAGCTGCTGGATGAAGCCTATCAGAAGAAACTTATGCTAGGCTCCTGTCTGCAAGCATAGCAGAGTATCATTAATAGTGTCAGAGGTTAGCTCTCTCCCATGGGGTGGCTCTCAAGTTGAGCCAGTCATTGGTTGGCCATTTCCTCAACCTCTCCTCTGTCTTTATCCCTATACTTCTTATAGGTGAGACAAATTTCATGTCAAAGGTTTTGTTGGTGGGTTAACATCTCCTCCCTCCAATGGAAGTTCCAAATGGATACAAGAAGTGCCAACTTCGGGCTCCATATCACCCACTGCTAGGAGTTGCAGCTAAGGTCACCCCATTAGACTCTTGGGAACCTCCCCTGTCCCAGAGATGCCTCCCATTGGTCTCTTCTCTTTCATAATCACCCCTTGTTCTTTCCACACTTTATCCTTACCCCAAACCTGTTCCCCTCCCCACCCCCTTTCCCACTCAGTTCAATCACTTAAAGAAATGTTCAGCCTTGCGCATGTAGAAGATCTAGAGTTCTCAAGCAGATGATGAAGGAGTCCTCTGGGAAATGCAAGTTAAAACAACTCTGAGATCCCTTCTCACACCCACCAGAATGGCTGAGATCAGAAATTCAAGTGACAGCACATGCTAGTGAGCATGTTGAGCAAGGGGAGCACTCCTGCACTGTAGTGGGAGCACAAATTTGTACAGCCACTTTGGAAATCAATCAGGCAGTTTCTCAGACAATTAGGAATAGTTCTACCTCAAAACCCAGCTATACTACTCCTGAGCATATGCCCAAGAAATGTTCATTCACTCAACTATACTTTCACTTGCTCAACTGTACTCATAATAAGCAGAAACTGGAAACAACCAAGATGTCCCTCCACTGAATAATGAATAAAGAAAATGTGGTACATTTGCACAATGGAATGCTGCTCAGCTATTAAAAACAAGTACATTATACAATTTGCAGTCAAATGGATGGAACTATAAGATATCACCTTGAGTGAGGTATTGCAGAGCCAGAAAGGCATATGTGGTAAAAAAAATCATGTATAAGTGGGTATTAGCCATAAAGTACAAGATAACCATTCTACAAGTTGCAGAAGCAAAGAAGCTAAGTAACAAGGAGGGCTCAAGGGAGGAGGCTCAAATCTCACTCAGAAGGGGAAGTAAAATAGACATCTGAAGTAGAGAGAGGGAAAAAAACTATTTTCAAATGAAAAACAATAGCATTTCTAACAGAAGCTAGTTTCAATTATCTATTATATAGCTTAATAGAATAAGTTCATGGAATATAAAAATAATCACCATGTGAGTTAACTCCATATTCTGGCCATTTTGAAAAATGTTGCAATAAAAAAAAATGGAAGAGCAGGCATCACTTCAACTTACTGATTTATTTTCCTTTGCTGCTACATCCATATTAATGTGTACAAGGGATATCTAGTTTACATTGTGGTGTTTTGATTTTTAAGTATTCCCATCGTAATTTCCACATCTCTGGACCAACTAACATTATATAAAATGTGCAGATACCCCATATTTTCAAATGTAAATAATTTATGACCTTGAACATAAACCTATATCCAAAGAGACTAAAAGCTGATTTTGTATGTGTTAAGGTTTTCTTTATTTTAAGATTTTTTTTGTCTAGTTGATAAACACTCATAGTGAGCCTAAGAACTACCCCAACATGTCATAATTGTATTGATAGGTAATAAAAAGGAGTGTTTGAGTCTTCAGTTTTCTACCTCAATATCCTTGGGTTAGCATATCACTGCCTCAGGATCACCAACAATTCCTTGACCCCATGGTGACACCTAGTTCATGTATTTCTCCATGAAAGAACATGTGCTTGACATAAAACTTGTATTTGTTAATAAAATAAAGTTGTGTTATATCTACCTCCAAAGTGATGCAAACAAATCTTTTTGGTGGCTTATACATTTGAAAATTATGAGGGACTTTTCCTTTTCCTATGAAATAATATCTTGTTATGACACAGTATATTTCAAATTTATGGTGTGCCTTTTTCTTTGAGAATTTAAAACACTTCAAATAATTTGGGCCTTGCTTGATTCTCCCAGAATTGTAGAGTATGACTGATAACTGCCTTTAGAATCCCTAATAGCTAAATTACAATTATTATGCAAAGTCCTACCATAGACAGTTATATGGATTGTTAAATGACTTTGCCTTTTTTGCAAACTATAATCATTTTCCTTTATTAGCTGAAGGATTTTATAATTTAAGGAAGATGAGAAACCTATAAGTCACGCTTTCAAATAAGGAACAAGGATATTGCAAACATTAAATTCTCCCATAAAAATGTTAAGGCATCATTAAACTAGGTTCAGATTAATACAATTCAGTCAACTCTAGATAGATATCTCCCATAATCAGCTGAAACAAAACCTAGTGATCTAAGATGTAAAATATTTTACTACAGCCAATTTATAAACCTATAAAACATACAGGTATCATTCAACTTCTTTATTAATAGCGCATGCCTTGTATTAAATCAAAACCATTTTAAGGACCCCTCCTCTTTGGTGGTGCCTTCCTCAGCTGTTGGCCCTCATTATGGGTTATGTCACTGAAGCTCATCCACAGTGAATGACAACATCCTCTTTCTCACTAAAAGCACCAAAGGCTATTCCAGGCCCAGTGACCTAGCTTAACATCCTCTGAGATTATAGACATATTTTCTACCCACAACTTATAACACTTCATGAGCTAATGTTGATGTATTTGTTTTTCTGTGGGTATAGGCTTATTTTCCCACTTTGAAAATTTGCAGCTTGTTATTTTTAAAGTTTTTCAAGTTGCTTTCCTGGTGAACTATAATCCCAGAAAATGCTATTGAAACATCTCCAAGTTTTAGAGGGTATTGACTCTTCTTGGAGACTTTCTTATTTACCCTATTTTTCTTTGATAGGAAAACCTCGCATTTCATATTGACTTGGTTGCTGAAGGTTTTGAAGAATTATCTCATCTCATTAGTCTACTGCCAGGGAACAAATTCCATATAATATCATCTTGTATCAAAAAACAAATTTGTAATTAGGAGCAAATCTAGTGGCAGTAACTCATCTCTACCCAACCCGGAATCACCTGAGAGCCCAAATGTTGGCACTTAAAATCAGCTACTGAATTTGATATGATGGGGTGCAGACAGGGTCAAGTGTTTGTGAAAAGTCCATAAAGTTTTAATTTAATTTTAAATTTCCAATATTTGTTTGACTGTATTTTAAAATTTTATTCTAAATCTATTTTAAGAGCGGGGCATGTGTGCGGATGGAGGGGACACCTTACTGTATATTATTCTCTCATTTATAAGGATGGCCCCAAGATTGAATGTAGTCTGCAGAATTGCACTCAAGTACTTTTAGCAACAATCACAGATCTGCAAACTATTTTTATTGGTCTGTGTTCATTTTTAATAATGATATGTTTTTTCCAAAACTATGGTAACTGACTTGTACTTAACATATTTTAATTTTTATGAATTGTGTTAAATATTAATTAAATTTTACACTGCCAAATACGAGGACTCTAAAGTTGTTTCACATATTAACTTGTACATTGTAAGTCATCAAAGAATAATTAATGTATCACTGTATTACAGAAATACAAGGTCTGACATTTATGTAACTCTATATTTTCTTATGGTAACTTGAAAATAAAATATATTTTAAATGTAAAAAAAAAAAACAAAACAAAACAAATCACCCAGTTTAGTCATAGATCTATCAGGTGCATGGTCACAGTTTCCATAGGACATTTCGGACTGATGCCACTGGGCAAGCCAATGTGTGTTAACCAGAAATCCTAAATTAATAAACTTGAAAAGATATAAAATAAAGGTCTGGATAGAGTCTTTCAGAGGCCTTCTGTGGTAGGTTCCTGTCCTGTTCCCTATTCCCAACAGGGTATCGAAGCAGATACTGAAACTCATAGCCAAACTTTGGGCAGAGTTCAGGGAATCTTATGAAAGAGGGAGGAGACAGAAAGACCTGGAGGGGACAGGAACTCCACAAGCAGAACAACAGAACCAAAAAATATGGGCTAAAGAGTCTTTTCTGAGACTGATACTCCAACCAAAGACCATTCATGAAGATAATCTAGAACCCCTGCAAAGATGTAGCCCATGACAGCTCAGTGACCAAGTGGGTACCCTAGTAAGAAGAGCAGGGGCAGTCTCTGAAATAAACTCAGTGGGTGGTTCTTTGATCACCTCCCCATGAGAAGGGAGCAGCCTTACCAGACTACAGAGGAAGACAATGAAGCCAGTCCTGATGAGACCTGACAGGCTAGTGTCAGAGGGAAGAGGAGGAGGACTTCCGCTATCACTGCACTTGGGGAGGGGAATGGGAGGGAAATATTAAGGGATGAGGCTATAGCTTGGGTATAACGTTTATAAGTTGTAATAAGTTTTAAAAAACTTAAAAAAGATTTAAAAATAGAAAATAAAGGCCTGTCTCCTCTAACATGTCTTTACAAGTTACTTGATCCCATTAACTGAGAGTCAACAACACAGACTCATAAAAGCACAAGAGTAGGCACAAACAGGTACATTTTAATTTGATAATCAGGAAAAATAAAACAGGTATGTGCCAATATTTTAAAGCTGTCTTATTTTCCAAAGGCAAATCAACACAATACTTTAAATATCATTCTAAGAAATAATCAACCATCATTTCTAAAGGAACATCATCAAAAACACTTTTAAAATATAAGACCTTGTTTGATCATAACATTGTAGAGACTATAACAAGATATATTATCTGAAATTATTTTACTAAAATATCAGAATCTAATCAATAAAAATTTAAATATTTAATATACTTAATTAAAATAATAGTCAAATCTTTTGCTTTGTTTAAAAAATATATCACAAATATAATTTTGAGATTTTTTAACTTTTAATTTATGTGTACATAAGTTTTTACCTGAATATGTTTGTGCAGTGTCCACAGAGGCCAGAGAAGAGTGTCAAAGCCCCTAACAATAGAGTCAGAGACAGTTGTAACTGCAAAGTGGGTACTGTGAATTGAACCAAGGTCCTTTGCACAAGCAACAAGTGCTCTTAATTCCTAAGCCATCTCTCTAGACCCAGAAGTTATATCCTTAATAGAGAAACTTTACTCTGATTGATCATAAAAAGTACATTGATTTAACATTAAATAATTTTAAAAATGTTTAAAAATAAACATTTTATATATGAGAAATCACACAAAGAAAATATCTTTCCTGTCTATGTACCAGTGTCTACCTCTAGTCAATAGGAAAATTTCACTTTAAGTTATCATACGTACCAACCACAGAATCTCTGTGTCATTTCCCACTACACAGATGAAACATGACATTTACAGCAGAAAGAAATTATGCAATTGCCAAGACTTTCATACAGCACACATCATTGTCTACCTTTCAAAGTAGAAGGTTAGCAAAAAGCACACTGATTACTAGGCAATAATTATCTGACTTGGATCAGGAATCTGTTAAGAGCTAAAACTGAAAGATAAAAGATATGGTAAGAATATCTGAGGAAAAAGTATGTATCTAGATCTTTCAGAGATCTTCGCCCCTCGTGTTCATATCCACCTGAGTGCAACTACCAAAGATAAGTCACTACACAAAAAGATGAACCCATGCAAATGATTAAAATTATACTCATGGTTATCACTTTGCACAAAATTAAGGCTAAACAGCTCAAGGAACTCAAAGTGAAACCTGAAACACTGGAAGTAAACATAGATAGTAATCACACAATACAGGTGCAGGGAAGAGCTCTCTGAATAGAACTCTATTGCCCAGGAAGTAAGGGCATCAATTGGAAAGTGGGACTTAATAAAACTAAAAAGCTTCTGCACAGCTAAAGAAATAGTCAAGCAAAGAAGAGATTCATAAAATAGGAGAGAATCTTTTTCAGATAAATATCTGATAGGGGATTGATATCCAGAATATTAAGAAAAATTATCAAACAAATAAAAGAACCCCCCCCCCAAAAAAACAGGCGATGTGTCTGAATAGAGAATTCTGAAAAGAAATAAAAATGGGTAAGACACATCTCATGAAGCAATTCTCATTGTTGCAATTAAAGAAATGAGAATCAGAACAACCCTAAAATTGCATCTAACTCCAGTCAGAATGAGGCAAAGATGAAGAAGGAGGAGGAGGAGGAGAAGAAGAAAAAGATCTACAACACCTGCTGAAGAGAATATGTAGAGAGAAGTCCTCTCAGTTACTGTTGGGAGAATGTCAACTGGTGTAGCCTGTCTGGAAATCAGTGTAGAGAACTCCCCAAAAGTTAATCTACCACATACCTCAGCTTCTTGGAATATGGCTTAACGAACTTGACATGCCACTTAGCAGGTACTTTCTTAGGAGTGTTCATTGCCTCTCTCTCTCTCTCAATCTCTCTCTCTCTCTCTCTCTCTCTCTCTCTCTCTCTCTCTCTCTCTCTGTTATATATATATATATATATATATATATATATATATATATATATATAACCTAAGTAATTGAAATAACATAAATGTCCTTTAACTGACAAATGCATAATGAAAGCGTGTTTCGTATTTGTGATGGAATGTTATGCAACTGTAAAGAAAAATGAGACTAGGATATTTACAGGTAAGTAGATTTAACTGGAAAATTATAGTAAATGGTCTAAATAAGTCAAGCTTTTAAGAGACTGTAATGTAGAATATCTCAAGGTGCCCTTCCCAATATGATAAATTATGGCTTGTCCTGAGTGAATGAGCTCATATCTATGGATTATTTTTCTCATCAATCTAACATTCCTGGTCATTTTTTGCCCCACTTCAGTTTAGCATCCTCTATACTCAAAACCTTCTTTAACCATGGTCTCCTAAACCCTTCTTATCACTTAGTAACCAAGTGTGAGTATGTCATTCCCATAATACAAGCCCTTCCCCTTGGATCCAACAAAAAATATCAACATTGTATCAGATGTTAGTCAAATAGATTCATAGTAGAAGATAACAGGTGGACAGTCACAGCAAGGTACTTACAGTTGAGAACTACTACTTCAAGTACAGTTCTTTGAAAAGAAACAGTAGCCCATGGGACTTAATAAGGTTTGCATCTTTCACAAAAATATATCCCTCACAGTAGCAAAGCCTTCAAAGTTGTAAATTTATCAATTGAACAGGTTATTTTTTCAATATGTCACAAATCCAGATGTATCTGGCAAATTTCTATATCAGAATTGCCTCTATCACATTGGTCTGGTTGCTAATTGGTATAGGAAGGGCTAAGCCATTGCCAGAAGTACAATCTCTAAGCAATGAGCCTGGGTGTATAAGAAAGGTGGCTAAGTAAGCCACAGGGAGCAAGCAGGTAAGCAGCATTCATCCTTGATTTCCACTCCAAGTTCCTGCTCTAGCTTCCTTCCATCAGGGCTATAACCTGTGAGTCAAAACAGACTCATCCTGAAGGTGCCCTTGACCATCATTTTTATCACAGCAATAGAAACCAAGCTGAATATGGCTCATTCCCCTAAAGAAACTACACTAGATAACTTTTGATTTACATGTGATCTTAATGGTATCCATGAAGTTCTCTGTGAGCAGTGTCCTCAGCAATTGCACAGGCAGATCTTCATTGACCACATGTCTGGGTTCAGAATCACCTAGGAAACCCACAACTCTGCAAGTCTGGGAGGGTGTTTCCCAGGAGGCCTCACTGAGTAAGGAAGGCCCATTGTGAATGGCTGGTGTCCCAGGTTCAACAGAAAGAAAAGTGAGAAAGTCAGCTGAGCACCAGCGTTCATCTCTGTCAGGGCCTTGACCAGTGATGCCATGTAGCCTAGTGCCTCACACTCCTGCCATCATGACTCCCCTGAGTGACATACTGTATCCCTTCAAACTGAAAGCCAGCAAGCAAAGCATTCCTCCATTAACTTGAATTTTTATGTATATTTTATATATTTTACTGATATAAGAATAGTAACTATACAACACTGCTGCTTCATTATCAACTGCAAAATATTTATTAAAGGGAAGGTAATTTTACATATCCAACCCTAAATAATATCTTAAGTAAAAACAAAAATAAAACAAAATTGATAGTATGTGCCCTATACTTCATTAGCTGTATAAATATGTTTGTTTTACTTAAAACAATGACAGAATATAAAAGTGGTCCATACACTTTAAAATAGTGCTTTAATAAAACAACGTGTGCAACGTTTTCCTCTGGAGGCACAGAGGACGGCTCTCCAGTGATACACAAAGTGAGTGCTTGTACAAGAAGTGAAAGTTTATGTGGGAAATAATGTGAACCAAATATAACCAAAATGACAAATCATATTTTTAAAAATGACACTATTACTAATTTTCACTCATTTCACATATCCAAAAAATGTCTTTTAATGTATAAATCGTAAGTTTAATTGTCATTTAAGTGTTTGAAACTCTCCGACAGACCAAGTGCCCTGGAATACATGTCTACTAAACAGATTTCCTTCTCTTTCCAAATACATTATTGATCAGTTTGGCCATTGATTTCGATCCACTGGGTCTCCTCTTTTCCTTGTGTTTGAGGATCACCAGAATGTCTTTGATGAGTCTGAGAAACATCACCTCAACCTCCAGGGACTGCTCTGCTGCAGACAGCTCACAGTACTGGCAGCGGAAATCTATCGCGAGCTTTTGCCCTTCGTCCCAGCCAACCTCTCGCACGTGGCAGAGGTCTTGCTTGTTGCCAACTAAAACCACAGCTGGTTCCACCACCCTGAAAAACAACGGGAACTTTTGCAAGATTGCTTCAACAACTTAAAAAAAAATAAGGCAAGTTTATAGCCAAAGGACAAAGAGTCAAAAGTAAGTCCTAGTAGGTATTATACAAAGATCCACACTGCTACATGGCCATGTCCACGGAGTGAAATAAATAGCACAAACCAGGCTCTCAGATTAGAGTTTGGAGTATCATGGAGGTATTCTTTATTTGGGAATAGGAAGAGTAACCAGGAATGGCTGCAGTCTCCCCCACTTTGTCTCTTTATGTGCTAAGCAAAATAGGAAAATAGTCCCCACCACAGAACCGTAAGATTCTACCTCACTCAAGGCCCAGAAACATGGAGATATGTGGTACAGACAACATAAATCCATCATTCCTTAAATTTTTCTGCTGGGTACTGTGTCACACCTATGAAAGAGTAACTGATTCTGTTGTCATTTAAAGGAGCTATTATGAACAAATGTAGCAGCTTACAGTAATAAGATTGAACACTTTAAGCTCCACACAATTGCACCTTCATCTTAGCCTTTATGAGCAACCCTAAAGAAAACCTATAGAACTCCTCATGTCAGCATTTGGGGAAAAAATCTTTTAAGTGAGAAATGCTCAAACAATAAAAATTGAAATTAAACTAAGAATCTCAAATGCCTAAGTGTCTAATTATTGGAGCAACCACTCTCTTCCTGCAGTGTCTGTGTGTCATGGCATTTTGACCATAATTTTTATCTTAGGTAAAAAAGTAGAGAGAGGTGTATTCCCACCTTTAACACTTATAGATGGTTGACAATTTGGTCTGTTTTTGCTATGACAGCCTGGGCAGCACAGTGACAAGAAACTGCATTTCACAGGATAGCAAATATAATAAATCTGGATTTATTTAGGATCCTTAACATTTTTGTGAGAATGAAAAGGAATGGTGGAAGCATGAAGTATCTGCTGCACAGAGGACCATTATTTTGCCAGTGAGTGTCATGTTAACAATAGAAGCTGTCTTGTAAAATAGCCATTTACTCAGGGCAAGTAACTGTTTATGTCAGCCAGGGTATAAAGCATTCTCATCTGATTCCTTTTACTACGTGTGTAACTCCTGTGGAATGCGAAGGTGAATTGTTCTGGGCTGTTAAATTTTGTAATTGGAAGTCTGTATTAAATTATTCCTAATGATGCTCACAGCAAGATGATGTGGGAAGGATATGGGAATGAAATGTCTTACCTTTTACAATGAATAGTAGATGGCTCCCGAATTCTGTAGATAAGGGCTTTTGCAAAAGCAAAGGAAGGCCTGTTACTGATGTCATACACAATCACAAAACCATCTGCCCAGTGCAGCTCGCCTGGGAGGGAGCATCTTGCTTTCTCTGGCTGTAAACAACCAAGTGCATTAAAGTGCAGTTTTCCACAGCAGAGTTCTAAGTTTCACTTAACTGTTATCCCTTTCATTAAGGCCAAAGAACAATCATTTCTAAAGTGTGTTTTCACTGTTCCTCTATTTCATTCTCTTTCCTATCCTTTTAACACACACAGGCACACACATTAGTTATTTCAATCTCGCTTTACAACTTTTCTAGAAAAAAACATTTATTTTTCTAAGATATGATGCCTTTTAGAGTAACATTCACACATTTGTCTTGAAAAGATGGCATCTGTATCAATAAATGCAGTATCTATGTTGTGTGTGTGTGTAATCGGATGTGTATATGTATGTTGATGTGTGAGTGTCATCATGTCCTTGGCATGGCAAACATGTAGAGGTCAGAGAACAACATCAGCTGTTGGTTTTCCCCTTCTATCTCATCTGCAATGGAGCTTTTGTTAAGGACAACAGGCTTTGTGGCACACAGACCTTCTGTCCCCTTCCATCACAACACAGGAGTGCTGGAATTGCACATGTCTGCACAGTGCCAGCCCCACATGGGTTCTATGAATCCAAACTCGGGTTCTAATGGTTGCCTGGCAAGTACTTCATCCACGGAGCCATCTCCCCAACCTAGAATGTCTGTTTATTTTCAGTAGTAAATTCAAACACAAGAAAGTGAAAATTTTACAAAATTTATCTATTAGTGTTTATAGGGTAATTTAGGAGAAAATACTTAAAACAAATCAATAACAATGACATGTTTTGAAATCTTAGAAAACTTTCCATTTCTTCTCACTTTTATCATCCTATTTTGATATTTTGGTTTACTGAATAAAGAAATTTGTATTAAAAATTTGTCTTACTTACGTTCTGTTGAAAATTGGTTACAGACAATTTAGTAAAAACTGACAAGTCATTCGACCTTGATTTCTAACAGCTACACTAAAAGCTCACGGGAACATATATGATGCTGCTATGTTAATGCTTCTTGCTAAGGGTCTGGAGAGATGGCTCCATGGCTAAGAACATTTACAGCTCTTGCAGAAGATGCACGTTCAGGTCCTAACATCTGCATGATGCTCACAATCATGTGTGCTTCCAGCTCCAGGATAAGATATGCCTTCTTCTTTCCTCTGTGGGAACTTCATGCCCAGGGCACACATACAGATAAAGCACACACGCACACACACACACACAAGACATTCATATACATAAAATAAAATCTTAAGGATTTTTGTTAAGAATATTGCTCAGGGCTCACAGTTGCAGTTCATTAGAGGCATTAAAGATGTTTTTGCCATGCTAACTATTAATATAACTTGATACACAATCCCGAGTAAAAGAAATGTGAAAAATTTAACAAAGTTGAAAAAAAACTTTATTTCAGTGTTGACATTATTTTATATATTCATACCAACTCTTATTTAAATCACTTGAAATTAAAATAAAACAAAGAAGTGCTTTGTTTGACTTACTTGAGAACATTGGTCAAATATTTCCAGATTCAATGTTTTACCTTCCAAACACAAGTGCTTCTTATAGATAGATTCTGAGGGAAAGAAAAGTATACCCATTGTCAGTATGGGGATACTTCAGAATAAACACTCATTTGTAACTAATGTTTGTTTGCCAAATTCAACCACTTATAGTTTAAGTCTATTTTTACTGAAGATATTTTAGTGTGTGTGTGTCTTCCCTATGTGTTTGTATGTACACTATGTATGTATGTGCCTGGTACCTGTAGAGGTCAGATAGGACACTGATCCTTTGGAAGAGGATGGTTTTGGCCTGCCATGTTTGGTTACTGAACCAAACCTGAGTTTTCTGAAAGAAGTGCTCTTAACTGCTAAGGCATCTCTGCAGGCTACAAAGACATATTTTAATGGCACAGTAGAGAAACAGCTCAGGGCTGGTGAGGAAACCATGCATATCTTGTATTAACCCCTGAATTTACTTGTATCTCTATTCATTTGTATACTTTCCTATGGTGTAATATAGATGCTCTTACCCAAAGCTAGTTTATAATTTCCTCTTAACCATGGATAAATAGATCATCAGTAAATCTGTAATGTGTTTACTACCATGGATTTCTTTACTATTTATTGTATTTTTGATTGATTAATAAGTTCATTATTTATGGCATGTGTGTGAAAGCTATGTGGAACTCAGAATACCAATTTGTTCTACAGTGTGAATTTTGGGGAGAAATTCAGATCTTTTGAGTTGGCATAAAGTACCTTAGACACTGAGCCATATTGCTTTTTAGTAACCATTACCAACATCATATAATCATGTGAAAATGGTTCTGAGTTCAATATCTTTTAGACTCACCCTTGATCACGTATGCCTTGTTAGGTGTTCAGTGGTACTCAGTCAATGACGCAATCTCAAATATTTTCTTCATGTGGTCTTCATGCCACACATACTATTTCTGTTTTCATTTTCTTTATTTTCTGTCATTTCTCTGAGTGTTGTTTTGAAACACATACATCATCCTTTCCTCACACTCTACATTTGAATGCAGTTTTTTCAACATCCTTCACTATTTTACAGACTCCAGAATCCTATGTGTTATGTACTAGTGGTTTCTGATCAGCTCGGCATGTATTTGTAACACAGACCTCTTCCACAAACTCTGGACAACTATTTACTATTGGGTTTATTCACCTAAGTATTTGACAGACATATTAACCTGATTATGCAAAAAGTTAAACTTTTTGCTCCTGCAGAAATCTACCTCATAGAACCCAGTATGCTCAGTGATACATGCCATATTTTAATGGAAAACCAGAAGATCCCTTATGACTTGATTTCTCTCCTGCCCATACAATTTACAAAAATTATTTTATTCTGCATTCAAACTGCAATTTCGTCTACATGCAAATAACTCTATTGCTAATACCCTTTCCCATTCTTTTTGCCTATATTTTCATCAAAACTCATAATTCACATGCTTGCCTCCAATTCATTTTCCATAGAAAAACCAGAAGTCCCAGGTGACTATGAGCCATGTGTTTACATCAAATTCAGCAACCAGTGCTAGTTTGTCCTGTTTAAGAAAGCCTTGTCAGGCCACAGAGGAATGCAATGCAACCAGTCCTGATGAGACCTGATAGGCTACCATCAAATAGAAAGGGAGGAAGACCTCACCTACCAGTAGACTAGGGGAGAGGCATAGGGAGAGAAGAAGGATGGAGGGTGGGATTGGGAGGAGACAAGGGAGAGGGACACAGCAGGGATAAAAATTGAATAAATTGTAATAAATGATAATAAAAAATTAAAAAGAAACCCTTAACATTCCTGAGAATGCCCCTCTTTTTCAGTATTCACTACTTCTATCACCTCACTAGACTTACCAAGCAATTATTATCTCTGTTATTCTGACCACTATCTACTAACTTGAGCAAAATCCAACTAAGTCAGAAATGTCTCAGGGCCATACACTGAAACTGATTCTTTCTTCAACCTACAATATAATTCCTCAGATATCTTTTCCAGAATGTCCCTGTTTGGCTGACACTGTCTCAAGAGGAGTTATCCTTTCTGGCATTTGCTTTTACTTTTTTTGGTGGTGGTGGTGGTTTTGTTTTTTGTTTGTTTGTTTTTTCACTGTCATGAAAAACCTTTTATTATTTTTTTAATTTTTAATTTTTTATTATTAATTACATTTTATTAACTCTGTATCCCAGGTGAATCTCACTCCCTCATTCCCTCCCAATCCCACCCTCCCTCCCTCATCTACTCCTGCCCCTTTCCATGTCCACTGATAGGGGAGGACCTCCTCCCCTTTCATCTGACCCTAGTTTATCAGCTATCTTCAGGACTGGCTGCAAAGTCCTCCTCTGTGGCCTAGCAGGGCTGCTCCTCCCTTTCTGGGTGGGGAGGTCAAAGAGTCTGCCATTGAGTTCATGTCAGGAATAGTCCTTCTTCCCCTTACTAGGGTACCCACTTGGATACTGAGCTACCATGGGCTACAGGCAAGCAGAGGTTCTAGGTCATATCCACCCATATGTCCTTGTTTGGAAAATTTCCCTCTACAAATTCCAGGCTGACCTGGAGATTGAAGAAACTCTTGTGGCCCTGCACCTCAAGTGTGGGGGCTGCAGTGTTTCACCTCCACATTTGTTTGCTTTAAAAGCAATATATACCATATTAATGCTTTTCTCTGGTATGTTTTGTTAATTTTTTAGAATTTATTATCAAATCACATAAGTTTTGACTTGGATTGGCAAACCTTTCACATTACAAATTTTATGAGAAAAATTGAGTATTTTATCTTTTGTGCTCTAACAAGCCCTATTGGTATATAAAAGTATATGGACTGCAGTAGCTATTCAATGAAAATTCCCTAAATGGGCGAATTATTTCTGTAACTGTTCCTCCAGCTCTGTTTCTCTACAAATTAACACACTAACACAAAATCCTGACTCAAGCAGACAATCACTCGTAACTCATAAGAGTCAATGGAAGGGACTAGGGAGATAGCTTACTGCTTTAGAGTGCTTGTTGATTTTGCAAAAATCCCAGGTTTAGTTCTCAGCTCACAACTATCAGCACCTCCAGTTCTTAGGAATCTCTCTTCTGACCATCCCGGGCACATGCTACATTTGCAGGCCCTCAAAAACACGTGTATTCACATAGAACAAAATTCACAAATCTCTCTTTCATAAAAGACACAGATATTTGATGAACAAATGTTTCCTCAGAGGATGAAGACTGACTTTTAAGACTTTCCCAGGAATAAATAACAGTTGTCATAGTTTCATCAAACGTCAGATTTGGTTTACAGAGGGTTTTTGATTCCTGAACTTCCCACATTTACTATTTGCCCAGAATCACATTCTACCAGACAGTTTAAAACACTCTCTCACATCTCACAATATTGGCAAGGGCGTCATCACTTTTGTAGAGTTTTAATTTTCCTTTCTATCCGTTCTTAACAAGAACGGAGTTGCTTCTGCTAGCTTGTTTACATTGACTTAGTGGCCATTGGGTCACAGATTTAGCTTCTCAAAATGTCCTAGGGTCTTATATTATGCATGGAGAGGTCATGGCTGGGAACATGTAAACATTTCATTTGTTTATATAACTGCATTGTCGAAAAGCTTAAGGTGAAGGTTTCATTGTTGTCTGTCCTCCTTTGGAGACTGCATTATCTTGTTTGTGTTGTTTCTTCTCTTTTCTGGGAAAACTTTCTCATCCAGGCATCTTGGGTTGTGTGTCACATTGACCTTTGTGCCTGAGAGGTGTGCTCCTCAGAATGAAAACGAGAAATTTCTGTTTTCTGTGGCTTTCATTCTGTGAGCAGTTTCCAAACACTTACCTTCAAATGTTCACAATGTCAAATGCATGAAAATGCTATGCTGTTCACACAGACAAAGCCACATGATATAAATCTTTAAAATCATTTCAGCAAAATGCTGAAAATATCCTTTCATGAACAGTGATTTCTTTCATACTCATAGAGAAACAATTATTGACTCTCTACAACTAAATGCGCAATATTGAACAAAAATTACTCCCTTACATTTCCTGGAATTCTGCTATTATTGATTTAAGAAATGAAGAAGAAAAACATTTATCCTCGTATCTTTGATCAGAAAAGATATAAATTTATTTCAGTCAATCTCTAAAGAAAAACTGTACTTAAAGCTATAACAGAATTCCTCACTTTCGTGCTGTGCTGTTTCCTGTATTTTATGCCAAATCGGAAGAAAAATAAAGTAACGCTGTTTCAGATCTAATAAAATGACCTAGTGATCAGGTGCCCTGGCATCTTCTGCAGAATTTCTCTGATATGTATAGAAACTGCCTGGGTAACAATATGATTTTTAATTAGTTTATCATTCTGTTATTTTTACAGTTTTACGAGCTTCATCTTATAGTTGTTTGTGCTGTGAATATTAACGTTTCTTTATCTTTTAAAAGATGCTAATTATCAAAACCTTTTTGCACTTTGTAAGAAATACATGCAGTATTTGAAAAAGAGAACCACAACTTCACTGTTTTCCAGTTGCAGACTTTAGAAACCCTCAAATTTCTAATTTATTGTTATATAGGGTAATTTTGATGACAAAATCATTCACTTCGAATTTAAAATCTATTTTGGTATTGTGGAGTTTTGGACGGTTTGTCTAGTTTTGAGGTTTGTGGGGGTTTTATTTTATTTTATTACAATTTATTCATTTTATATCCCAATTTGGAGCACCCTCCCTCAACTCCTCCAGGTCCCACACTCCCACCCTCTTCTCTCCTATCCTTTCCCCCTATCAACCAAAGACCATGAATATAGAGGACCTAGACCCTCTGCTCAGATGTAACCCATAGGCAGCTCAGTCACCATGTGGGTTCTCAAGTAAGGGGAACAAGGGCTGCTTCTTTCATGAACTTAGTTGTCTGCCCTTTGAACACTTGTGCCTGGTGATGCGGCCTGTCAGGTCACAGAGGAAGAGAATCCAGGCAGTCCTCATGAGACTTGATAAGCTAGAGTCAGATGGCCTGGAAGGGGAACTCTCCCTTACTATTTTGGTATTTAAAACTAGAATCTTTGAATTTAAACAATTTAATGAATATAAAAATAATATATTCTGCTAAAATACCTCTTTGGTCTTAATTAGGTTTAAAATGTGATGCTGAAATGTTAAGGTGAATAAATGTGTCTATAAGGAACTTACCAAAATTAGAAGCATATTCTCCAATGAACCGCTTAGTAAGAAACCTTACTGTAAGAGCTGTCAAGTGAATAAATAGTATTTAAAGTTTGTTGTCTTTTATAATACTGATAATTCAATTAGGTACATAATCTCGATTTTTCACTCAATAATCAGAAAGCCTTAGAGAAGAATTTACTGAATTCTAGTCTAAAAGTTGAAGTGATAGAACCATGATTCTATAGAAAGAAATGAGATCTTACATGCAACACATACAATTGTTATGAAATTCATTAACAAATATAAACACATACAACACCTTACCTTGTAAAGTACAAATATATCACTCATATTTAAAATTCAAAGCTCTTACAATCTTATTTTCCCTATTAACTAAATCTGGTTCCAAGGTGTAGGAAGGAAGGAAAGTGTGGAACATGTGCAGTTGTTAATACAGTGAGTTATTTCCCAGGGAACAGAGAAATTCATGTATCTTGTTGTCTTACAAAACACTGAATCTGCTAGTCATTTTGATCTGAATGCTAGGCTGACGGTTCGTGAAAATCTTCCTGCTATTAGATTGTGCAGCAGAACAAAACAAAGCAAAACAGAACAGAATAGAAACTTGCAGAACTAAGGGTTTTTGTGCTAGGTTCCAGAATTTATACAATGCAGTGTCTCTACAAAGTCATATCCTGTATTTACTGCTGCCTGTAAACTCCATGAATTTACTCCATGTGCCATGCTCTATGCTTCATGCCTGTCCTACCCTTAAGCAGAAGAGTCCTTTCAAAACAATTGACCACTGGTGTACTTGCAGGTAAGTGTACTGGAGTAAGAAGCAAGTGGGAAAGTGACAGAAAGGTTTCCTGTTAGTATTCAAAAATTTTAACTCAGAAGAGCAAGGTACAGATTCATATTTCAAGCAATCACATTGCCGCACTTCCTTAAACAGTTCATAAGTAAACAACAACTGGCCTGGACAATTGAAAACTCATACAGAAAAATAACATATATGATTCATCTCACTGAGAAAGTTCATTATTGCTGGTAGTTGTTATTTAATTCATGGCTATTATTTAACACCCTGGTTTGTGCCTACTCATCTCTCAAATCATGCTAGAGAAAACAGTACCACTCACCTGATTTTCCTGTACTTTTGCCACCCAAGACAGCAAGCTTGACATCACTCATCTTGAGTAACTTGTTCAATTTTGGAACCCTGAGCACCAGAGCGAAGCATATGTTGTTGATTTTTTTGAAGTTGCCTTTTATGGCAGTCCTTGTTTTTCCAAGGGCAACTTCACCATATATTCTAAGAATGTCTACCATCTAATAATAACTTGAAAAATGATTGCTTTCAGTGCATTTCAACTGATAGTCTAAAAACTGGACTATTATTTAGACCCTGAGATTTATGAAACCAACAGTTATGTATTTTTAACAGAAGTCTTATTCATAATCCTCCAGAGAATCAAGAAAAATGTTCTATTTTTATTTAGACAAATTCTAGAGGATGTGTAAATAGGCCTATAAATTTACTCCAATTGGGTCATTTTTTCCTTTTTTGTCTATTTATTTAATTTGAGGATTTCATATATAGGATTTCATAAATGTACCCAAGGTGTTTTGATCAAACTCACCCCAAGCTCCTCCCAACCAACTCTCTAGATGACCTCCACTGATCACCTTTTGTGCTGCACATACTTTTAAAAAGTGTCCAGTTTGTATTTTCAGGATTTGCATGGGTGTAGGGCCATCAATGAAGCATGGACAACTTATCCACACTCCTCCCCAGTATCCAATAGTTGCCAATAGTTTTCAGCTATGAGGGGCTTTGTAACCCCTCCCTCAAAGATGGGATTTTGAAAGACTTGATTTTGTGCTGGTATGGTGTACTCTGAAAAATTTGTTGTGAAGTCATGCATACAACAGACCTGCCAGGCCCAGAAAACTCTATTCCCCATAGTCTTCTACAACCTCTAGCTCTTACAATGTTTATAGGTCTCTTTTAGTATGATATCTAAGTCTTGAGAGGAGAGGGGTCATGTAGATGTGCCCCATTCAGAGCTGACCCATCAGTGATCAATTATTCTTTGAGTTTGACCAGCTATGAGTTTTCTTATTAAAGCACCATCTATTTGAAAATGACACTCCTCTATTGAGAGTGGAGAACTGTACCCACTCTTTAGTGTGGAAAACCTATTTTTTTAATACCTGAACCATCTTGTTCTTATTTTCCCTTTGTAGATGGCAATAATAATCTCAGCTTTTAAAATAAGAGTGAGGAAAAAGAAAGCTCAGGTATCTGGGTCTAGGTTAATGGCAATGGCAACAGTATCTAGATCATGTGTTCTAATCATATGTAGTCCTCAAGTAGAAAACCGCTCATATAACTTGGCAACTTTCTAAAGCCATCTTAAATGAGTAAATTTTATATAAAAAATATGAATTACCAATGGATAGAAAATCTACTTATTTTTGGAAAAGGGATAAACAGAATCTGTCCTATTCCTTTCCATGCTACTTTAGATATGAAAATGCGGTAGGGAGGTATATTTTTCTCCTGGCCCCAAGCTCCCAGAATAACGACTCATGAAACTCATTATACAAATACCTAGGCCATATAGCCAGGCTCTTCTCTCACTAGCTCATAAATCATATCCCATTTATTCCATTCTAAGTTCTGCTACGTGGCTGGTTACCTCTTCTCAGGCACTATACGCCTGTCCTCCTCACATCTTTCTGGGAATAATCTCCCATTCATGGCTCTGTGTCAGAATTCTTTCTGCCTGTCAGATGTCCCACCCCCTATTTGCTGCCTAAGCTATAGGCCAGAGGTTTTTTAATTGACAGGGAATGTATCCATACAATACAGAGGATATTCTCTCAAGACGAAAATATTCAAAAGAAAAATAAGTAGGAGGTGTAACTTACTATGGCTGTGCAGTGTGAGGGAACTGTAAGATGGTAACAAAAGGCCATTCATCTCTTTAACAGTACCCAGTAGGAAGGTTAATCATGAGTGTAAGCTTGACTGGATTCAGAATCACCATGGGAACATACCAGTGTAAGGGTGTCTCACAAAAACTTTGCTGAGAAGAGAAGCCCCACCCTGAATGTGCGTGACAACCTTTTGGCTGATGTCCAGAACTGAATAAAAGAAAGAAAATGGGATGTGCACCGGCATTCATCTCTCTCTGCTTCTTCACCATGCACAGCTACCTCACACTTCTTTGTCCACGTGGACTGTGTCCTCAAGCGGGAACATCATGAACCCTCTCTTCCTCACTCACTTTTGTCAGGTGATTTGCCACATTGGTAAGGTACCTGCATATTACTTCCTTCTTACCTTTCACTGTTAGATATTTTTAAATGATATACATTTCATTTCCAGTACCCATATCTAATGACTCACACACACATTAATTCCAGTTTCATAGAATCTGATGTCCTTTTCTGGCCTCTGTGGGTACCTATGTGTACACACACACACAGCAAATATAAATCTTTTTAAAAGAAAAATATTTTAAATAAAATCACCTCAATGTTCTAATACTGTAATATGATATTTATACCTGAACAGTAATCTTTTGAAAAGTAAATGGCCTTTTAACTTTATAAAACACAAGTTTTCAAGCAGCTCACATATTTAGAAAACTTGTGGGTGTTCAAGAATTTATGGGTTATGTGGGAGTTAAGGCAGAGGTTGAAAAGGAAATATAGAAGTGGGCAGGCAAGAATATTTGATTGCTAAACTCTGCCTCTCGTCTGCTCCCAAGGCTCATATGCAATGTTTCAGAACATAAATAACATAGGAAATATTCCCAGCTAAAGATAAGGGGCAACTGCTTCACAATCAAAAATCCTGAAAAATCTCTGCCCAACAAATTAAAGCCAGATTTTACTTACCAAAATCAGCACAGCCACAGCTACTAAAACCTAAGACTTTTATTAACACACAATGAAGTAATTATTTGGCAAGATATGATTCTCTTGCTAGTTTGTTTCACTACCATATTACCTAACAGTTCTCTTGTTACATGAGACATCACTGTCACTATAAACACTTTTTTTTCTGTCTATGACTATTTTTGCCTGAATAAAAATATAAAACAGCCGGTTACATAATAAAATTATTTCCCACAGTATTTGGTCTGTTGACACTATTTTGGGAGTCTATATCTACTCAGGGTATTACAGCCCTATGGAGGTCTGCTTTAAATTACTCACCTCACTTCTGAATACTGGGGGGAAAACTCTTGTCACAGGCTGTTTGATACTAGGCTCTCTCTATCTCTATCTCTATCTCTATCTCTCTGTCTCTCTATCTCTCTCTCTCTATCTTCCTTTCTCTCTTTCTCTTTTCCTTTCTTTTGCCTCTCCACTTCTCTTAAATTCCTTATTCTTCCTTCCTTTCTCTTTCCTTCTATCCTTTCTCTCTTCCCTTTTACTTTTAGCAAATCCTCTTTGTCAGTAACATTATCCAGTCCCTCCTCCCCTTAAATGCTTTTGTCCCTGTGATAGTCTTCACTTAGTTTGCTAGATCTGATTTTTTACCCTTGTAATTTTTAGTTATTATATTATCCCTTTAAAACGTAAGCCAAATGTGCTCTATATTCTGCCTAAATTACTCATTTTGGGTTTTGCACCTATAAGACGGATTCCCAGACTCCTTTTCATTTTGCTGTCCTACTAAATTCACCTTTATGGATGAGATATACTTAAACCTGTAGGCTTACAGTTCTGGGTAATTGCAAGAGATGCTTCTGGAAAACTTGTTCACCAGGTAAGAACTGTGAGGGCATCTGATCTGTGAATTTCACATGTCACTTTTAGTAACCATGTTAGCCAGGTTTTTAAATTACTCAAGAATGATATTAATATCTCCATCTTGCTGACTCTTGCTGTAGGATGTGTGTCTGTGTGACAGGAAGGTATATGGTATACCGGGAAACCACATACAGCATGTAATTGAGAGTGTGAAGCAGAAGGATCATAAATTCAAGGCCAACCTGGATTGAAGGATGAGTTCAAGGCCAACCAGAATAAGTCAGTGAGATATTATCTTAGAAAAAAAAAGATACAGAAAAGAAAGAGGTCTTGAGAATTATCTCAGTCATTCAACATGACTGGGGCTCTAGTTTCAATCTCAAGTCCACATTGCAATTATAATAATAATAATAATAATAATAATAATAATAATAATAAATGAGTTCTATGTATATGGATTTATTTTAAGAATGCTTTCTCATTTACTGTTCTTGTAATAGAATAGGGCATACACTAGTTTCAGTTTAGTGAATGTCTCCTGAATGATACCTTCTGCAGATTTACAACTAGCTCTACGGAATCCCCATCATAGCTGACTTCTTTATGAACTAATATAAAACTATATTACATCCCAATAAACCATGTGGTATGTGGTTTCACCATATACCGTATATCTTCCTGTTACACAGACACACATCCTACAACAAGTCAACAAATTGGAAATATTAATATCATTCTTGAGTAATTTAAAAACCCAGTTGACATGGCTACTAAACTTGACCTGTGAAAGTTATACCTCCAAGATACTAGCTACTCTGTGAACGTGTTTTGTAGAAGAGTCTCCCATTTGGACATGCTGTTCCAAAGGACTGCTTTATTCAATATATAATGCTAGTAATTAACTCAATTATATGAGCCTATTTTTCATTTTTGTGCAACAGAAGAAAATGATGAATACCTCACCAATTTTCAAAAGATTTCATAGCATGCCTGAGACTAAATAATTGAATGGTTTTGCTAATTTTTCTCAGCATGCATTCTTATAATTGCAATTATCTTTTCAAGGTAATGATTCTGTATTTATTTTACTTTTAAATTATTCCTGAGATGTTTATGGTCATAAGGTCTTAGATTTCTACAACCCTTATAAAAACTGAAACATGATAGCTAACGGTAATTATAACTCAGCTGGTCACCCTTTTTGCCTTCTCAAGAAAATTTATGTCAGGTTTTCTGTGAACACTTACTGTTTTTTTTTAAAGCTAATTTAGTTTTTTCTCAAAAGAAAGATACAATTTTTATTAGCTTATTTATTCATTCATCATCAGTTCATACATTCATTTTATACATGGTACTAGGTACTGAATCCAGAATCTCATATATGCTAGGCAATGTGATTCCACTGAGCCATATTCCAACCCTTATAAGCTTCTTTCTATTTTTTCTTTGATTTTGAGAATTTCACACATTTATATAATAAAACATAATCATTAATTCCTATCCAACCCCTACATCCCATCCAACTTCCCTCAGACCCCTCCAAATGCCCTCCAGTCACTCAACGTTTGATGTCTCACTATATATATCGGAGGAGGATGTCCATCCATTGGCTATAGTGAATGACAAGTGGCCACATCTCAAAAAAAAATCCTCCCTCCCACAGCAACTATCAACTGACAATAGGGCCTCATTAAAGGATGGGGCCCAGGGATTATCTACCCCATCAATATTATGATTTGGTCTCTCTTGATTTTGTGCTGGTCTTGTGCAGGTGACCGCTGATATCTTGAGTTCATGATTACCACAGACATATTATGCTCAGAAGACAGCATTTAATATTCTGCCTCTGTGTGTGTGTGTGTGTATGTGTGTCTTTGCATACAATGATAAGAGTGTGGAAGTCAGAGGACAGCTTTCTATGTGTGTGTTTAACTTCCACACAGTCTGTTGTTCTCTGCTGTACTCAGCAGGCAAGGTGTCACACAGGGTTCTGGGGATTCTTGTCTCTGGTTCCATCTCACCAGGGGAGTGCTCGGGTCACAGAAGATTGTTGAGTCTTAGGGATCCAAACTCTGGCCCTTATGCTTGCCCTCATGCTTGCATGGAAAACACTCCATCCACTGGGACATCTTCCCAGTTAGTCACTGGTGCAGCAGGCAGAACAAACACTTGTCTTCAAAGACAGCCTATTTCTCTACTATAGCTGCAATAGCGGGAAACTGAGGGAGCAACACATGGGTGATGCGCCTGAAAACAAGACCTCCCCAAGTTCTACTGAGGTATAATTTTCAAAGGCTAGGGAAATATGGAGAAATGTCTGACTGGCTGCTCTTTCAGAAAACCTGGGTTTGATTTCCAGCACACACATGGCAGCTCACAGCAATCTATAACTCCTGTTCTGTGGAATTAGAATCTAATGCCCTATTCAGGACTCCAAGTCCATTACATGCATGTGGTACACAATCATACATTCAGACCACACACCTATACACATAAAATAAAAATAAAGAAACCTTTAGAAAATAGAGGATGGTCAATACAAATGTGAAAAGACATTATTTTCTTTTCAGCTCATTTCAAGACCTTTCAGAAATAAATGTTTTAAAATAAATTTTTCATGTTCCCTTTTTTTAATTTAAACATTTAAAAAACATTTAAAATGGTTTCATGTACCCTACACTGTCCTTCAATACACGGTATCCAAAGAGGGTTCTGAATCCCTGATCTTCCTGCCTTTGCTTCCTAGATGCTGGGAATAGAAGCCTAAGCCTCCACACCCAACTTAAAATTAGAAGCTTTAGAAGCTCTGGTGTCAGATGCTCTCCATAAGGCACACGTGTTAAGGGTTTGATCCACATCCTCCCAAGAGTGTTACAGGCTGCAGACTGAGGATGAGACTTTAACACAGATGCCTTTGTGAAACTCTCCCCAAAGCCCAGACAGACAGTGCTCCTGGGCTCTTGCATATGCACTGCAGATCCTGGGTTTCAGGATCTCTATCTCTATCTGTACTTCTCTTTCTTTTCTTTTCTTCTCTTTTCTTCCTTCCTTTCTTTTCTCTTTCTTCTCTGTTCTCTCTCTATATGTATATAAATAATTTTTATATGTGCAAAGATTTTATACAAAGTCTAAGTGTGTAGATGTAAAGGTAGAGACATAGATGATAGATGTCTACATAGAGAGTCCTTGGGTTTTCTGGAAGACCCTGAAATGTACAATTTCAAAAATATACTTTTTTCCCTCTGATAGAATACTTCAAAATGCAATTTTCTCAAGGCTGTACTGAATAAATGTTGAAACCATATTAACTAAAAACCTGGAAACTGTGTCAATCAATTCTTGCAAGCTGTTACTTAGCACAGACATCTCATATTCTTGTTCATTAATTCTTTGGGGAGTTGTGGTAGCTGTTGGGCTATTGATTTGATTTCTGACTTAAGATGGTATCTCACTTTCTAACACAGGCTGGCCATGGTTGGCCATGTAGACCTGACTACCTGCAAATTCATAGTACTCCTGTTTGCTGGTATCTTAGGTACTGGGAGTATAGCCCTGAGCTACCACGTACTACCTTGTTTTTACACACAACATATTTTCCCTCTCTGCTATTTTTTAATATTTGCAAAATTCTGAGCATATATGCTTTTGAGTTTAATACATCCCACTTATATATGTTTACAAGCTTGTGACATACATCTGTGTTTAGCTTTTAACCTTACCTCATCTTCCCAGTTATTAAAAAAAACTCCACTCATAAGCATGAAGCCATAATTAATTTTCAGATATTTCATTGCCTATATTAGAAGCAAGTTGAAATGTCAAGTTAGCTTCATCCCAAACATTTTCTTCAATGGTTTTGATATTCATTGTACAAGGATATTTTATAACATTTCTGTCAATTCAATATTACAAATAATAATTTGTCAGTATTAGCTGGCTACATAATGTCACAAACACAATGACTAAAGGAGCACACAGTTATTTTCTTAATGTTTTAAATTGTTGTTTAGAAGTTCAGGCAACAGTGGCAGCAACCTGCAGCCCATGGGTTGGGTAAACTGTGGTCTCACCATAGATCAAACAGTGAAACAGCTGCTTCCAGGCCTATTGTGAAGATAGGGATACAAAGGACTCCCCAGGTCTCAGTTAAGGGGATATCAGTATATCCATTGAAGGAGGGGTTGAGGAGTAAACATTTGTGGTGGGTAGACAAAAATGTTGAATCTTTCAAAGCATTTTAAGTAAATAAGTTTTAGGTAAGTAATCCAGACTATTCTTAATAAGAAAAGTCAGAATTCTATCCACAGGAATGGGGACTTGGGTTCAGTCCTGAGCCCTACTATGGGGTGGCTCACAATCACCAGCAACTTTATACGGATCTCACTCCACTTGCCTCCGTGGGCATCTATACTTGTGTGCACATCCCCACACATTCATAATTTAAAAAATAAAGTATAATCTTTTCAGGAAAAAGAATTCCAGCTACAAAGCCCTTCTGCTGTGTGGTAGTTTGAATGAACCCCCATGGGCTCATATATTTGAAAGCTTTTGTCCTTAATTGGTGGAAGTGTTTGGGAAGGATTGGGAGGGAGGGCCTTGTTGGAAGGTCTATGTCACTGAAAGTGGGCTTTGAAGTTTCAAGACCTGGCACCATGCCCAGGTGGTTCTCACTCCCTGCTGAGGGTGGTTGTCACAATAAAGAGCTCCCTAGCTACTGCTCTAGTCATGCCTGACTACCTGCTGCCATGAGCCCCAACATGATGCTCATGGACTCTAACCCCCTGAAACTGTGAGCTCCAATAAATTCTATACATTTCCTTGGTCAAAGTGTCTTATCATAGCAATGAAAAAGGTAGCTTAAGGCAACAGAGTATTTCAATGTTGTTTCCTACTCTACCACATCTTTAGGCATTATGATGACACTGCTGTCCTAAATGATTCTTGTGCTATGCATTTGCTAAACATATAAATTCCTAAACATTTACAAATGAGATGTTTGCAGCCCAAGCAACAAAACTGAAAGTGCTACAGAAATCAAGTTTAAAACAAATGATTGTATTGCTACAGGGTGCAGTATAATGCTACACATAAAGTCAGCAGTTCTGTGGCTATTTGTTAATAGTTGTCCAACTATCTTCATGCAGAAGATCAACCACGATTAATTCCTGTGCTCTCCTGTTATGCACATTATCAAATTATTGCTATTTTAACTTATATTACATAGAAGTCTCACAATAATAACAAAATCCAGTTATTTATGTATTTAGCTAGTTGGTACATTTATTTTGAGTCAGAGTCCTCTCTAACAGACATTGAACTTACAATGTATCTCATTTTACTTGTTAGGGTTCTCTACAATTTGTAAACAGAAAAGAATTGTGAATATAATTTTCTGAAGAATCAATGCCTACTTCCCTAATGGGTTCAAATACAAAGTTAGAAAGAAAATACAAACTAAAATTCACTGACAAGATGGCTCAGTGACTAAAGGTGCTTATAACTGAGCGCAATGACCTGACTCCCACAACTTGCCCTCTTCTCACCACAATGTGCTGTGGCATTCCAACTCTCTCTCTACATACATATATTTCTCTCTCATACACGCACACACATACACACACACACATAAATTAAGTAAATAAATAAATTAAATTAAAGCAATAAATGAAAATTCTCTGGATCTAGTCCCCAAATCAACAATTATTAAAATATTTCAATATGTGATTACAGTGATATTTAGCTTTGTGAATTTCAGAAATTGTTGTGTGATTTAAGACATAAAGTACTTGTAATTTTAAGCAGTATTGAATGCCCCCAGACATTTTTAAAAGTCAAGATTTATGTCATGAAAATATTTATTGGTTCAAGTCCAGCACTGAAACAGCTCACAGAGAAGCAAAAAGGAACAAATTACTAAAAATAATGCTGAAAATAAATTATAATAAGAACTACACATCAACTGGGAAGAAAACAAATATACTTGCCCTGAAGAGAACCTGGCTATAGAGCAATAGTCCTTCACACACTCTGTAAGAATGATGAACATATATGTATTTCTTCTCTGAAATCTGTCAGTACAGTAATAGTAGAAATATCTTTTCAAGATCCTTAAAACTGAATATTGTTATCAGCTTTGCTAACCCAAGGGACTTGAGTTCAATATCATAACCTGAATACTCCGCAAGGCTTCTGGCATTTTCAGGTCATCCATGAAGAATAGGTTTCTTTGGAAGATGTCCTATGACTTCCTGAAGTGAGTAGTTGCTTGTGTCTAATTGACATGTTTACTTCGCTTAATCTTATCTGTAGCCATATCTTGCTCTTCAGAGATAAACTTTCTAAGTATGTATTGGTTGATACATCAGCATCTTTGTCCTCTGAAGTAGCAACCCCTTCTCATCCTGTATTTCACTGTTCTTGCCAATCTTTAATGTCTTTAATATTCTCCAAAGTAATTATTCTTTATCTGCAGTCAAATATCTGCAGTCAATACAAGTAATCAGACATGTATTTCCAAAATGTGAATCTGCGAAGATAAACATTGTTTTTCCTTCACATTTCATCTGTATTCAGTTTTATAACACACCAATGTGTGTAATTAGTTCTGTTAAACTACATCACAGTCTTTAACATCTCTTTAGGTGTTTCTTTTTTATTTTTGAAATGTGCAGAATTCTCTGTACTTTCTTCATATCTGTACTACTGTTCACCTTTCTTTCTGGCCAGCACTTATCCATGACATTGAAACAAAAGTACAATTTGATGATTGATGATATATGACTAAAATATACTGTTCACAAGGCTTAATAACATCAGGAAGGAATACTGGGAATCACTTTGAGAACGTGACCTACCTTACCAAAGAGCACAGAAAGGGGAAACATTTGAAGAAAACTATTGGAAAACACCAGCCAACAATGTTGCTGCTCTGTTGTAAAGAGATTCGGACATCACAAAATGACCCTTGAGGGAAGGAATTCTGTAGAAAACACTCAAACCTCATTTTCCTGTCTCTTTCTAATTCCCTCTAGAGGGACCATGTAGAGAAATCCAACCAGAAGCCAAAGGGAGAGAAGGGTGCCCATCAACTGTATCCTAGGCACCATCATAGGTCACAGAGCCCACTAGAAGACACTGAAGGGAGGAAAAAAAATATCCAGGAAGACCACACAGTGGAGTATACTGCAATTACTTCATCCTGCATAGGACTGTTGGTTAAGGCTGCCTGCAGGATTATTGTATAAGGGAAAATAACCAAATATAGAAGAATGGGAATATGTCCTTCAACAATAGTATCACACGTGAGGCAGTTTTTAAGGAATATTTCACTCTTTCAACACGGAGATTTGATAATGTCCCTAATGTCATTAACCACTGAAGTCAAGAGTCACAAACAGATTGAAAATAAAGAAGAATTATTTTTATTCTCTGAGGGACTCAGTTTTGGAGTGAAAATGGAAGAATTCTTGCTGCGAAAGTGGTAAAAGTCCCATATATCTCCAGTCTAAACTTCAGTTTGTTTGGTGCTTAGTCAAAATCTTTGCTCCCAAAATTTGAAGCAGAACTAGGGAAGGCATTTCAGTATTTACTGTGTAGAATGATAATACAGAATAATCCTGGATAAAAATAGAAAATAAGAAGGTTTACTCAGTGACTTAAGTGCTAGTTTGTGCCCGTATGAAGTTCAGTTCTTAGGAGTGCAATTCTTAAAGAGTCTCAGCTCAGGACACAGGAAAGGGATGCTCCTTCCTCCTTGTCCTGCTCATGTCAGCCATGATCCAAACAAGCAAGCTGAGGCCACCTATGAAAAGATAACTATGCCAATTAGATCTACTTGGTTGTGTTCTTAAAAGATTAGAGCCTGAAAATGTATTCTCTGTATTTTACTATTCAAATCTTTTTAATTCACATCCATACTAAAATTTGCCCTTGAAATGATCTTCACAATCATTTTGTTTAATTTAAAGATCTCTTTGTACTTATCTAAAGCAAACCATGGTATAAAACAATAAATGTGTGTCCTCCACATGTTTTAGGATTTTGCCTGATTTACATTATCTTGAAACTTCATCTGTGCAGACAAGAACACCAGTTTTTAAACTAAAGGTAGTCTTTCATTTACATTCTGGGTTTGATGAGCTAGCAACAAATTAAGAATAAACACTCCGATGAACTCTTTCAAAGATTCCTCAGAAGCAAATTGTACCCATGACCACACTTTACCTATAATTAGAAGCCAAGCCCTACCTTTATTTTTATTTTTTTACATTTTCATTTTTATTTTTTTTTATTTTTCTTTATTATTATTATTTATTACAGTTTATTCACTTTGTGTCCTGGCCATAGTCTCCTCCCTCATCTCCTCCTAATCCCACCTTCCTTCTCGCCACCCCCCACATCCCTCCTTTAGTCCACTGATGGAGGGGGTGGTCCTTTCCTTCTATCTGACTATCAGATCCATCAGGACCAGGGGAAAGTGATCACAGAGCCAGACCCTGAGTCCATGTTAGAGACAGCCCCTGCTCTCTACACTAGGAAAACCCTTACCAATAAATAGATAGATAGATAGATAGATAGATAGATAGATAGATAGATAGATAGATAGATGAAATGGAGAGCTGCTCTCTTTTTAAAAGGGCTCCTCTGTCTTGGCTCAGTGTATGAAATCCTTGCACTGACTTCAGCCCCTGAGTCATAGACTGTCTTTGTCCTGTTTGTTGATTTTTGAGATCGATTGCAGGATAATTTATCTGTTGGGCTTGGCCTTTGGCAAGCACAAAGACCTCTGTTTATGACTCTTATGAGCATAGTAGTTAAGATGAACATATCTCTCAGTTTCAACTGTATTAATCACAATTTCAATGCTATTTTTAAAGACGGGGCTTCCAGATCAATACAACCAGGAAAACCAGTGTTGGAAATAGGAGTGTCATTTCAAGCCAGCAGTTTCTTTGTACTAGAGAGGTTTCAGCTCCATCAGGGAAGTATGTACTGCCTAAGGAGGTGACAGCAAAGTATGTTGGAAAACTACTATGCTAGTATGCATATATAAGGATAGGCCGCCAAAATGAGGGACTTCCCCTCAGGGAGTCCTTCTCAACAGCATGCTGCATTGCAGGAAATGGCCTGAGATCATCAAAAGCCAGCAGTATACAACACGCTGGGTTCTTAGTTCTCAGCATTCACCAACCAGAGCTAGAAAACATCCTTGACTTGTGTGTGTTTCCATTTTAGTTGAGCGTGTAACAATCGAGCAGTGGTGACTCTTCTATCTGAAATTGGCTGATGAATGAAGTAAGCCCCTGTCGATGTCTTTTCCTTATTTCACAGTTAGGCTTTTTTTTCATCCACCTGTATTCTGGTTTCTTAAGACAGGATAGAAGATTTTCTTGTCTTCTTACTCTCTAGTAAAAAGAATAATATGCTATATGATGTTAAAGCTTGCACTTAGAAGGACTGGGGGGCGGGGGGTCTAAGTCAGTAAGATGTTGGCCAAACAAGCCTGAATATCTGATTTGTGTCCCCAAAGCCCACATAGTAATTAATAACAATAATTAATAATAATAATAACAACAACTCCTGCACCCAAGACTCAAGGAGCATTGTGGAAAAGGGGACAGAAATACTGAAAGAGCCAGCAGATTAGGGAATTAACTGTTACATTGTACTAATGTCAGAAGCTGTACCTATAAAATCTCACTGACATGATCACCCAAACATGAGAGTATGTGTGTGTGTGTGTGTGTGTATGTATGTGTGTGTGTTTAACAACAATTACAGAAGATTCCATGCCTAAGAACAAAAAGGGTATACAGGAGGGGATGGAGACAGGAAAGGAAAAAGGGAAATAATGTAATTATAATATAATCTCAAAATACAATTTTAAAATATATTTGAAAATATTTGCAAAGAAGTAAAAAGCTTTGCTTGGCGGTACTGAATGTCTGTAATCTCAGTGCTTAGAGTTAACACTGAAGTTCACTGGCCAGCTAGGCTAGCCTACTCCTGGGTAAGTTCCAAGCTGTGGAGAAACACTGTTTGAAAAATAACCAAGCAAAAAGAAGTTGAGAGCAGCCAGTCTTGATGAGACCTGATAGGGTAGGGTCAGATAGAAAGGGAAGAATACCTCCCTACCAGAAGACTAGGGAAAGGGCATAGAGAGAGAAGAGGAGGGTGGGTGAGTCTGGAAGGACACGAGGGAGGGGGCTGCACAGGGGATACAAAGTGAATAAATTGTAATAGATAAATGAATAAAATTTAAAAAAGAAGTTGAGAGCATATGAAGAAAAAATGGACATTGCCTCTGGTCTCCACACATAGCTATGCATAGATTAACATATGCCTAGACATACATGTTCACATCCCCACACACAGGGAAGCACATAAGCAGATACAAATATAGACACACAAATCATATTTATGTGTGTGTTTATAAACACAATTACAAGCAAACATCTTCTCTCAGTGTTTTTTAATCTAATAAAAATATCTAATGTCTGTTGTAAACCTATAGAAAATGTTAGGTGATGCAAGACACAATAAAGACTAGTTGACTGCGTTTGAATAAAGACCCACTCAACTCCCATACAAAGACACCACAATCTAGATGCAAACATTATACCTGAAAGGATACACTCTTCTTGTATATTCTAGAGTATCTAAAATCCTAGAGCACTTACTGAAACATAGCTTTTAGGACTTCACCTAAATATACTACATTGGAATTTTAAGAACATCTGCTTCCAGAAAAATTAACACAATAAGTCTTCAGGGTAATCTTGAAGCAGGTGGTGGGTAGATGCCGTGAAACCAGAAAACAGCCCGTACTGAAGTGAAGACCTCAGTGGGATGTGTCCAGGAATCCAATGAGACTGCTCTGAGGAGCTCAATACCACATAGGTTGATCCCTGAGCTACTCAGGTCACTAACAGTGTGAAAAAAATCCCAATTAAAGCAATTAAGAGGAAGAAAGCATGGTTCTGACTTAAGGTTCCATAGCATTTGGTCCATCATTTTCCAGCTCTAGAGATTGAGGCCTGAAGTGAGGCAGAGCCATACACCAGCAAAGTATGTGGTCAAAATGGCTGCACATCTAATGGTGACTGTGATGCACAGAGACAGCAGCACCCAGCCGTAACTTTCAACATCTTTCGAAGTGACCCTTCCTGCAATTAGTCCTACTATTAGCCTATTCACTTTTAAACTCCTCAATAGGTTGATCCATGACCCAATCACCTCGTCATCATATTATTATCCAGAAACAAAGCCTTCAAAATATAAGTCTTTAGAAAGAATGTTATTTCCAAATAGCCCATCATTCACATGTGTGAAAATTCGAAGATTAGCCTAGCATAAGTGTATTTTATGACCATTGACCCAGAAGATAATTCACATGATTAATGAAGGATGTATGGGCATCATGCCAGAGATGGAATGTTAAGCCATGTACTATAGATAGTGAGGCATTTTTATATGTTTGGCATGTTTAAGAAGCTGAAAGTTTATACTATTTAATTTAGCAAAGCAAATAGGAAACATTAAAATAGGTTATATTGCAAATTATAATCAGAAAACATATCAAATAAACTGTAAGTTCAGCCAAAGATTTATAATCCCTCAAAAAAACTGGGTGAGTGTGGCATGTACGTATATACGTAGATCTATATAAACATGTGTGTAATTTCCAAATGTTATTTGGAAAACAATATTAATATCACAATTTATGGAGATTTAAAAGCCAAAGAAATGACTGGAATTAATTAGGAGGAAATAGAAAAATAGCAACTTCATACTTAAAATGTTTCAGTTCAAAATGTTAGGTATATGAGTCATCTTTACAAGAAGATTCCAGGATAGAAATATATCATTGAACTCATAAAACAAAGAATTTTTCTAATGTGTCTGTCTTTTATCAACACTCATATATTCCCTTCAGAAACTTGCCAGTTATTGAGGGTTGGACAGATGTCTCAGTGGTTAAGAGCACACACAACCTTTGTAGAGTCTGTTTCCCAGGATGTACTTCAGGTGGCTCATATCTGCCTATATGCAAGCTTCAGGAGATCCACAGTGCATGACCTCTGTAGACACCTCACAGGAAGACATACAGACACATATACACACCATATTATATCACATGCATACACACAAAATTAAAAATAAAATAAATATATTTTTAAAAGGAAAAAAAAAAGAAATGTCATTGAACTATTATTGAAAACATGAGAAAACCAACCTAAAAGAAAAAACATTTGTGGATCCACAAAATTTCCAAGTATCTGAAAATGAATTACTGCTTTTTGCTTAGTTTCCACATTTAGATTTCCTACAAAACCATAATCAAGTAATTTCCTTTTAAAAAGGATTCTGCATTAGGCCAGTAAGGCTTGACAACACTTGCTAGTCTCCTGGAAATGCAGACTGTGGCACTCACCATTAACAATGGCTCCATTCAGCACATTTAAATGATTCCTGGGGACACAGGAGAGACAGATGACTTAGTAAAGTGCTTGTGCTGAAATCAGGAGGAGCTGAATTTGATCAGTAGAACACCTGTGAAAATGTTGGGTATGGTGGCACACACTTACAATCACAGTTTGAGGACGGGAGACACCGAGATCCCTGGGGCTCACCAACTGGTCAGCGTAGCCTAATGGATGAACACTGGGCTGGGGAGAGACTGTCTTGAAAGAGGCTAACAATGTTTCAGAAGATAATGTTTAAAATTGGCCTCTAAGCTTCACATACATGTGTACAAATGATCATGTAAACATACATGTGCACCTTCATGAAGACATGTGGGTGCACAGGAACACACAGACACACACAATTCTTAAGTGCTCAGGTAATAATTTACAAGATGTCACCATAATAGCTTACCTATTGGTGAGAAAAGAGTTAAAACAATTATAAGTGTGTTAACCTTTAGCCTAGGAATTAAGCTGTGACAGGCCACTAGTTGTTGAGAGCATCGTGGCCCAAATTTGAGAGTATTTGAAAATGTAATAGAGTCAAACTGTGTTCCCAAATGGAGTTTTGTGCAAACAGTCTCGCATGTGCAATTGCTAGGATGTAAACAGGAGTACCTGCCTTTCTTTGTGTTCCTGTTCTACCGTTTCAGCTACCCACTGTCCAAATATTCTAATTGGAACCTTAGAGAAGTATGGGAAGTTTGTGGCTTTCAGATGCTTCTGAAAATAAAACACCTACAAGGATAAAAAGATTGCTACTTGGATTTAAAGCATTTAATTCACATTTGATTATTCTCATTTCCGTCTTCTGAAGACTTCTTTCAGTGAACTCCTTTATTTATCACTTTGACATTTAGACTAAAGTAAAACCATCACAAAGCATGTTCTAGGAATATGTTCTAAAATTTATGCAGTTTCAAGGCAATTTAAAACAAACAAACCAAAACTGCCTTCCTTGACATGGCTTTCCCAGATTGATGCTTGTCCTCTGATCTGGAGGATGCCTAAGCTGGTCCTGAAACACCAGCTCTTGCATGGGGTTGGAATGTGGGAGAGCGGTTCTGACCTGCTCACTATTTGCCTGCTTCTACTTTTAGAGCCCTGCTGACCTTTCTCATGGCCAGGTTCATGTGGCTTTGGGAAACTTAAAAATATTTTGCTCTTTCACATTTAGGTTTACATGATTAATCACCACACATCTTTTATTTTATTACCATAGCATGAGAAAAACTAATGTTGTTTTGTACTCATAAGTGATTAAATAGTATTTAAAAAGTGTCTTTTTGTTTTTGTTTTTTTATATCAATCACAGGTTAGGTACTTTGCATCCCAGGCATAGCCTCCTCCCTCATT
>CM053761.1:8523575-8678923 GCA_028658305.1 Pachyuromys duprasi | reverse complement strand
AAAAAATCTGGGCAAAGGGGTCTTTTCTGAGACTGATTCTCTAACCAAGGACCATGCATGGAGATAACCTAGAAAGCCTGCACAGATGTAGCCCATGGCAGCTCAGTATCCAAGTGGGTACCCTAATAAGGGGAACAGGGACTGTCTTCCTCTGTGGTCTGCTAAGGCTGCTTCCCCCTTAGGGGGAGGTGATCAAAGAGCCAGCCACAGAGGAAGACAATGGAGCCAGTCCTGATGATATCTGATAGGCTAGGGTCAGAAGGAAGGGGAGGAGGACCTCCTCTATTAGTGGACTTGGGGAGGGCATGAGGGCAGAAAAGGGAGGGAAGGTGGGATTGGGACTGTACAAAGAAAAGGGCTACAACTGGGATACAAAGTGAATTAGCTGTAATTAATAAAAATGAATTTTAAAAAAATTCTAGCAGTTCTATGACCCTAAAGCTTACAGATTTATGAATTAATAGAACTACTGAATTTTTAGCCAACACCAATATCAGTATCAGCATCCAACTAGGCTATATGTCTAATTGAATCTTTCAGTGAACTACAGTCTCTTCTATCATCTGACTTCACCACTGAGATAAACTCAAGCAAGTACAGTGCAGACGATCCTTTTCCAAAGGCATGACCTATCAAATCATAAGCTAAATTAAATTGACTGTAAACACTGATTTTTCAGTAATGTCTTATATACTACTAATTCTTTTAAGAAGGAAGCTGTAGCAATTTAAATTACTCAGGAAATATTTACTACTCACTAATGTTGGATTAGTCAAATGAGTTGGCCATAGAATGTCCCACAGCTAGGCTTCAACATCATGCCATGAGCTCTTGAATCTTTGATACTTTTTTTAATTTTTTAAAAAATATTGTATTTATTATTTATTACAATGTATTCACTTTGTATCCCTGCTGTGGCCTCCTTCCTCATCTCCTCCCAATCCCACCCTCCCTCCATCTTCTCTGCCTTTGCCCTTACCCAAGTCCACTAATAGGTGAGGTCCTCCTCTCACTTCTGTCTGACCCTAGCCAATCAGGTCTCATCAGTACTGGTTGCATTATCTTTCTCTAAGGCCTGGCAAGGCTGCTCCCCCCAGGGGGAGGTGATCAGAGAGCCTGCCGCTGAGTTCATGCCAGAAACAACCCCTGTTCCCCATACTAGGGAACCCACTAGGAGACTGAGTCTATGAGCTCTATCTTAGCAGGAGTACTACGCCCTCTCCATGTGTTGTCCTTGGTTGGGGTATCAGTCTCTACTTAGCTCCCCAGGACCCACTCTTTTTTGGCTCTGATGTTCTTCTTTTGGAGCTCTTGTCCCCTCCAGGTCTTACTATCTCCCCCTTCTTTCATAAAATTCCCTGCACTCTGCCCAAAGTTTTGCTATGAGTCTTAGCCTCTGCTTGGATACCTCTATCAGTAGAGTCTTTTAGAGGCTGTCTGTGCTAGGCTTCTGTCTTGTTCCCTGTCTTATTCTCCTGTTTCCAGTGTCTATGTCATTTGCACTTTTGATGCAAAGTACCTAACCTGTGATTGATATAAAAATAAGTAAATTACATTTAAAAAGAATAAAATAGATTAAATTCAGTAATACTTACAAAGAACTACAAACAACAAAAAAAGGAAGGAAGAAAAGAAAGTAAGAAAGAATGAAGATTCAATGAAAAATGTAACTTAAAATTCTGGTCTTCAACATATGGTATATACTCACTCATAAGTGGTTATTAGACATATAACATAGGATAAACATTAAAATCTATAGTCCTAAGTAAGCTAAACAACAAGGAAGATCCTAGGGAAGATGCTCAATCCTCACTCAAAAGTGTGAATCTTTGATACTTTAAATAAAGAAGTCAGGAACTAGGGGCAAACAGCCAGGTGAACATGCAGCATAAGTCTGTTATGGGTCTGAGCCAGATACCAGATATTAGACATAAACCCCCACTATCTTACGCCAATGAGATTATGTAGCTGTTGTGAAACATTTTGTCACTGATAGCAGAAGTCATTCTAGAAATGCACGTTTGGTATTTAGAACTGAAATCCGATGTTTAAAACAGTAAAGTGGCTGTAATGAAGAGCATGAGAGGAGAGAAAGAGAAGGGGAAAAAGGCAGGAGTGAAAGAAGGAAGAATGAAGGACAGGAGGAAAGAAGCAAGAAAGGAAGGGAGGGATGGAAGGAAAGGAGAAGGAGGGAAAGTGGAAAAAAGAAGAGAGAGGAACATAGGGAGGAAGAAAGGTCTGGAGGGAGGGGTGGAGGTTTGGAGGGAGGGATGAAAGGATGGGGAGAGATGGAAAGGCAGGATGGAGGCAGGGAGAGAAGAGAGGGATGGAGGGAAAAAGGGATGGAAGGAAGGGAGGGAGGGAGCTAAATGCCAACCAGAGATCCTGGAAGGTTCCTAGAACACAGGTATCTACCTCTAGGAAAATAGTTCCTATAAAACAAAAATTCCAGAAAGTGAGTTAGCTATAGAAGAAAGCTGGCTCTATAGCGTCTACAACATTACAGAAGGCACCATCATCCGTATCATCAGGGAACGACTTTAAAAGCGAGGAGAATAAACTAGGTAGACCTGCTTCTGTCTGTTGCCTTTTCATGCCAATGTTGCCTATATACACAGTGGTTGTCACTCACAGAGGTGCACGTTGATCCCCTCAGGACACTGTTCCTCCCTGTATCTGACTTAGGTCAACTAGATCAGTCAGCCCACTCTGCCCTACTATAGTCAAACTGGGCTATAGGCAGCCTACCTTTGTGCTACAAATACTTGGATGTGTTTGTATGATAGTAATCCCAAAAAGTTTTAGAATTTGCCATTGGAACAATCATAAATCTATTAGGTAGGGGGCATCTACTGACATGAACACATTATCATTTTGTCCTTTAAAAAAATTAGCATGCTCTTAAGAGTGGCTGTTTTCAAAAGAAATACTTTTTCCTTCAAAAATATGTCTTGAGACTTTGTATATAAAACAAATACCAGATCTTCCTTTAAATATAAAACATGATTTGTATCACCCATTTATAAATGTTAGCACTCAACTATAATAAAATGCAAAGTAAAAGTTCAGAAGGGGGGCAAAGACCAATAAACCTCAGTTTTACTATCATCAAATATGTGACTCTCTTTAATTTGGTTTTATATTTAAATTTTCAAGTTAACAAAGAATATGACTAAAGGGCTGGAGAGACAGATCTGCAGTTAAGAGTGCTTGCTGCCCTTACAGAAAACAGTAGTTCCCTTTCCCAGAACTCACATGGAGCAAATCACAATTGCCTGTAACTTCAGTTCCAGAGGATCCAATGCCCTGGCCTGACCTCTCTGGGCACTTGAACACTCATGGTGTACACACATATACTCATTCACACATAAAATGAAATAAGCCTTTTTTTTTCTAAAATGCATGTTTAAATATTAGGGACTTTTTACCCCATACACATAAGAAAGGGGGAGCCGTCTGGTTTGTCTGGTTCCGTTAAGACAATTAGAACTTATATCCATGTGTACACTGAAGAGAAAGAATCCGCATAACTCCAGGTCTGGCTTATCACCTCCCCACAGCCAACTAGTTTGGATCAATAAGGAAGCGAAACAAGAGAAAAGGGAGAGAGGACTTTATGGTGACAGTAAAGATGTTTTCACGTTCATATTTATTATTTTGAAAACTTCAGATCATTTAATTAAGTCACCTTATCTTTTGCCTTTAATTCTTAAAAAGACAGCCATATTAATCCAGACAAATAATCTCTTCAGAAGTTTAAAAGTCCATCGATTTTTTTTCCTTCTAAAATCTCCTCAATAAGATGTATCCCTGGAGAACTCTGTAAAAGGGCAAAGATATCTTTGCTGCCGGGACTCATTCAGACACTTGGCACTCCAAGGGCTCCTTCTTCTTATAAATGTCCCTGATTAAGCCCTTCTATTCGTATCCTGTAATTTAATTTATATCATTATATTTCACACAGAATTTTCTCATTTCTGCTTCCTGATTCACACACCGTTAAGTGTCCACTTATGCAGATGAAAGTCTTGTAAACATCAAGTATGTTTTTTTTTTCATCCTTGCTTCTGTTAATCTTAGTAATAGAACTCTTTTTCTCAAATGGACAGAAAGTGTTCAAGTTTTTGTTAGTATCACCGTACTGTTATGTGAAATCATTTAATTTTAAGCCTCATTTGCAGATGTATTGTAAATGATAAATGCATACTGCTAAGGAGGATGCTAAAAATTGATTGTATCCCTTGAATTCAGCTGTATCTGGAACTTTGTAGGAAGTTATTACTTTCTTTACTGGAACATTAGCTGAAGTTTTCCAAAGCATGATGCAGATAATTCAAATGAAACATATGAAAATGTCACAGAGAAGGCCAAGATGCAATGGTTTAAAACTCCAATGTTAGGTTGCAAGACCAAAAATATAAAGATAGCTATGATATACATAAACTTTCACAGAGTTTAATATAACAAAATAATAATGAAAACCTAAACAATGAATTATTCATTGATGAGGGATTTCATTTAACCTTTGAATGGTTTATAATTCCTTTTCAAAAATCTAGAAGCTAAAAATAGGTAGACAGGATTTGAGCACATGAGTTAAACGTGAGCTACAGATGTGAGTCTCACACAACCAGGGACCCAGAGGAAACTGAAGCTGAGATCCATGGCACCCAGCAACTAGGAACTATTTGAGTATTTCAAAGGCAAAAAAACAGTATTACACCCTCAACTCTCAGAGGTCTGAGAGATTTGATTTTAGTTGTTAGTCACCTTTGGAAGCCAGAAAGATTCATAAAGACTGTCCAGTTGCCTTGCCTCTTGAACTTTCTCTGCCCTGGACATTTCAGATTAGAACTAGCTGTTGAGCCCCAGAAGAACTACAGAAGTCTTTCCAAATCAGTAAGCTCATTTTTGTTTACTTATTAATTTTATTTCTTTATGATTGTATGTCTGTTGACATGTGTGGCAGGCCAGAGGCCATCCAGCAAGAGGTGGCTCTCTGCTTCACTGCATGTTTCCTGGAGATTGCCCTTAGGCCATCAGATTTGGTGGGTAGGTGCCCTTGCCTGCTGGAACCTCTTGGGGTTGGACCAAAATCAACTCTTCAAATGGAACAATATTAATTTATTCATTATAAATACTCCAACACCCTGAATCATTTTTATTATAGTCCAAGAGAGAACATTTGGTTTGAAGTATTTCTTTCTGCTTCCTCTAACTGACCTCTTATGACAAGAAATGAAATTTATCAACCTGAAATGCCTCCTCATTGGTTCAGTTGTGGAAGGGCGATATTGTCTTTAAATAAGCAAAAATTTGAGCTAATAAAAAACATTTGTGTTTCTGACTTATTTCTGTGCTATGGGAGAAGAATTAATATCTATTATCAACCTGCAACTTCTCCATCACATTTCCAGCTGAGTGGGAGTGTTACTCTAACTCCAATGGAGTCTGTCCTTTCAATTCTTCTGTCTCCCCATAGAGAACCATGTTAATTCAGAAACAAATAAGCTTCTAGTGTGCTACCTAATAAGGACACCTTACAAAGCCCATATTCAAACCTAAACCCAAACCCTAAAATGTCTTCAGTGTTACAAAATTGGATCTTCTAAATAATGCCATTAAATTTCTGTTTGTTTCACTAGCAGGAGAAACATGGAGTTCTTAAAATTATTAAATTCTTAATGGTAATAAGAGGTAGAAAGTATCTTTCCATTCGTACTCCCATCTCGTGGTTCACATTTTGTATTGCACTTATGCTACCCTGTGCTGTTCTTCGCTCTGGATCCACTAAGAACATGATAAGGTCCCTGTCCACATGATTCCTACATCTTTATAAAAAGGCAAATCATAATAATAAAGGAAGAAAAAGTGGGACTAAAGAGATGACTCAGAAGTTAAGAGCATTTGCTAACCTTCCAGATGGCCCTGTCAGATTCTGAGCTTCTCCATGGTGGCTAGCAAACATCTGTAAATAGTTCCAGGGCACCTGGTGGACTCTTTTGGCCTTCACAAATGTCAGACACAGATGCCATACACAGACATTACATATTTAGACAATAACACAGACAATTAAATAAAATTTTTAAAGAAGATCAAAAAGCAAATAAAAATTCATAATTGCTATATAAAAGCCTACTTCTATGTAGCAGACAAAACAGATAATCACTTTAAACACATTTTAATGTAGCCATTTGTATAAGTGATTGAAACAAGAGGCCTACCTCATTGGTTAAATACATTTCACCTGAGGAGGGGGAACCTCAAGCAGTGTCTTCTTACTCCAAAGAGACACAAAATCATCCTTAGTCTCAGTAGTCATGCTTCACCAAACCACAAGATGGCGCAAGGACTCTACATGAACAAAGCTCTGTCCCAAATAGTTCCCATTTTCCAAAATAAAATTGAAGCTGTACATTTTTACTAGTCTAAACGCAAAGACAGTGTTTCAAGAATATTTAACCATTAAGATCACATTAAACTATCAGTTTTATTTCCAAATTAAGTTACTGAAATGTTTAACTTTATACATTTTTTTATCGGTTTTAGTACATGTTGCTCGATTGCTGCACTCCTGCAGTTGGTCCCATGAGTCAAGCCTGTTCTCCTCAGTTTGGGTCACTTTTCCATTTCCAGATCATGACTCTTTTCCTCTATCAGCCTATGTATTTCGTTTTTACCTCCCAAGATTTGAGGCAGTTACTTTGTGGTTGGCATCTGTGGTGGTTTGAGGAAGAATAGCCCCGTAGGGTCATACATGTGAACATCAGGACATGACCTTATCAGAAGGATTAAGATGTGTACCTTATTGAAGGTGTGTCACTAGGGAGTAGACTTTGAAGTTTCAGAGCCCAAGCCAGACTCAGTGGCTTTTTCTCTCTTCCTGCTGCCAATTTCTCTAGCACCATGTCTGCCCATGTGCTGGCATGTTTCTCTCCATGACAACAATGGACTAAAGCTCTGAAATTATAAACAAGCCCAATTAAATGCTTTCCCTGCAAGAGTTGTCCTGATCATGGCGGTTCTTCGCAACACTAGAGCACTGACTAAAATGGACATTGGTCCCAGGGAGCAGGATATTGCTGTGACAGGCCTGACCATTTTACTTGTTGGTGTAATGTGAACTTGGGGACTCCGGATTAGAAACACAGTTGAACAGTTTAAGAAGGGCTTAATGAGACATACTAGCATTTCTTGTAACACAGAGGTTCTGAGAGTAATGTAGCTTAATCATGGCAAGGCTCAAGAGATTTCAGGAAAGAAGAATATTAGTAAATGGCCTAGAGACCATTGTTGTGATATTTTGGTGAAGAATGTGGCTACTCTCTGCCTTTGTCCAAAATAAAAATAAAAATAAATGCCTAATGATAAATTAGAGAATTTTGGATTATTGCTGTTGGCAGAGGAGATTTTAAACCCTAGTACTGACTATGTGATTTAGTTATTACTGGACACACTTACACAGATTTATAATGAAAGAAGGCCTGTGGCACAGTGAGATGCTCTTGCGGAACATCAGTTTGGGATCAGGGCCTTACATGTTTTCTTCCATTTACTTTACGTTTGTGAATAGTGTATGTTTTATTAATCATTGTCCTTATTATACATATAATGATTTGGGGTTGAAGTTAATGTTTTCTGATTCCCTGTAGCAAAATTAAAAATTCAATACTGAAAATATATTCCTGAACACTGAGGTCTATGTTCTCATTCAGGTTTCAGAAGGGTTTCACATTCACTCCTTAACCTCTTTTAGCTGTGTCAGAACTTCACCTTGATCAGGATGATGTCTCTGAGTATATAAAGGGTCGTTTTTATCTAAAAATATTTGAAACTTCATAAATAATTAGGTAAGAACTTTCTTCCAAGTCATGGTTAGAGCGTTCCAATTAAAGCACAACACTCACCTTCCCTCAACAACACCTCACAGGGTCCTTTAATGAAGGGAGATGATCAGCATAGTTACACTGGAAGCGTCAGTTAATGAGACACTCATTACATAAATTACATCAATAAAGATCACTGTTATTTAAGTATTTTAAAAATGTAACCCCATAAGAGTTTCCTAGTTTATGAAATAGTCATGTGACCCATACATAGGTAGCAACTGCAAACTCCTGCTTGCAGATTCTTCGGGACAGTTTTTCCTGAAGATGGGAAATCTCCTTTGGTAAACACTAATATGTTTGTTTACATGGGAAAGGGCCCCCATCCTTCCTACTTTGATTGTAACACTGTCTTTGTCCTTTTTTTAAAATTTTATTTCCTTGACTGTACTGATGAGCAATGTTCTTGCCAGAAGCAATTTAGGAAGTTGGAGGCAATCTCAAATCATGAAGATCCTCTGTTTTTAGTTGAGGCAGGCTCAACTTTGGCCACGTGATCTTCTCAAGCATGATACTAATGCTCTGTCTACTTCATTTTAGCTGGCTATGTGCTGTGAACATGCCAACAGCAAACATGTATGATTCCTCCCAGGACAAGGCTCTGTCTGAACTTACCCACTTTCTTAGTCTTAGTCTTCATTTAACTTTGAGGTTAACCTTTAATAAACGATTCCCTGGGATCATTTTGGCCCATTAAAAAGGTGTGTTATGAATGCATCTTGAAATGATTTTTTTACTCCTAGCTTGACTTGCAATCAGACATTCTTGCTAAAAGGAGGATTTTTATTTAACTTTTGAGAATAGGACGTAATTACAGCACTGTGTAGGGTTGAGGCCACATGGGCTTTCCCCTTCCCCTTTGGCACGTCTGCTGGTATTGTCCTTGTACAGCTCACATGAGCAGTCATGTTGGTGAGACTTTATGTTGTCAGCTCTGCTTAAATCCAACATAACTCAAACATGTCATCTGCATCTTTATTAATGCAGATGACAAAAAAATTACAGCAATCAAACCGTTACAGTGAAGCAGAACAGACTGGGGAGCTGAACTACAACCCTGAAAGGATGTTGCACAGCATATGGGTGGGCTGTAGCATTGTCCAATCATATTTTGACATAAGGGGTTGAGCAAGGGAGTTTCCACCAATCAGGATCGGAGTAGATTTGGGGGCCAAAACATGAACTTAGTTGAACCTGCCAGCAAAATGGAGATGTTTTCCTTGAAAGAGCTGGACTCAGACAATTGTCTCCTCGTAAGATGTCCCTGAGATGTCTGGACTCAGACAACTGTTTCCTTACATAGAAGCTGTTCAGCTATTCAGAAGCCCCCAGCTCCCCTAGGGCCTGAGACCGTTTTCTACCTATGATTAAATGGAGTCTGAAATTGAAGAGGTGATACTTAGAATAAGTTGTGGTTTTGTTTTGTTTTGTTTTGTTTTTGCTTGTTCCCAATTGGTGTAGCTTCTGATTTTACTAGGAGACAGATTCTTTGGCTCTTTCCCCTACCTCCCCATTTTGTTTCCTGAATCTTAAGTAGAGGGGAATTTTATTATTAACTGCTTAGATTCAGGAGCTCCAGCTCCCAGTATTCCTAGGCTTTCTCTCAAAGCTCCATTTCCTAAGCAGTCTCCAATCTTTGTAATTCCAAATTCTCTTTTTGCTTTCAGTCACTGACTCATACATCCAGGATAATGAGGGAAGTGATGTATCCTTTATCAACTGCCTCTCTCTGAACCATCATTATCCATGAAGTAGCAACAGTGATTCACATATCCGCTTTATGTGAGGACCCATCTTGATTGACAACTTATATAGATCAATAGATTCTCAGATGATTAACAAAGCATATGTGTGGGTTTGGCTGGGAAGACATTTCCAGGAAGAATAAAATATGGGAGAAAATTTCATGGTCAGGGGTAATATCTCTGAATGTGGGAAACACTATCCAATGGACTGAAAGGATATGTGGACAGATGTGGGAAAAGAGAAGATAGTTACTGTGTGAAAAACTCACTGTTCTTGAATGAAGATGCCTTGGCCTATGTCCCTAACACCAGTGTCCTCAGCCTTTCAAATAAGACCCATTCTAGGGACTCTCTAAGGACTTAGCCCATGTTTTTCAATCGTGTTGTGCTAAAGTTCCTAGCTTCTTGGAGAGAGTGGTTGTGAGTACATATCTCTTCAGCTCATAGACAATCACTGCCTCACCTCCTGTCTTAATTTACAATGTAATAAACCCCTACAGATATGGTTACGATTCTGTGTCTCTAAAGCATACACAACTGCAAGAGGACAATCAATTGCTAATATTTTCTAAAAGAATGTTCCTTGTAAACAAACAGTCTGGTGTCCGCATTAAGAGTTGACTATCGACTAGCTGTGCCTTCCAAAGTCTGACTCATACTATGAAGTGGAAACCTCACTTAAGAAGTGAACAGTGACCTTTGCATTCGTTTGCTTTAAAAATTTGAAAGGTACTGTTTTGTTTACTTCAAGAAAAGAAAATATTCTTGTTTTATTTGTGCAGAGGTCTTCACAACCCGTAATAAATGTCAGCCTCAGCTTCATAAGAGCAGCACGCCAGGTAGCTACAGCTAGCATCTGGTTGTGATAAAGTTCTGTATCCCCGCCAGCCACACCTTTCATAAACACTGAACCTCAGAAACACTGCTCTTATTAAATCGGGCTGCCTAAGTAATACAGAAATCATGACTTTAAAATACTACTGGTATTCAGAGAGAATGGGAATCTTCTGGCCTTTAAATGAGAACTTCTGCTTTACTTCTAGAAAATGAATTTATTAAGTTGTAAATCAGAGCCATGCCTAGAGTCCAAGTTATTCATGATCCTGAAACTATGCAAAGGTATTCCAGCAAGATTTCTTTCTCTGTATTCTGTATTCAAAAAAATATTCAGTTTGGTATAGGAGGATACTAAAAGCTTATCGAGTGGTTTGTTTGGGATTTCTTATGTTTATAAAGAAGTGAGGTGAGGTTTGGAGCAGGCACCTGACCTATACTACACAGGATAGGAGAGGAGAGGAGAGGAGAGGAGAGGAGAGGAGAGGATAAAACTCTATAGTAGTATACTATACTATAGTAGTAAACTATACTATACTACTATAGAGTTTTATCAGCTACTATCAGCTCTAGAATTTGACATGGTTTCAGGGAAATGTACACTGTGTTGATGAAGTTGCCTAATTTGCACTTGTTTTCTCAACTGAAAAAGTATTCACCATGTATTTTTCTATTTTAGAAGTGCAGGCCTGAGCTGATGAGATGGCTTGCATGGTAAAGGAGCTTAACTCTAAAGGACGATGCTTGAATTTAATCCCTGGAATCCAGACAGTGGAAGAGGAAAAAAGTGACCCCTTCAAGCTATTCTGACCTCCACATAGGCACCAAGACTCACAGACTCTCTGCACAAACACAAAATCAATCAATCAATATAAAAATGTTTAGACATCACTGGATGCTACATAATTATGGCATCGCTTGTGCAGAAAGTCAGTGGTGCCTGAGAAACACAAATGTGAGAACATTGCTTCACCTGCTAGCTCTGCTGTGTGGTGCCACTCACTCAACGTCGATGTGAGAAGTTCCCTGGGAGATGAGGGGCCAATGGGACGATGCTTCTATGTACTTGCAATAATGCCAGTGTGCCCATTGGTACACTGTTCTTTCTCAGAGCCTCAGCTCTCTAAGTTGGAGGACTCAACTAGGACTTACTCTCCTGAAATATAACTAAGGTCCATGAAATTTCAGATCAGTTTTACTCACTCATAAACCCCCAAATGCCTGAGACTTTCCTCCATCTCTTTCTTGGTGGGTATATAATGATGGGTGAGCACAGGACATATTTGTAACCACTGCTAGTTCTCCCGAAGGCTGATTTTTTTATGGTGAGTTGAGTACTCTGTATATGAAGACTGATTACCCAATTGTGGAGTCATAACATAAAACAATTTCTTAAATAATCCTTACATCAAAACCAACCCAAAAACATTTACTTGCTTAATCCATTAATGATCACAGCCATGAATGTTTAGAGTCCATATGTTATAGCAATAGAAGCTAGAATTATACAAATGGGCTTGTGTGTGGGTTACATATCTGTGAGCTAAATTAAGTCACAGCAAAGGCCACAGTGAAGATCAGCAAATCCTAACGGGTTCTTGCATGTGTTCTCCATGCTTATACCTGAAATTATGTTTATCTTGTTTACTGATCCTTTTTCTTTGCTTGAAAACAAGGGATTTATTTTTCTTTCATGTTTAAGAGTATTAGTCTACATGTATATCTGTACACCATGTAGGTACAGCACCTGTGGAGGCCAGAGAAGGTGTCAGGTACTTTGGAACTGGAGTTACCAATGGTTGAAAGCCACCATGCTGGAACTGCATCAAGGTCCTATGAAGGAACAGCCAGTATATCAACTGTTCATCCAACGTTATATGGCAAAACTTTTCCTGACAGCACTTTTCCTGGGGAGATGTATCACATACATCTACTTACTCTTGTTGAGGATACCATGGATGCCATCAAAGTCCCACTTGGTGAACCACTGTGTTTCATTGGTGCTATTTACAGAAGTATAGGTGAGGGGTTGCTTGCAGGAGTAGAAATGGCTCAAAGATGGATGCATCACCAAAGCCCACCCCCAAAAGCATGACAGCTCACAAAGCTGGGAGTCTGGAGCACACGACATCCTCAAGGCAGCTCAGCAGGTTTGAGAGTGTCCATTCCAGGTGCCTCAGTTGATTTTAACGTCTTCAGGAAGGCTTAAGGTTTCCTTCCTGGAAGCTAGGCTGGTCTCCCAGTCCTCTCTGCAGCTTGGCTTTGTCTGGAAAGAACACTCAGCATTTATAGCTTGCTCTGACAGGGAGGGTCCTAGTGAATACAGTCAGTTTCTGGGGCTTCGCAAAGTTATTTTGAGTTGTTTGCCTTCCTGAATTTCTGTAGGATGAAATGTTTTGATCTTGGAGGAAACTGTAACAAGGCATCCATTTCTCCACATCTCACTGTTTTCTTTCACTCTGACTTACTCTACCTAGCAGAAAGTAGCCGTGAACAACGCTCAGGTTCCAAACTTAGAGTTTCTTCAATTCTGTAAACCTGGGGATAGATTGGAAAGTAATATTTAGCTTGAAATAAAAGAAAACATTAAATTTCTAGAACAGAATAATCCCTTAAAGAGCTGATTTAATTGGAGGGTGTGAAGGAGAAAAAGAACAAGCAGATCAGAACATACAGAAGAGGAAAACTATATAAAATGTATAAATCTCAGAAAAACCAAAACGCTGAAAGAGAAAAGAGAGAAGGTTAAAGAGAGAATTCAAAGAATTGCAACAATGTATTAATGATGGACAAAATTCTTTAAGAGTTGCAAACAAACTCTACTAGCCTACTTGAAACAGTAAATTCTGTTTAAACAATCTTGCTAATAGCGTAAGAGCATCTGGCAAAATTCAAAGTGTACAAAGGGGATTCACAGCTCTCAGAACAAGGATGATACTTCTCCAGTTTTTTTTTTCTCAGCTTGATTAGCATAACCAGTATCTCTACTTCATAGTTCCTTTGCCATTAACAACATTGAGAGAGGAAGAAAGAAATAAGCTAGAAATAACTATCACCTGAAATACAATTTGGGTGCTAATTGGGCATTTTTAAAGAATAATGGAAAAAATAATAATGCTCAAACTCACTCTGTGTTATGTCACAAACATGACAAAAAAAAATGAATGCTCCGTGTAGAAAATCCCCTACAATGTATAATTGCATATTCTCAGGGTAATAAATAATCACCATTCGAGACTGAAATAGGAAAATAATAAAGACAACTATAAAGAGAAATTTTGTGGAAGTTACTCCTCAGATCCAAAATTAAAACAAATGTTTTTGAAAGCTCCTTCAACAATATTACCTTGTGGGAGATGTGATTGTGACAGCAAGACCAGTGGTTGAACTTTTGAACTTAGAGGTTCAGTATTACAGCCTTACAGAAAAAAAATGCAGCCAAAACACCAAACATGTCATATGTCAAATAAATAATTACCTTTACATGTGAAAACAAAATAGCAGTAGCAAAAACTATAATAATGTATACTATTCAACTACTTAAGAGGTCAATAAGTACATTTTAGGGGAGTTTTCTTTTGAAAATAGTTAAACGGTTATTTGTTTTAAATTTACAGACACTTACACATAACTATATTAGTATAAGAAGTGATAAAATATCCTATTTTAATATTGATTCTTGGGTTTTCCAGCTTTATAGTTTATGATACTATACCTGGAATGACATCATAGCAGGATGAAATGTTTATTTTGGCTCATGGTCTTGGAGAGTTCAGCACACTGTTTTGGACCATGAAGCCAGACATTCATGATGGAGGCACCATGAGACAACACTGCCCTTGTAAGATAGCAAAGAGTCAGGATCTTTTCACCCAGTTCCCTCATGTCCCCCCTTTCGCCCCAGAACCACACCTCAGTGACTTCACTTCCATCCAGCAACTCTCACCTACTGGTTCTAACACCTCCCAGAAGAACCACAGGCTGGGCCTGGGCCTTTGACATATGAGTCTGTGGAAATGTTGAAGATCCTAGCCACATCAATATTTAATTAGTATTTTCCTGCAATATAATTTTCTTTGGAGTTATAAAATTCATAATGCTGTATGAACCAGCTTCAGCTTTATGTTTGTATTACCTGGAGAAAGGTACTCCACAATACAGTTAATATTGACCAAACAGACCTGTTTTAATAAATGCCGCCATAATCTGTTCATACTGGTGCCCAAGATGCCTAAAGGAGAAGGAAGGAGTGCCGGTACACTTGTAGAGATTAATAATGCTCATGTGTGGTCCAGCTGTTGAAAAGAATTAATCTACTGTCTTTTCTTTCTCCTGTTCTCCTCTTGAAGTTTCTGAAGAATAATAATGCCTTTAGCTTCCATAATGTCTACCAGTTACCATGATTCATTGAGCTCTCCTGTTCTGGCACCATAGCCTCCAGTTCCTTTTCACTTCACCTTAAGATTCTGTCAGTCTCACCAGGATCAGAAATAAAACACGGTTATGTTGTCAGAGCTTGCACAAAGGAACACGGGAAGGATCGAGCAGAGTGAGGGGTGGGAGTGCCAGAGGGAGGTTTGGCCCTGATCTGGAATTTTCAGGATATCAAACATTTGCCCTTCCAAATGGCTTTCTCCTTGGGGAGGAAAACACATCATATTAATAAAATGCAAGAAACATATGATTCTCATTGGTAAATGAAAAGGGACGGCTTAAGTCACCGACCATCTTGAATGACTACCATCAGTTAGTAGGTAGCTATCTAACAAGACTATGGTATTCTTCTGATAGTCTCCACAGGTGCAGCAAGTATCTTAAAATTAGTGACAATCTTAATAAAACACGTTCAACTGAATCTTAGCTACATTAAGATTTACCCCGCATTGTAAAGTTCCATGAGTTTTAACAAATGCATAACTTGTATCCACTGTTACATTACTTTTAGTTGATAAAATGCCAAAGTGTCTGAGTTTCACCAAACTCAAACGTGCCTTCCTAAAGTACTCTGGCACTTGCCAACATTACTGAGAATGTCTTTATTATAAACATCACATTTTTGCAGACAATGTACCTCTATCTGATATATTTCAAAACTTTCATTTCATCCTTAGTATTATACAATTTCATTTCTATTTTCCAAATACTATTGTTACATTTACCAACTTGTCTCAGCAAAGAAAGTAGGCATTGTATTTATTTGAAGACCATTTTTCTTCATGTTTTCTCTGCTACTTTTTCTTCAACTTATCTTGCCTATAGCTTCTAGTGGCAGATGTAATATTGCCCAAAATACTTTTGTCCCCTCCTTTGAAGGAATTTCTGTCCCTTGTCATATTATGTAAGACACTTTAGTTGCTTTGATCAGAAGAATTTAAATAGGTGTGGCAAGGGCCAAGTTCTTTTTGTCATTGCTGTTTATCTTGATTTGAATGGAATATTTAAAAAAGAAAGTGCTTATTATTATAAGATGCTTGTTAAAAATCCATGTCAATGACTAGTACATGTACTTTAAAAACAAATAATAAAATGAAATATGAATAGTTTTAGCAAAATTATTATATTTCACTTTCTGAATTATAGATTCCAATGCTTCATTTGTGAAATTAGCAACTTTTACTTATTTTTTAATGTAAATTTATTTTAAAATTTTATTCCCTTTACATTCCAACTATAGCCCCCTCCCTCATCTCATTCCTGTCCCACCTTCTCTCTACCTCCCATCACCTACCCTAGTCCTCAAAGAGGGGGAGCCCCTCTTCTCTACCAATTGACCTCAACCTATGAAGTCTTATCAAAGCTGATTGCATCCTCTTCCTCTGTGGCCTAGCAAGGTCACCTCAGCAAAGGGAAGTGATAGAGGAGCAGGCAACAGAGTCCATGTCAGAGACAATACTGTTACTCGAGAAACCACATGGTAACTGTGCTGCCTATCAGCTACATCTGAGCAGGCAGCCTTGGTCCTAACTATGTTCTCAGTGGCTTTATTCATAATAGTCAGAAACTGGAAACAAACCAGATGACGCTCAGCAGAAGAATGGGTAAAGAAACTGTGGTACATCTACACAATGGAATACTATTCAGCTATTAAAAACAAGGACATCATGAAATTTGCAGGGAAATGTATGGATCTGGAAAAGATCATGTTTAATGAGGCAACCCAGACCCAGAAAGACAAACGTTTACATACATACTTATAAGCAGATATTAGCTGTATAATGCAGGATAATCATACTACAATCCATGGACCTAAAGAAGGTAAGTAATAAGGAGCACCCTAGGGAGAATGCCTAATTCGCATTCAGAAGGGCAAATAGAATAGACACTGAAAGCAGTTTAAGAGAAGGAACAGGATAGGAGCCTATCAAGAATGTCCACTGAAAGACTCTACCCAACAGTGGATTGAAGCAGATGCTGAGACTCACAGTCAAACCTTGAGCAGAGCACAGAAAGTTTTGTGGAAAAGTTGGGGGATAGAGGATGGGAGGGGGCAGGAGCTCCACAAGATCAACAGTGCCAACAAATCTGGATCCAGTGGGGCCTGTAGATTAATGTAAGTGACACATTATATACAAAAGTATTATATTTGTTAAAAAAATTGTTACTGTGACAAAATAGCTAACTGAAGAAAAGGTCAGGGAGGCAGAATTTATTTTTCTTATGGGATCCATGATTTTAGTCTGTGTATAATTTATATCTTACTTTGGGCCCAAGACAAAGTAAGGGTATAATTTATGAGACTGTGTTGAAGAGGTGGTTCCTTGTTCACAGAATACACATAGCAGGGGCCAGAAAAGGAAAGAGGGACCAGGTACAACTTTCAAGATTATGTCCTTGTTGACCTAGTTTTTCCAATTAGGACATGTTTTTCCAACTTTCCAAAGCTCCATGAATTTCCCAAATAACACCACCTCCTACAGACCAAGCACGCAGCACCCCAGCCTCTGTGTGACAGGTCAGGCTGAAACCATAGCAAGTGCTTAATGATGTCAACTCTCCAACTTTTCCCTGGACATGTGGCAGAAAGAGGCTTTACTTTCAACTAGGAATGCTCAAAAAGAAAATGAATGAATAAACCAGTTCTCAGTAGACATGATCTGTGAATGAAAACAAAGCATATGGTGTTTTATTATTAATATTTTAATCAGTATCATTTTGACTGAAAAGTATATCTTTCAAAAATTAGAGAACAACCATTAAATACATTAAATGTAAGTTTTATTCTCTCTCTCTCTCTCTCTCTCTCTCTCTCTCTCTCTCTCTCTCTCTCTCTCTCTCTCTCTCTCTCTCTCTCCTCTGCTTTCTCCCATTCCCTCTCTTCTGCTCTGCCCTTTGAGGCCAGGAATGTCTTCCAATCCATTCTGAAGCTTTCTATGTCCTAAAACCTGGCCTCAGATTCCGGTCTTTCTACTTCTGCCTCCTGAGTGCTTAGATTACAGGAACACACCTCTGCACTCAGACAGCTTAATTCTCTGCAAAATATAATTTCCCATATTTTCCTCTAGTCACATCTTCCAATAACTAGCAGCTTAATGTTTTGGTGGTAAGCTTATTTTAAAAAGTCTTATTGGCTTACCCTGAAGTATTTAAAACAATAATATTTAATGGATCAATTATTGATAGATTGTAGTGCATGTCTAATAAACTACCGAGGACCACTAAGCATACAGCACAAGGAAGACTAGCTGGAGTTATCACTCCCAGTCTAGAGACTTCTGAGGAACGGACAAGATTCCTAGAAACAGTTACTGAAGTGTCAGGAGAGGGCTCTATACAGCTTCCAGGCCCAGCCACACAGGCCCTGCCAGGTCTAAGCTGAGGCTCTCTCAAAGTGAAGAAGAAAAGCTTCCCACTTTCTGCTCTATTTGTTTCTGATCTGCTGTTAAACCCTCCCAGTATTTGGATCCAAGTCTAAACCAAACTATTTGGGCTCGTATTACAGAACGCACAATGTTGAGAATAACAGACTACCACACACAGAGTCTGATGTTCCCACACAGGTTCTCAGCACTACCTGGCTTTCTTCATGGAGGTCCTGGGTAGAACTCAGGTCCCCGTGCAACTCGGGAATTTACCTCACTGAACCCTCTCCTCAAATACTATTTAACTTGTAAAATGGTTCTGCAAGGAAATGTGAGAGCTGCTATACCAGATGACTTGAGTTTGATATCGGATACTGTATGGTAGAAGGATAGAACCAACCCCCACAACTGCTTTCTGACTTGTACATTCATGCTCTGCTGTGCACACTACCCTACACATAGTAAAAATATTTTTAAGGAAATATAAAAGTGGCATCATGACCAACTATATTTTCTTACACTGTATTGAAAGGTATCCTTTAGGAGTGAAATGACATTGTGGAGTAAGTTAACACTGTTGGTAAGAATGGTGGTTTAATATTAAAAGTTAAATATGAAGTAGAGAACTAGAAATAGAATAGCACTTCTATTCATGGCAACTATAAACTGCCATATTTAGAACCGAAAGTCCACAGTGTACCTAAATTTTCCAAACTGTACACAAAATATTATGGAGAGAATATACAGTAAGGGAAGTGAAATAGTATGTCAACATTTTCTTCTGAATAATGGCATTTCAACCAATGTCTCTTTGAGAAAGAACTTTCATTGGAAAGAACTTCCAGAACGTTCTAGAATTTCAAATATTAGGATCTGCCACAGCACCAAGATGAGAGAAACTGCAAGCATGGTTCTCTGTGGGAGAGGGTTTAGATAAAATCTAGCAATTCACTCAGGATGAAAAATCCCACCAGCTCCCAGATAGGAAATTCTCTATTGATCTGATTTGAATCTATAAAGTCCCTATACCTCACTTGGCAAAGGTGGAAATACGTGTTTCCGTCTTATGTCTTCGGAATGTGACATGATTGTACACATTCTGTTCAGCTCCCTAACAGACATGGTGCATAGTGTGCTGAGAGGAGCAACATTAAAGACCCTGAGTTCTAACTTTGCTTTAAACATGGTGGGATACAATCAGAGATAAACCAAATGCTGGATCTTAAATGAGGCAAAGAAAGGGCTTTACATGCATCACGTTGTTGCCACAGAGAGGAAACACGTTGTGTTGTGCACTGACTTCTAATCGATGCTGATTACATTATGTGTGAGTCTTGTGAAGGAGTGGAAAGCCACCCGGTCTTAGAAAATGCATGAAGTAAGCGCCTGAGGTATCTTGTTGCCTGCTGCATCCTGGAGGAAGGAAGAGGCAGGTGTGTAGGAAGTTCCCAGATGACAATCCCGTGATGAGGAGACAGATGTTCCTTCAGCCTCTCTCAGCATCTGAAAATTTCCAAAAATGAAAGAAAAAAATTCAGAAGTTGAAAGCATAACTCTAAATTGATGCGTTTTCTTTTTATCTTTGAGAGCTGATTCCTCACATAAATGATTTTGACACAGGTCCAAACTAATTATCAAGGCATGAGGCATTTGAAGGGCATCATTAATTGAAATTCAGAGCTGTGTTGGGATCAAGAATGAAGTGGCTGCATTATGAGCTATTCGGTTTCCTTTCACGGTCTCAGCCATATTGTCTCGAGTGTTTTGGTTTTCTTGATTGAAAAACATCAAGACTTTATTTAATTGTACAAATTATACTCTGGCTTTTAGAAACTAACAAAATAGATGGCAAGAAATGATTACAATATTGTCAAAAAAAAAAAAAAACATGCGCTGAATAGCAAGATGCAAGCATCCTCGCATTAGCCCTCCCTCTCATCATCCCTGCATCACCTGCTACTTTCAAATAGATCCCATACACAAATTTTATGTTCAAAGCATCCTTACTTTCATCGTTAATTCCATATTGAGGTTTGCAATAACATATGGAATCAGTGAAAGTTCTGAGACTGATGAGCCTTACTTGTCAGAGAGAAATGAGGAGAATCATGGAGTATTTACAAAGGTTGATGCTTTGCAAACCAGATGTTATGTTTCTTGCTTCTTCTGACTGGGAGCTTCCAAATTGCCCCAGAAGCACCCATTTTATAAAATCTTGTTAGAAAGACAGTTCTTTCTTCTCATTTGATTCTCAAAGAATCAAATGGAATAGCTTTATTATGCTATAAAAGGTGTTCAGTTTTTAAGAGTACTGTTAGTGTAGTGACAGAAATTTCCTAATCAGATTTCCATATGATACACTCCACAGAAAGAGTTTTATGCCTTTTGGTATTCTTATTAGCATATATTAATTATTCATAATAATAGGGTTAATTATGACATATTCATAGATGTATTCAATACATTTTTATAATATTTACTTTCCAGCTGTACTTTTGTCCTCAATAACTGATTCTAATCTCATTCCTCTTTTCAACTACACTCCATTTGACGTGTGTGGGTGTGTAGGTGTGGACACGGACAAAGACAGAAAGAGAAATAAAGAGACAGAGGAGGCCAGTGTCACGTTTCTGTTGTTCACTAGAGCTGGCACACTTTTAAGCACTTAATTGATTTTTTTTGTGCGACACTTTTCCTAGGAAGATGAATTAAAACATAGATTCAGAGCTAACACAAACCAAGGAAAGAATCCCATTCAAGTATAGCTTAACTAAGAAAGGAGTATTGGTTAGAGGTTGCTCAAAGGATCATAAGCCTACCAAATACACTGCATTGATCATGGAATCTGCTTCCTGGAGCTAGGCAGTGAGGCTGCTTAGAGTCTTTCAGGTAACTCACAACTGGGCCTGTGTCCTCTCCCACCGTTGTTAATGTTTGAGACAGAAGCCTATGGATTTTCTGAGTTTCAGGAATTGTCTGGAACTTATAAGTTGTTTATTTTATCAGTGTTAATAAGCCTTTCTACTGGATGGAGTGTACGTTACTACACAACACACACATAATACACAAGACACACATAATAACAATAAGTCCTGGAAATCTGTAGACAGTTCAGTGAGCTAAGTGTTTGTATAGTAACTGTGCACATCTAAATTCGGAGCCCCAGCACATCCGTAGAAGCTAAGTACAGTGTGATGTGGATGTCACCCCAGCCCTTGTGAGCTGAAAGACAGGTTGACAAACACGGCATGTGAAAGACCCTGTCTCAAGGTGGGAAACAATGGAGAAGGACACCAGATGCTGGCTTCTGGCATTCATGTTAGCCAAGTGAGCACAGCCATGTACACACGTGAACACACACACAGTGAATTGCTGTTATGCCCTTAGAAACAACTCCTCTATGATTAGTTCATGATTCTTTCAACAATTCCTTAAAACATATATGGACTATGAATCCACTAACATTCAGATTCTGTGTTGGCTTCTTGACTTACAAAGATTACTATGGCATGTTTACTAACATTAAATTTAAGATTCAGTGAATAGAGATACACATAACAGTAGATAATAAAATACCACTGACAAAAGCAGTAAAAGAAATAAGTGTTAGGAGCTATGTAACCAATATAAAAAGATAATATGTTAAAAACAGACACACTAAACCTATTAGAAGAAAAAGTGGGGGAGAGCCTTGAAATCATTGGCAACTTCCTGAACAGGACACCAACAGCCCAGGCTCTAGGATCAACAATCAATAAGTGGGACCTCATGAAACCAAAAGCTTCTGTAAGGCAAAGGAGAGTGTCATCAGAACAAAACGACAGCCTACAGACTGGGAAAAGATTGTCGCCAGTCCTGCATCTGACAGAGGGCTGATATCCAGAATATATAAAGGACTTAAGGAGTTAAACACCAACAAACCAAATAATCCAATTGAAAAAATCAGGCACTGAGTTAAACAGAGAATTCTCAATAGAGGAACACCTAATGACAGTGAGACACTTAAAGAAATGTTCAACATACTTAGTCATCAGGGAAATGCAAATCAAAACGACCCTGAGATTTTACCTTACACCCATCAGAATGTCTAAGAACAAAAACTCAAGGGACAACACATGCTGGAGAGGATGTAGAGAAAGAGGAACCCTCCTCCATTGCTGGTGGGAATGTAGACTTGTACAACCACTCTGGAAATCAATCTGGTACATTCTCAGAAAATTAGGAATAGCATTACTTCAAGATCCGGCTATAGCACTCCTAGGCATATATCCAAAAGATGCTCAAGTATACAACAAGGACATTTGCTCAACCATGTTTGTAACAGCCTGTTCATGATAGCCAGAAGCTGGAAACTAACTAGATGTCCTTCAACTGAGAAATGGATACAGAAATTGTGGTGCATTTACACAATGGAATACTACTCAGCTATGAAGAAAAAGAAATTATGAAATTTGCAGGCAAATGGTGGGAACTAGAAAGGATCATCTTGAATGAAGTATCCCAGAAGAAAAAGACACACATGGTATACACTCACTCATAAGTGGATATTAGCCATATAATATAGGATAAATAAACTAAAATCTATACTCCTAAAGAAGATAAACAAGACCCTAGGGAAGATGCTCAATCCTTACTCAGAGGGACAAACATGATAGCCATTGGAATCAGGGAAAGACAGGGAAAAGGACAGGAGCATACTACAGATGGCTCCTGAAAGACTTCACTGATTGAGGTGTCAAAGCAGAGGCTGAGACTCATAGTCAAACTTTGGGCAAAGGGCATGGAATTTTATGAAGGAAGTGGGAGATAGAAAGACCAGGACAGGACAGGATCCCCAAAAGGAAACCAACAGAGCCAAAAACAACAACAAAAACCAAACTAAACCAAAACAAAACACCTGAGTCCTGGGAGCCCTGCAGAGACTGATACCCCAACCAAGGACAATGTGTGGAGAGGACCTAAAACCCCTGCTCAGACATAGCCCATAGACTCAGTCTCCAAATGGGGTCCCTAGTAAGGGGAGCAGGGGCTGTCTCTGACATGAACTCAGTGGCCTGCTCTTTGATCACCTCCCTCTAGGGGGTGAAGCCTTGCCAGGCCACAGAGGGAGGCAATGCAGCCAGTCCTGATGAGACCTGATAGGCTAGGGTCAAATACAATACAATACAATGGAGAGGGGGAGAAGAGGTAGGGTGAGGGGGATTGGGAGGAGACAAGAGAGGGGGCCACAGCTGGGATACAAACTAAATAAATTGTAATGAATGATAATAATAAAAATGTTAAAATAGTTAAAATTATGTTTATCCTTATTGAAAATTTAAGGTTGTTTTTCTTTTGTATATGAAATTGCTATTAAGACAATAGTAGTTATCTGGAAGTGCATAGATATTAATTAGACACAAAGCAATATCTGTTATTAAAGGCAAAGGGTAAGACTGAAGATAATATATGAGAAAATAAAACCCTGGGAAGTGACTGTTATCATCCATCACTTAATATTCTAACCTGCATCCTCATGTTAAAGTTTGCCAGCTTTTGTCAAATACAATCTGTTCGTGGGAATGTCTGTTAAAAATTAGGTTTGACATTTCTAGCTTAATTCTTGTACTTTTAAAAATCAGAAGCATTTTCTGTTTCCTCTACCTCTGCTAATGTTATGACATGGGCAACGTAAGGGTAGAGCAGTGAGAGAATAACACTGACGACAGTTGCTGTTAGAATCTGGGAAACACCTGTGTTCCTCTCATGAGAAAGCCTACCTCTCAAAACAAAGAAACTATAAACTTTAGAGCTAACTTCCAGGGAAACCTCAAATATTGGTTGAGAAGGAAATGCTTTGCACTGAAATTCTGGAATGCAGGAAAGAAATTAGTTGATGTCACAAATCTTTAAGAATTTAAGGAAAGAAGATGAACCACCAGGCATGAATGTACATCACTGTATATAGTTTGTCTTTTCTATTAACATTCTTTTCTGCCTTAAAGTATAGTGTCCACGTCTTTTCCTGAGAACAGTCCTTCATTCTTACATACTGTGTAATTCCCAATCTACTCCCTAGTTCTAGTTCTAGAAGAGTCATAGAATACAAAACATATATCATTGCCAAATATGCATTGTGAGCCCAAAGGAGGGTGCCAGCCCCCCCCCCGGCACTGGAGTTACAGACGGTTATCAGCTGTCATGTGGGTGCTCGGGTGATTGCTGCGCCTCTGAACTGCTGAACCAGTTCTCCAGCCCCTAAAATCCATCTCTTAGCCTTTCATCTCACGTATGTAGAAGTCCATCACATATTTCTCTCACAAAATCAATTGCCTGCTCTTTGATCACTTGCCCCTGGCAATGCGGCCTTTCCAGGCCACATGGGAAGAGGATCCAGGCAGTCCTAAGGAGACCTGATAAACTGTGGGCAGATAGCAGAAGGGGTGCCCTCCCTCTTTCAGTGGACTAGGGGAAGGGGATATGGGGGGTGGGGCTGAGAGGAGTTGCGGGAGGGGCTTCAGTTGGGATACATAATAAATTGTGAAAAATTCTATTATATATACCATTTTACACTAAATTATCTATTTAAAATTCCCCCTATTCATGTTTGCAAGTACTACTTCATGGCAATGTGCTGTAAGCTCTTTAAGGGCTCACATTTCACCCTTCCTACTGCTATGCCCTAACGTTCTCTCTCGGTGTTCTTAAGCTTCGAGATGGGGGGCATGGCTGATGGCAGCTGAGGAAGAAGTTCAGCTACAACTTACCTTAGAATGATGGATTTAAGGGAAATATATCATAACCTCCAACATTCACATAATAATCACGGTGTCTCTGTTAAATAAACTTGGACACACTATAAAATAAATGACAAGTTTATACCCAGCAAACAATAACTAAGAATTTATTTCTGTCCCAGAATCTCTGTGGAGCTTCTTAAGATACAATTCTGTCATTGGGAATATGTAGAGGGTAAAATTTGAGGAGCAATATCTTATCTTGTATATTGGTTTTCTTTTTAACTTTTTAATTATTTATATATTTATTCCCTTAACATCCCAATCATAGTCCCCTTCCTCCTCTCCTCTCAGTCCCAACTCCCTCCCCCTTCCTCAGTCCTCTCTCCCCTACTGCTCAGATAAGGGGAGACACAGCACCCCACACACCAAGCCACACCTACACACCAAGTCACATCAGGTCTGAGCACATCTGTTTACCCTGTGGCCTGGCAAGACAGCCCTGGCTGGGGGAAGTGAACAGAAAGTAGGCAACAGGGGCCATTGCAGAGACAGGGTCCTCTCTCCATTCTAGAGTACAGACATGAACACCAAGCTGCCCATCAGCTATATATGCGTAGGGAGACAAGTCAAGTAGAGTTCAAGTCCATGCATGGTCCTTGTTTGGTATTTTAGTCTCTACAAGCCCCTCTGGGCCCTATGTACTTAGCTTGTTGGTCTTGTAGAAATCCTATCTATTCTTGGGGAATATCTGTTCTTCCCCCATTATTCCACAAGATTCCATGTACTCCACCCAATATTTGGCTTTGAGTCTCAGCATGTTTTGACTCACAGCTGCAAAGAGCCACTCAAAGGACTGCTATGCTATACTCCCTTCATGTGTGCCTTTCTGGGTCTGAGTTACCTCACTCCAAATGATAGCTGAGTAGTATTTCATTGTGTAAATGTACCACAGTATAACCATTCTTCAGTTGAAGGACATCTGGGTTGTTTCCAGATTCTGGCTCTTATGAATAAAATTGCTGTGAACACACTTGGCAAATGTCCTTATTGTATTGTGGATAATTTTGGGGGAGTATATGCCCAGAGTTGTATAACTACGTCTTGAGGTAGAGCTATTCCTAGTTTTTATTAAAAATGCCAGAGTGCTTTCCAAAGTGCTTGTACAAGTTTGCACTCCCACCAGCAATGAAGGAATGTTCCCTTTTCTCCACATCCTTGGCAGCATGTGGTGCCACTTGAGTTTTTATCTTAGCCATTCTCATGGGAAAATCTGGGCCCAAGTTTGGGGAGCTTCAGAGACCTACGCACTGACCAAGGGCCATGCACAGAAAGGACCTAGACCCCCTGCACAGATGTAGCCCATAGGCAGCTCAATCTCTGTGTGGGTTCCCTAGTAAGGGAACAGGGGCTGTCTCTGATATGGACTAGGTGGCTGGGTCCTTGATCACCTCCTGCTGGGAGCAGGCAGCCTTGCCAGGCCACAGAGGAAAAGGATGCAGACAGTCCTGATGAGACCTGATAGAATAGGGTCAGACAGTAGAGAAGGACCTGCCCATCAGTGGACTTGGTGGGGGGAACATGAGGGAGAAATTTGGATTAATTGGTTTGTTGTTTTTAATATCTCAAGTTCTTTATGTATTTCATGTATTAGCCCTCTGTCTGATGGTAAATACCTTTTGCCAATCTGTAGGCTTCACTTTTGTTCTGTTGACAGTGTCCTTTGCTTTACAGAAGTTTTAAGTTTCATGAGGTCCCATTTATTGATTGTTGATCTTAGAACCTGAGCTGTTGGTGTTCTGTTCAGGAAGTTGTCTCCTGTGCCTATGAGTTCAAGGATCTTCCCCACTTTTTGTTCTAACAGGTTTAGTGTGTCTGGTTTTATGTTGAGGTCATTGATTCACTTGGACTTTAGTTTTGTGCAGGGTGATAAATATGGATATATTTGCATTTTTCTACATGTAGACATTCAGCTAGACCAGCACCATTTGCTGAAGATGCTGTCTTTTTTCCATTGTATGGTTTTGGCTTCTTTGTCAAAAATCAAGTATTTGTAGATGTATGGGTTTATTTCATAGTTCTTTATTCGATTCCATTGATCCACCATTCTGTTTCTATGCCAGTATCATGCAGTTTTTATTACTATTGCTCTGAAGTAAAGCTTGAAATCAGCAAGCCTATAGCCAACTTCAAACTAAATGGAGAGAAACTTAAATCAACCCTACTGAAATCAGGGACAAGGCAAGGCTGCCTACTCTCTCTGTATCTTCTCAACATAATACTAGCTAGAGCAATAAGACAACTAAAGGAGTTCAAGGGGATACAAATCAGAAAGGAAAAAGTCAAAGTTTCACGATTTGCAGATGATATGATAGTATATGTGAATGACCCCAAAAATTCAACCGGAGAACTCCTTCAGTTGATAAACTCCTTCAGCAAAGTGGCTGGATACAAAATTAACTCAAAAAATCAGTACCCCTCTTTTATAGGAAAGGTAAAGTGGGTGAGAAAGAAATTAGTGAAACTACACCTTTCACAATAGCCACAAATAACATAAAACCTTGGTGTGACTCTAACCAAGCAAATGAAAGACCTGTTCGAAAAAAAACACTTCCAAGTCTCTGAAGAAAGAAATTGAAGGAGATATCAGAAGATGGAAAGATCTCCCATGCTCATGGATCAGTAGGATTAATATAGTTAAAATGGCCATCCTGCCAAAAGCAACCTACAGATTCAATGCAATTCCCATCAAAATACCAACACAATTCTTTACAGACCTTGAAAGAACAATTCTCAGCTTCATATGGAAAAACAAAAACCCAGAATTGCCAAAACGATCCTTTACAACAACAGATCATCTTGAGATATCTCCTCTTCTTTTCTAATTTAAATTATTGATTTTTCTCTCACTTAGTATTCTCAGCAGAGTCACACAGAGACACAGCCTTCAGAGACCAATAAATATGAATTTCCATAAAACACCATTAAAATAAAATGGGTTAGTTGGATATAATTACCCAAGTTTAACTGATGTATGAATTTGTTTTGGAATCTTAATAATTAAATGGTTCTATGGTCTTTATAATACAATAGGAATTAATCATAACAAATAAAAATATGATTAAATGCACACTAATTTTGAGAGTTTTAAATTTTATTGCTTTGCACCTGTCACTCTCTAGCCTTCAAGGAAGCAATAAAGAAAGAAGCTGCCCAGTGACATTACGAGCTAAGCTAGGGTTCAGGTGTAGTGGACACTGACGTTCTTGTACTATAAATCATTGGGTCTCTGATTTCACTAGTGATTTTCTCTGACAAGATTTTTAAAATACTAAATGAATTATAAATGAATTATCAAACCACTTTTGCTAAAGCTAATTCAAAATATTGTAGAAGTTATGTTATTTTTTAAACATTCAATTAAATAACTCTGTGCTAAAATAAATCTTAAAAATGTCATGTTCCTTAAATCCTCCTCAAACTCAATCACAAATAATAGTGCATTCTATCCACAATCTGATTTACTGGATGCTTAAAAAAGACACAGCATTCACTTTTAAATTATTTCTCAATTGGCAGAGAAGTGTTTAATAATAAATACTTTAAGCACAAATTTGAATAGTTAAGTAAATGTGTGTGAGCTTCAGTGTAGGAAAATAATTACTCCTCCTAAAAGATTATAGAAAAAACGTTTTCTTGTAAAATGGGCTAGTATGTGGCCATTAATAATGAATCTCTATCATTTTGGAGAAAATAGAATTGAAGGTCATCATGTTAAATGAAATAAGACATACCAAGAAAACAATGTACATGTGTCTTTCTTTCTTTTATGAAGAAAATAGGAAAAATTAAAAGGAAATGAAAGTTAAAGTGACATTGTCATGGATATAGAGGAGGACAATGGGAAGAAGAAATAAGAATGGACCACTCAAAGTACATTATTTACATACATGGAAAGGTCATGATGAAATCTGTGACAATGTCTACATGCTAAGTAACTAAGCTGATGAGGCATGGTAGGTACCGCAGTTTCTACACCCATCCATACATTCACGGGCACCTAGGCCAGGAAAGCCTTTCCGTGCCAGCTGAGTATGTTCTCACAAGTACCAGTGAATCATTCAGCAGTTCTATACCTAAGAACCTCTATACAGATTCCATGGTGGCTGGACTAGTTTACATTCTTATTGCAGTGTTCCTTCCTTTAATGACGTATCATTACTGATGTTTGTTGTTTGGTTTTGCTTTTGATGATAGTGATTCTAACTGGAGTGAGTCTGAATCTCCTTTCAGTTTCAACTTTCATTTTTTCTGTTGGATAAGTATGTTGAACATTCTTTCTTTTTTCTTGTCTGCAGTTTGTTCTACTTATCAGTAAGGGGAATGCTTACAGATGAATAAATTTACCCATTTGTTGACTAGAATATTTGTTTTTCAACACTTTGTAGACTTTGGATATAATCTTGCTCCCTGCATAAGGAATTCAAATGGATGAAAGACTTTAATGTAAAAATCAAGACTCTGAAAAGGCTAGAAGAAAATATAGAGAAATATTTCAAGATCTACACACAGGCAGTGACTTCCTAATGAAGACTTAAGTAGCTTGATAATAGCAATGAATGATACATGAGACTGGATTTCTTTAAATAGCTTCTACATAGCTAAAGAAACAATAAAGATAGATTTTCATTAGCCATTTGTCCAACAGAGGTCAATATCCCAAATACATAAATAACATAATTTTCCTCATTAGGTACCTTCCCTTGCTGCCTGGGATAATGATAATAGGAAAAACAATGGACAAAGGCGGTCTGCTTCTTCTATGGTAGCACAAATGCAGTTCAGAGCTTTTGAGTGTTTGGTCTGAGGTCCATCAATGTCTCTAAACAAAGACTTTCCATATGTTGTGTGACTTTTTCAAACGAGAAGTCAGCAAATGACTTTGCAGCCAAAATAAAGTATCAACTACAGACAAAAATAAGACAAAACTATTACACACTAGTCTAGCTTGGTGAAACAATGTGCTTTGGGGTTTACATAACAGGACCATGAGTGACATATTCTTCGAGCAGCATGGGAAACTCAAAGCTGCTACAACCCAGCAAAGCAGGCAGCTCCGGAAAGGTGGTGCATCTCTGCAGCACACTCCCCAACAGGCTCCTTTCTCCAACCATGGCTGATCTTATATCCTTAGAGAGGGCTAGGAATCTGGCAACTTAGCTTTCTAAACCTTATGACCTTACCGCCTTCCTCCAAGAGAGAATGTTTCACCTTGGAAGAAATGGCTACACCGGGTCATCTCTCTAGGAATAGAGTAAAATACGACTGAAGGCAAGGGAGTGCCTGAGGTGTTGGAGTGAAACAGCTTCCAGGACTGTACACCTGGCAGAGTTCCAGCTTGGCTTTCGGCTGCTTCAGCACTTGGATTGATTTAAAACCAGCCTCCTTGTAACACTGATATGCTCACCTTATGTACGATATTGAAAACAGCATTGCTGGTTAGTTTTTTCACCACAGAGAATCATGCTTGTGTTTTAACTGCTTGTGGCTGTGTTTGCTAATTCTCTCTGGGTTATTTTGCTTCACTGCCCAACTGCCCAAATCACTGTTAATGAGTGACACTTTATTTGTTCATCCATGCGAGCTTGCTTCTAATCAAGCTTGGGTGCAAGAGATCATGCGCCGTGCATGCATAGGTTCACTTCTCCTCTGCTCCTCAGCTCCACTGTACCTGGCTCCTTCCAAATCATTTTGAGTTTTCAGGAGACAGACTTCTCAGAGTTTTTTTTTTTCTCTTCCAGTGACTATGAATGCTGCAGCTGACTTACCGGGTGTGAGTTTGGGTATGGTAGGGTCACATCCACACGTAAGATTTTCTGACAAATGATCACTTATCAGGATAAAAACAGCAAGTACTTCACTATCCGGGCCTAATCTACTTACTAATAGCATCTGCAGATCCGTGGATCTTCTTCTCTTTCACACACACACACACACACACACACACACACACACATATACACACACACACACACAAACACGAAAAAAAAATTCCTGCTCAAGTGAAGTCCTCTGCACCTGGTTGCTTCATGTGGCACTCCTGTGTGTTCACTCCAGACCAGACACAGTTCCTAAATGCTACCTGCCTTTTGAAGATCACAAGCAATACTTCATTCAAACCTCTTTATGCAAAATTTTAATATACACTGCCTAATTGTCACACAACTCCCAGATGTTCTGGTTTTCCCTGATTCGTGCAACTATTCCCAGGAAAGCCTGTGTGTTTGTATTTCTTTGATTGTATAGATAAGAGAGTGAAAGCCTCAGTGTCACACAGTGAACACAGATCTGCCATCCTTGGGTAGAACCAGTCCTGTGCACCCCATCTCTGCTGCCCAGTGTTTTGGCTTTCTGACAGCACTTCATTTGCTTACTAGATCCTTTATCTTCCTTTTTTTCTTCCTTTCTGGGTTATGGGTAGCTCCAATTTTTAAAAGCACTTTAGAAAAAATATACAGCGAAGTGAACTCTGAGGGAAAATGTATCACGTTGTAAGCTTCTGTCGATGGCTTCTGTTGATGGGATTTTCACATTCAATGTTGAGCTTTGGTCAGTCATTCGATGATGGGCTGGAGGGGGTAGAATGTCTAATGGCCCTGGTGAGGGTGAGTGAACTTCAAGGAAACTAAGCCCTGCATGTTTGTTTCCTGAAATACAGACTAATACTAATGCTAAAAGGCAAATAAGCCATATAGAATATTATCTCTATTTCCTCCGTGTTACACCTGGATTTAATATTCATTTTCACTGTGAAGGGGGTTAAAAGAACTGCTGATGTGAACTCTTCAGATGACCTTTCTAAATTCTCAGGTGATTTTTTTTTCCATGACTGGCAACAGATGTTCTTTAGTTGCATGGTGCTAAAGAAAAATTAGGGACAGATACATATTTATGATTTGTGAATGTTGATGGTTTATTTTGTATTATTATCTATGAAAGTCAAATTGTAAAAATTTGGAAAATGAATGAAATGCAATCATTTTGAAGTAAAGAATTATAATGTCAGTGAAAAGAGAAAACTTTAACATTCATTAAGAATTTAATAACCCTTCAAATAGATCTATATTCTAATCCAGCAGTAAATGCAATGAGAATTCTTGAATTTTGTTAATTTTCTGTTTTGATTTGATTTATAACAAAGTGCTTATGTGGGAGTTTTGATGGTGGCAGATTTTGTTATTGTTGTCTTCTGAGACAGAGTTTATGTAGACCATGCTAGCCTTGAACTTCTCCACCTCCATAGTACTAGGATTAGAGACAAACCATACTATGCCCATTAAATCATTTAATAAATAAAAGTACTGTTGTTCTTGAAAAAAAGAATTATAATGTCATGTTTTATGGTCAAACTTATAGACAACTGCTTTCATGAGAAATATCCATATTGTTTTTGAAGTCAAGAAAGCATAGTGGCCAACACTTTGTGATGTGGAGATAGATGGTTGGTACATGAATCTAAATTCAATCTTAATTAATACCTTTTGAGACAGGATCTGGCTTTGTAGACCAAGCTGGTCTGGAGCTCCCAATCCTCCTGTTTCTACATCCTAAATGATGAAATTATAGGAATAAAGCATTTATGTAACCTTAGAAAATCTACCATTCTTTTGTCTGTTTCTTCAGCTTTGAAATATGAGTAAAACCATCTACCTATGCAAATTTCTGCAAATTAAATACAACATCACTAGTTAATATCTAATTGGGCATTGAGTACCATAAATACCACATGGCACACCTTTGATAAGCTCTAGTAATAATTCCTATTTACCAAATAAAGTGAATTTTTTTAGCTACAAGATAATATAAAAAAAATCTGGCAAGAGAAAAACTGGCAAGTATATATATGTGTCAAGAAGTTTACAAAACGTGTACTATAGTCATTGGCCTATATATCATTTAAATGTTACATATGTATTGTTGGGTCTAAAATAAGTAGCAAATTGAAGTTATATTTTAGTGGTTGTTTCTACTTTATTTGCTAGAATTAGAGATTTAAAAGTAGTGGATTTTAAAAACAGTGCAGTAAGGCATTTCTAAGAACAGTTAAATTACCTGGTTTTGTTTCTAAAGTCATTCTATGTAAAACAAGTTAGATATTTCAAATTTTATTTATTAAAATGAATAAAATAAAATTCCCATTTTGATTCCTGGTCCTGTGACAGACACACTCTTAAAAGCAGTCTATCATAGAAAGAAGGGCCTTTTCAAAGCCATCACCAGCAGCAAGACAGTCTTGAGTACATTTCATACTCCCTTGCTCTGTTGGCATGCAGTTACTCAGATAACTACACCTCATTTTATTTACTAACCTCGGGCTGCAGAGATGGCTCAGTGGCTAAGAGCAATGTCTCTTCTTCCAGAGGTCCTGAGTTCAATTCTCAGCCACATGGTGGCTCACAACCATTTATAAATAGAGATCTGGTGTCTTCTTCTCTCCTGCTGGCTCACATATGGGCAAAACACTATATAAAAAATAATAAATAAATATTCCTGTTTAAAAAAGGATATTATTTACTAACCTCCCACTTGGCTACTTACAATGCAGAAAAGAAAGGATGAAATGGCTGCAGCATGGAGACATCTCTGCAGGTAGGAGGATCAGGGGAGTCTGTGTGCTGCTGGTAGGTTTCTCTCTTACAGAATCAAAATGGAAATTTTATCTCCTGTCCTGTTTTGTAAATAGTTCCCTTTCTATTTCCAAAGACGATCTCATGTTTTATAACTTTTCTTGTGTGGGGCTAAGAAGCAATGGTAAAGTGTTAGGGTAAACGCAGTCTTAACTAGAATAATAATTACAAGTTAAATTTCCAAATGAAAGACTGCTTAGGCTTCTGCAAGAGACATGACACTTTCCTAACCTTAGTACTTAACATATTTTTAAATGGATGATATAATGGTGGTGACTAAAACCATATGGATCGCTTTTTAATGTCAATAATGTCTTAAGTTTTTTCTGTTGCTTGCTAAGATAAAATGTTCCAACAAGAGCGAGTTAAGAGAGTGTTTATTTTGCCTCACATCTCCAGGTACAGTCTGCCATGATGGGAAATCATGATGGCATGAGGGTGAGGAAGCTGATCACACAGTGTCCACAGTCATGAGTGCATGCTGCTGTTCAACCCCCTGTCTTTATTTGTTCAGCTAGGAGACTGGCCCAGGCCTGGAACTGCAGCAGGTGGGTCTCCAACCTAAATGATTATCATGATACTTTCTCACGAGCCCAGAGGGTCTCCCAGGCAGCCCATGATTCTCCAGTTGACAGTTAGCCATCACAAAGGTACACTTGTCAATGCTATGCAGTGAAGCTAGGAAGACAGCTCAGCCCCTTGTAACTCCCTGTTACAAGGAAATGTGGACCTGGATTTGATCCCTAAAACCTTCATACAAAGCCAGGAGAGGGCATGCACATGGAACTAGGGAGGTTACAGACCTCACCTATTCAGTGATGCTCAAGATGGATGGCTCTGGAAAAAAATGACATCTGATGTTGATCTCTGACATACGTACATGTGCACCTGAACACACATGTACTCACACTTACACAAAAATAAATACGATGAATGAATGTGTGGCTTTAGGTCTTCAATAAATGTGACCTTTCCTTTCTCTCCCACATTTACAACGGAATGAAAAACACACATGTAGGATACAGAGGAAGGTCATGATCTAGTGGCTTCATTGAGAAAAATGGAAAGGCTGCTGCATATAGCCTCTGTGTATGATTGTAGTGTGTTTACTGATCTTTCATTTCATGATTAAGCTTCTCCCTCATAAGAGAGAAGCATATCCAAGCACAGTTTTCATAAGAGTAGTAGCTCGCATTTGCCAGCTCAGTTCCCCAGAACTTCTGGAATTACTCACTTTCTTCTTAGGAGACAATTTGTGTACCATTTGCACATCTGACTCAAAACATATTTGGAGTTTTATCTATCTTAGCAGTACCAATATTGTGTGATTAACCAAACATTATTAATCAAACATATAAGCAATGTGATAAATACCTCACATTATCTGACACACAATCCTACTTGTAAAATAAAATAGAATAAGAAGGACAAGAGCAGAAAAAAAAGGACAAGTGTGTACCTGATATGAGGTCCCAAGAAAATAAATATTCTGTGTACTGTGACTTTAATGCTGTAAGGACATTGTTTAACTAATGAAGGAACAATGAAATAATAGAGCCCAATCTTTGCCCTTGGAAGAAACTGCGTAAGTCTGAGGTATATTCTTTGGAGGCTCTGAACAGTCTGAGAACTTTCATTATTCCATCTGAGATGGGATGGAGAGGTACTGGGGAAGGAAGTGGCCTGGGAGAGGGGAAGGTGGTTCTTCAGGATAGATAATGAACACCTGCTGTGTGCACCCTGGGTCTCTCCTAAATGCTGACATCAGCAAGCACTCCAAGGAGATGAGAAACTGGTAATCTGGTAAAATGCAGCCTCAGCTAAAGGTCATAGGAAATTGTCCCAGAAACCCTGGGGATGTTTCAGAGTAGGAGCTAAACGGAGGGGGCTGCTCGTTAGAGATTGTACTTAAGCACCCTCGTCACTTTATCAGGGAAATTGTTCATTTGTGTGAGAATTTGACCTCTGTCATTCTGCCAAGTAGGCTAAGCCCAGGAGCAGCCCAGGCTCACACAAGCTGACAGAAGTTAAGGCTACCTGGGGACCCCTTTCAAAGGACACTAAGAAGGTGAGCAGCTTAAGAGTTGACCTTCTGTCTTTCATTTTCCATTTATAACTGTTTGTAAAGTTCAAAGAGTTCCCTTTTTCCCCCGAAAAAAGAAAGAACTTCAAATGCAGTAAATGATGAAAGATTCCAAAGAAGTAAAGCCTTAAAAAGAGAAGGACAAAAAATATTTCACCTACGAAGATAGGTTATTTGGGGAAATTAATTCAAGTATGGAGGCTACACTTACTTTATGCCTTAACTTAGGTTACATTAGCCTTAGCATTTCATGGTGACACAATGTTTGAATCAGAAACAAGCTATTGTGTTATCTAATGTCTTCCATCCAGAAAAACAAACCATTAGGAATTCTTTTAATTATCTAAACATTTGAAATGTTCTACCACAATTAAATAAATAAAAAGTGAAAAGATAAGATGGTCCATAACTAGCTACCTGGTATAGATATGTGAAAAGTTGAATATTTTCTCTTCCTTGAAATTAACTACATTTGAAATTAGACATGTACAAATAAAAATTAGACAAGGTATAGGATGGAATAAATTTTTAATACATTTAAACATTGTGTAACATAACAAATGTAACTAGTTTCTCAAACATTTGTCCATCTCTACTGTGATTTGACTGAGTTTGCCCTCCACAGGCTCATGTGTTTGACCACTTGGTCTCCAGCTGGTGGTACTGTTTCTGGAAAGCTGTGAAACTCTTAGCAGGGAGAGTCTCTCTAGCAAAAGCAGATCACCTGGAGCAGTCCTTGTGGTATAAAGTGACCTCAGTAACCTCTACTTCCTGCCCACTCTCTGTCCCTGACTACAGATGTAAGATGATCAGTTATCACATTCCTGCTGCCCTGACTTTCCCACCTGGTGAACTGTATTCCCTCCAACTGTTAGCAAAAACTAAGTCATACACTTTTCAGGTTCCTTATCAAACATTTGGTCCAAGAAAATAACAAATGTATTTCTCTACAGCAAAAACCTTCAGTATCAGCTATCTGTTTGAAATATCTGGTTCTCAGAGGCCCACTCTAGTCACTCCATGTGTAGTGCCTGCTACAATTTCTTTCTCCCATCCCTTCCCTGCATCCCCTTACCTCATCCCCTGACTGACACTGTCTACTCTCACATCTGTGACTTCACCATTTTGATTTCACATATAGTCAGAGGAAGGAGTACCCTCAATTCCCTTCAACTTCTTGAAGACAGTGATGTCCAGTTCCATTGAGGATGTGGCAAAGTCTGAGCCAAGATTTCAGTATTTGTGACAAAATGGTATTCCATTTGCATACATCATGTTTTCTTCATCCACACCTTATTTGATGGAGACTTTGGGGTATTTGGAATGGGAGTGTAAAGACATGGGAGTGTACCTGGTTCCAAACACCGATATCCTTTCCTCTGAATATGAATGAGCATCAGAGTTTCAGAAGGTGGGGTGATCTATTTTTCACTGTGTGAGGAGTCTCTGCTCTTTTCTACAATGGACTGCTGCACTGGTTCCCCCCAACAGTGCAGGAGTTTCCTTTCTCCACACCCTCTGTCTGCATCGTATCCACATATGCACTCTGAGAAGGAGGACTGAAGAAGATTTCCTGACAAGTAGTGATAAAACACATTTTCTCATACACCTGTTGGACTTGGGCCTTTTCTTTGGCGAGTTGACAGCTTGCATTTATCAAACTTAAAAAATATATAACATTTTAATAAATTGTGTCATTTGTAATTGTTTGGGGTATTATTTTCAATTTTTTTTTACTTTTTCTATTTTGCCTTTTCATGATTCTTAAGTGTTTGTGCCTGTGTATGAGACATGCGTGTGTGTGTGTGTGTGTGTATGGTCTTATGTGTGAATGTAGGCTCATGAATGCCCTGGCATGTTATTGATCATCAGGGAGCAATGTTCACACAGTGCTCTGAAATTATGAGGAAAATCTGTATCATACCCCACAACTGGGCTTCTGGGGATTAGGGGACCTGAACTTAGGTCCACTTATTTGTGGCAAGCTCTTTACCCTCTATGCCATCTTCCCAACCACTGCCATAATGCTCTGAAATTAACCCCTTCTCATATATATAGTTAGCAAATACTTCACCCTGCTTTGTGGTTTATCTCTGTATTCTGATGATCATTTCCTTTGCTGTAGAGATGGGTTTTAGTTAGAAATAATATATGTCTATATTTGCTTTGGTTTTTTTGCTCAAGAGGGGTCTTGCCTAAATATTTCTTTCCAATTGCATTATCAGGAACATTTCCCTGTTTTCTTTGTTTCAAATCCTATGTTTAAGTCTTTTTTCCATTTGAACTTTCTTTTAACTGGAATTAGTAAAGAGTTCAGTTTCCTTCTTTCGATGAATAACAGATTTTTTTCCCAGTACTACCACTTGGCAGGATTATCTCTCCTCCAGAACTCATTCCTTGCTCTTTTGTGAACGATTGGTCCAAATTTTTCTATTCTCTACCCTGAGCCATTGGTCTGCACATGTCTCCAGGCCAGGACCATGCTGTTTTGATTACTGCAGCTTTTTAGCACATTTCAAAACTATGCATGAGATATCTCCTGCTTTCTTCTTTGGGCTCAAGATCACTTCAGCCATTCAGAGTTGTCTTGTATTTTCATGGGAAATTTAGAGTAATTTTTTTTGTCTTTTGTGTTAAGAGTATCATTGATAGTCTGACAGGAAATGCATTGAACCCTCCAAAAATTTTCTTAGGGAAAAGAGAGCTGCCTTTAATTACGCACTCAACTGCAAACCTCAGACCAATCAATTTGTGAGCATGTACATGTACGGAAGGATTTCAGAACTCCATTGGGTTATTCGACTGGAACAAAATACTTGAGAAAATGAAATTATGAAAAAGGAAAAGGTTAGTTTGTACCACAGATTAGCAGGTTTTAGTTTCTGGTTACTTGGTCATGTACCTTTGGGGATATGGGATATAGGATATCACAGGAGAGAAGAATGTGGTACTGCAAAGCCATTCCCTAGGTGGGAAAAAAAAAAAAAAAAGGATGACAAGCAAGGCCAAGGAAGGCCCTTCCCTGGAATGCCCAGGTTCACCTCACTTCCTTCCATAAGGCCCTGCCTCCTAGTTTTCACCACTTCCCAACAGCGCCACCAGGCGGCAAACAAATCTACAACACACGGGTCTTCGGGGAGCATTTATTGGCCACAGTAAAAGACACATCATCTTTTGTTTTGTTTTGTTTGTTTTTGAGTTCCCTAAGCAGTAATTTCACTAGTTCAGCCCAAAGTTCACTGCATTTTACCGGAGGTGACTTAGGCCTGCAGAATTTCCAACATTTGATTATAAATCCACTCCCATCTCTTATGTGACTTTCAGTGTGAAAAGTTAAGGCTCTGCATATTACAGTATCTAGGGTAGTCTCATTCTTTTAAAGCAAATGTGAATTTTTTAGTTAAATGTGGATGTTTAGTTAAATGGTAAATGACAACTGTCAGATAGAAGAGGTTTTGGAGACAACTGAAGTATGGATTCTCTGTGCAGTAAGGTTTTGCCAGTTAAGAATCTGTAAGTGGAAAATACAGCCACTCTGAGTCCTTCCCTATGGCCAACTTCTTCCCTGCCCACAGTGAGGTAGCCATTAGCACAGCTGTGTGAACTACTGGGAAAACAGAAAAGGTTCTTCTCCCTGAGGGAAACAATCAACTGCCTGTAACATTGTCAGTAGGCCTTGATTTGCTTCAGGTGGAAGAGTCAATGACAGAGTAAGTGTGATCATGTCTGCTTGCGGCTGAGAGCAGCGGGAAGGTGAATATGACGGGCAAGGAGAAAGTGTACTTTTAGGAACTAAACATGCTTATAGTGTATGTTGTTTTCTTTGTTTATTCCTTCCTTTTCTTCCCCCCTCAGGTGGTTTGTAAACATCAGGTATTAGCATCTCTGTATTTTTATATGATTTTAGTCTTAATTAAAATAAGTGTTATACCTGGGACACTCTCTGCAACATTACTCGTAGTATTTGATTTCTGACCATTATGAAGAAACTCATGAAGTTTCCAAATACCTTCTATCTCTCATTTAAGCAACTGAAATGGATTTGAAGTACAAAGAATTGAAACTTATGAGACCACACTTGGACAAATCAATTGAAGTCCTGCCGTTCTTTATTTATGTAATTATTTCAGTTGATTTCCTTCCCTTTAGAATCCTCAACATCACCTACATCTTTTAAGGAGCTGATTATCAAGCAAGATGGACTATCTGAGACTGGTTTTAGCACCTTCAAAAGGGATTGTTTTGACTTGGCTTGGTTTGGTTTTCCCCGTAAAGAGAAAGATAGTTGAAGTCCAGAACCCTAGGATTTGAGGATTTGAAGTGAGGTGAGTAACTTGAGAAAAATCTGAGGCATTTCCTAGCCACAGTCTTCTGGAGCTAATTGTTTTGCTTATGGTAATAGTGCCCTCCAGAGGAATTTTGCAGGAATTTGAAAGGCTTAAATGTAGATCAGGGAAAACTGAGGCTTTGGCAATGATGAATGAAAATATAAGGTTTTGGAGCTAAATTAACATTGTTGTTTAACATATCTCTTACTTAAAACTTGGTACTGAAAGCAGAGATTACATTTATGCTGACAAATATACTTTCTACATTTCAGACAATTTGTATTATAACATACCTGTGCTTAACATTAAATGTGCAATGAAAGAATAAAAGAATGTGATTATAAATGTATAAATCATGATTGGATCATTTCTCTCAGCATACTAGTAACATCTTCAGAAATTAGTATAAATAAATATTAGCAACATATACTTTGCTCATGATTTATTGAAAAGAAATTGACATGAGAGCAACCAAAGTCGTAAGTAATGATAACAAGCCAAATAATAGAACACCAACAGGTTAAAATGTTTTTTATAAAAAATATAGAAAATATGATGCCTATTTATCATTAAAGCTTTTTTAAATTTTAAAGTATCTATTTTATACTGTGAATTAAATATGAGAAAGGCCACTCGTGTCCAGTGATTTGATGGCTCCTGCATCACACACCACAGTGATCTCTGTTAGAAATCATGCAGAATAAAGGTTGCATGGCGGGTTCACAAATTACGCCACACGACCGATTCCACGTGGGAGGTTTATTAGAGAAAGGGAAGGGGGAAGGAGTTACAGAGACAGTCTCTGGATGAGGTGGAAGAGAGAGGGGGTGAGGAGCTCTAAGAGTTCTTATAAGGTGACCCAGAGCATGGTTCCAGGTGATCAGCGGGTGGTCTTCCGGGTAGCTGTTTGTCAGGCCCCTTAGGGCTGGCTGTAGAAATGCCTGCTTACGGATCCCAACAATCTCCTGCATCTGACCTCTTAAAAGAGAGATCAAATTGACAGAAAATAATTTCTTTCCAGTGATAAACAACAACAACAACAACAAAAACAAATATGACAAACAGTTAAGAAATTAAAACACAACACCAGAATTTCTTTGAGAGAGAAACTAGATGGGAAAACATTTCAGCAGGCTGTTTGGTGAGGAGTAATGGTGCTCATCAAAGCAACCATCTGTAAAAGTGACTATGTTTGTCCTTCCACACTTGTGTCCACCATGACAGACTGTAACCTCAAACTGGGAGTTCAAATAACCTTGCCTGCCTTAAATTCCTTTTGTTGTGTATTTTGTCCTGTAAAAGAGAAAAGTAACTGATGTCACTCATATAGACCTATATCTGTGTTAGGATTTTGGAACAAAACCTGCTTCTGGGTCACCTAGCATCTTATGATGTCATCTTGTATCGCCTGCCAGGTGGCCACACCTGGAAGGCGTGGTTACCTTGCCCCTTAAAGCGCCAAACCAACATAAGTTTGCCCTCTTGAGTTTTCTCTCTCTTGGTTCTCTCTCTTGGCCTCTCTTGGTCCTTTCTCTATTGGGGCGCACCCTCTTCCCCCCCTTTTTCTCCCCATTATGTCCTGCTCTCCACCTAATAAACCTCTTTCATATAAGATCTACTGTGAGCCTCATTCATTCATAATTTGGTCCTATCTGTCCATGCATGGCTGATAACAATTCAATAACGTCAATAAATAACTGTATTAAATTATGAAAATTACATACTTATGACAGGACTGTTTATAGCTTTTCTCATTACTGATTATATGTCCATACTTTTGACTTTGATAAAGAACTTCCACCCTTGGGCTGAACAGGTAGCTCTGTGTGTAAAGTGATTGCTGTACGGAGCCTGAGAATCTCGGTTCAAAGCTGTCATCCGCATCACACTAAGCATGGTGGTATTTGCATTTATTTCTAACAATGGGCAATACACAGAGGCAGACATCCCAGGAGCTTGCTGGCCAGCCAGCGTAGACTCCTAGAATGCTTCAGATTTAGTAAAGAGACTTTACTCATGATACAGTGGAGACTGATGAAGAACAATTCATAAACTTGACTTCTGGCTTCCACACTTCCACAGAGACAAGCACACTTGCACAGAGGTACACAACACACACATCAACACACAGGTGTACAAGCATGTACCATGTATGCACAGTCATGAAACAAATAGATATATCAATAAAGAATGGGTAAAAATCTGGTTCCCATATATATAACATACTTGTAATATATATATATATATATATATATATATATATATCCAATAAATTACAATATTTTAGCCGTTGCTTATCTGGAGCTGTTTGTAATGTATAAATATTACCAAATATAACATAATTTATCAATGTGGTTAATTGCCATTGATCCTGCAAGATGTTGATTCTTAGAGGATGTTGCTAAGACTCATATCTAAAGTCAGCTTTGCTACACCTTATGCAATTAGCAATGCTTACTGAAATCAAGTCTGTGGCAAGGCTGACAATTTGCACTCTAGCCATGGGAAGAGTGTGCCCTTGCCAGTACAGATCAACAATGCATATCAAGTTCTTAGGTGGCTGCTGCTTTCACTGTTATACCATTTTGATGCCGTAGATTATGAACTTAGGCAAGCACCATTACAATGTGAAAGAATTCTCTTTGATCTAATTCTTGTCTATAAATTCTGCTAATCTTTTTATAGTTTTAATTTTAATCATTTGTGTTTCCATGTGTTGAAAAATTTTCTCCTGGTGGCTTTTCTTGCTCATGGCATGCTTAGTAACATAGTCAAAATACATTTTAAAACTTTGTGTTTATAATGTATTCCCTATAATAATTTCTTGGGGGCATTTTCCTGGAAAACATTCTAAAAATCTTAAAGAATCTTGTTGCATAATTTATGCAGATAATTCTCCCTGTAGGATACAAAAAAAGGAGTAAGAACTCACTCATTCATGCAAATGTAGGCAATTACATGTGATTGAATGTAGGGGTTCATTTTCCACCCCTGATTAGTTGCACCAGTAGTTTCTATGCACATGCATACATGCATATGTGCATACATATAATCATTATTGTTCATTTATAAGTCATAGTTAAGGCTATTTGTCTATAGTTGCTTTTTAAATTATTAATTACAAACCCTGGAACACTGATACTTTTTAAATTTAGACTATAATTATAAATGCTCTAATAGTTTGTTTGGAACATCCTTTTACTTTTTCCTAAACTATCATACATCAAATTATAATGTAACTATTTTTAATTATATTTATTTTCATCACAATATGCTTTTTATTGCATCCAGTTCAGCAATCAAAGTAATGCTAGTAGTTTTATATAATTTCTCACGAAAACACAACTCCTAAAATGGCTCAAGGGTTAAAAGCACTGGCTGCCAACAGTGTCTTTTGCTTTACAGAAGCTTTTCAGTTTCATGAGGTCCCATTTATTGATTGTTGATCTTAGAGCCTGTGCTGTTGGTGTTCTCTTCAGGAAGTTGTCTCCTGTGCCAATGAGTTCAAGGCTCTTCCCCACTTTTTCTTCTAACAGGTTTAATGTGTCTGGTTTTATATTGAGGTCTTTGATTCACTTGGACTTTAGTTTTGTGCAGGGTGATAAGTATGGATCTATTTGCATTTTTCTACATATAGACATCCAGTTAAACCAGAACCATTTGTTGAAGATGTTGTCTTTTTACCATTATATGGTTTTTGGCATCTTTGTCAAAAATCAGGTGTCCATAAGTGTGTGGATTTATTTCAGGGTCTTCTATTCCATTCCATTGATCCACCATTCTGTTTCTATGCCAGTACCATGCAGTTTTTGTTACTGTTGCTCTATAGTACAGCTTGAAATCAAGGATAGAGATACCTCCAGAAGATCTTTTATTGTAGAGGATTGTTTTAGCAATTCTGGGTTTCTTGTTATTCTGTATGAAGTTAAGAATTTTTCTTTCAAGGTCTGTAAATAATTGTGTTGGTAATTTGATGGAAATTGCAGTGAATCTGTAGATTGCTTTTGATAGGATGGCCATTTTTACTATGTTAATCCTGCCAAGCCCTGAGCAAGGGAGATCTTTCCATCTTCTGATATCTTCTTCTAATTCTTCAGAGACATGAAATTTTTCATACAAGTCTTTGACTTGCTTGGTTAGGGTCACACCAAAGCACTTTATATCCTTTGTGGCTATTGTAAAGGGTGTTGTTTCCCTAATATCTTTCTCAGCCCTTTTGTCTTTTGAATACATGCACATCCATCACACACACAAACAAAACTTTAGATGTCCATTTCCTCCATGGAGGCTGGTCACAGCTTGTTTGCTAACTCCTTCACTTCCCAGACAGCCCTTTTGAAGACATAGACTTCCTTGCAACTTATAGTTCTAATTCACAGTCTTCGAAGTGACCGCAAGTGTGGGTTTTGTATCTAACACTTAGGTTTTCCTCTCATTGCATCACTGGAACTTTGCCAGTTCAACTCAAGCTCCCAATATGGTAACTTTCACCTACTAAACCCCATCTCCTAACGTGAACTTTCAACATGTTAGCTCTCTCCTACACACTGAAACAATGATCTTTTAACACATGTATTTTGGGAAGCATTTCAGATCCAAGATACAGCAGCACTCATGTTACACACACATGTTCAGAGGACAACAACTATATGCACAGAAAGATTTTCAGGTGGATGTGAGCCCGAATATCAGTAGTATTTGCAGAAATGGTGCATAGTATCAGGTTCCCATGAGGTGTATGACTTTGTGTGAAACTTGATGCTCCTTATAAAACCTGCACATTTTGCTCCACAAGCAACAATGTGGAGCTCCTGTTCCCTCCAGGTCTTTCTATCTCCTTCTTCTTCCATAAGGATTTTTGGCACTCTGCCCAAAGTTTGGCTATGAATCTCAGTATCTCCTTTGATACCCTGGTGGGTAGAGTCTTTCAGAGGTCCTCTGTGGAAGGCTCCTGTCCTGTTCCTTGTCTTATTCGACTTCCAATGTCTATCCTGTTTGCCCTCCTGAATGAGGATTAAGCATCTTCCCTAGCGTCCTTCTTCTTGCTTAGCTTCTTTAGTGCTATAGATTTTTAGTATTTTTATCCTATATTATATGGCTAATATCCACATTTAAGTGAGTATATGTCAATTGTGTCTTTCTGCTTCTAGGTTATCTCACTCAGAATGGTCTTTTCTAGTTCCCACCATTTACCTGCAAATTTCACGATTTCCTTGTTTTTAATCACTGAGTAGTATTCTGTTGTGTAAATGCACCACACTTTTTGTATCCATTACTCCACTGAGGGACGTCTAAATTGTTTCCAGATTCTGGAGAACAACAGAGCCAAAATACCTGGACCCAGGGGTGCCTGCAGAGATTGATACTCCATCCAGGGACCATGCATGGAGAGGACCTATACCCCCTATTCAAAGGAAGCCCTTTGGCTGCTCAGAGTCCAAGTGGGTTCCCTAGTAAGGGGATCAGGGGCTGTCTCTGACATGAACTCAGTAGCTGACTCTTTGATCACCTGTCCCTAGGGCGTACAGACAGAGGAAAATGATGCAGCCAGCCTTGCTGAGACCAAATAAGCTAAGGTCAGACAGAAGGGGAGGAGGTCCTCCCCTATCAGGGAAATAGGTAAAGGGTATTGGAAGAGAAGAGGAAGGGTGGGTGGGACTGGGAGGAGACAAGGGAGGAGGCTTCAGAGGGGATACAATGTGAATGAATTGTAATAAATAAATACATCAATAAATTTTTTAAAAAACTAAACATATTTCTGCAAATGACAAAGAGGCTAGTGGGATGGCTCAGATGTTACGATTATGTGTTGCTCTTGCAGAGAATTGCATACAGCATTATTATAAGAACTCAAACAACAATCTTAGTCAAGGAGATTTTAATATGACAATATTTTTATTATTAAAATTCAGTTCCCAGCAGCCACATCAGGTGTTTCATGTTCTGTAACTCTGACTCCCGGAAGATCTGATGCCCCTGACCCCATAGGCACTTGACACCATCTGCCCTCCACCCTCAGGTCAGCTGCAAATGCTAGCACAAAACTTCATACAGACATGGAATATACATTAGTTCAGCACCTGTGACCAGCTGCAAGTACATGCAGAAATGTCACACAGAAACACAATGCACATTAGTTGACCACTTCTCTACATGATTGAAGACCTAAATATGATTCCTAGAACCACATAAATTGCACATATCGTCTTTGACTCATAGTATTTCAGCCAGGAAGTGTTAGTTTTAATGGAAATATTTGAATATATATTTATATATGTTGAATATATAAATAATATAGACATTTATTGATATATATATATATATATATATACACACACACACACCAAGTTATTGTAACGTGATAACTATATCTCCAGGAAATGCAAACACAGGACAGTTTGATCAGAGAGCTAAATTAACCCTCTTTTGAGTGAAAAGGCCACTTTTTTCTTTTAAAAATTGTGTGTATTATTTACTTTATGTATATGTGTGTGTGACTGAGTGTAGGTATGTGAAGAGTACACATGAAGCTGCATGTTGTGCCCAGAAAAGATATCAGATCCCCTGGAGTTGAAGGCTGTTGTGAGCCGCATGTGGGAACTGAGCCTAGGAGGGCCTCACCCTCAGCAGATGTGCTTCTGACTGCCAAGCCATCTCTTTAGGCTCAAGGACACCTTGTGTCACCATTATCCCTCAGGAGCTGGCTAGACAGACTTTAGTGCTGGCTGCTCAAGAGATTCAAACTGTAGGAGTCAAGAGTTTGTTATTTTAGGGGAAACAACTGAATAAAGTCCCTGCTAACAGCAGAAATCAATCTTAAGAGTAAAAGATTAAAGTTTATAAATCCTGTATCCACCACTCTGAACTTTGTATGTCCTGAGTGCTTAAAGATTTAGGTCACTAGTGAAGTTAACAAATGTGACTAGTTAGGCTTGTAAAGTGAAATATTCCAATATTTAGAACATGATGTAACTCAGTAAATCTTAATATTTCAAATAAACAAAGTTCCAAGTTCTCAAGTCATAGAAGCAAATAATGTTGCAAAATGAATTAGTGAATTTTAGGGTAATTCTGCATGAATCATTTAACTGGAGTACAGCTTGCATGCTGTGACTAATATTAAAGCAATCACGACTTGATAACTTTTGCTATAATATTAAGTAGCAATATCCACAGGTATAGTAAACATTTTCCAAACAGATAATGGAGAAAGGCTGAGAATAAAAGTATATTACAGTTTTCAACAATAAATTAAAAAACAGCCATTGGATTCATCTATTAATAAGTTTCATGAAATGTAAAAAGAAATCATGTCAATATGCTCCTTTGTTTATGGCACAAAAGACCTTTTTCTTTAAAATATCAACTTATTTTACTATGTAGTATTGGATACTGATGAATACATGTTTTACATGTTATTCTGTTTTAATTTCTAATATGGTGTATCTCAAGCCAGCCACACTCTCTACGATGATGTTAAATTTTAAGATTATTTTTTAAATTGTCATGAGAAATTTCCAGAGGCATTGCATAGAATTCTAACCCTGAAGAGAGGAATGAAGCCAGTAGTCTTAAAGGGAAATCATTGAAGTTGTGGCCTCTAAAGCCACAGTGACAACAACGTGCGTAAGAGCCTCAAAGACTAACAGCACAAGGGAGGCCTGGCCAGCCCCTGGTGTACTGGAACTTCCACACCATTTCTTAGGAGTTGGTGAAGAAGGAAGTCTTAAACCCCAGTTAGTTGCTAAACTGGCAAAGAAAAAATAGAGATAAAATAGGTGTTAAAGGAAAAGATAACAGAAGATTTTGGCAGTAGTTGTACCAGTCACTTATGAGTTCAAGCAAATCATGTGAACATGCAGCTTTATTTGTGCAGCAGCTGATAAGCTGAAACAAAGGGAACAAACTCCACGGGTGATTAGTAAATTATTACACACAACCTGAGCTACCAGCTGCTCCCTCTTGGTATTCCTGACAGCGAAGGAAGAAAAGCCGGGGCAAAACCATGAAGGTACAGTGTGCTATGAGACATTTATGGTGAAATCTTCAACTCAGTGTTTCCTATATATGGTTGTAAAAAATTCCTGATTTGTTTAAAAGTCCTAATCCTTAAATGCAATTAGAAATCCATAAAGAAGGGTTTCCTTTCTGTCTTTCTCTTTCACTCTCTGTGTGCAGATTAATTTCAAACACTGTCTCCTGAAATACCAGTTGAAAGGGCAGGATATAGCAAGAAGCATCACTGCTGTCACTTAATTTTGGAGAGTCATGGTTAAATTAAAATGTTAAGGTTCAAAAACTTCAAATTGTATGTCCTGATAGAACCTAGCTTTTACCTGTTTGAAAGTACAACTAGATACAAGGAAAGAATAGGGGACAATGAAAGAATCCAGGATACTGAACACAGTTGCATCTGTGCACACCAGACTCGGAGTGAGCATGCAGAAGTGAAGTCATGACAGATGAGTGCTGCCTCCTCAAGATGCCCTCGGCAAGTAAACAAAGTCATTATCCTTAAACTGGCAATTATTCTTTTGCATCTGTTAGTCTGTGAAAATGGCTTCCATTTCTGCACACGCCGTTGGCTGTTACCTCTTTCAATGCCAAGCAGAGTTTCAAATTTGAGAACTCTCTATGTGACACTGATGCAAACTTTCATTTTCTAATGTGAATTATGTTTATAGGATCAGAAACAAAATTTGGCACGCTGCAGGAAGTATTTAAAGGTATTTCCAAAGCACTTTTTTATTGCTTTCCTAGCTTTTATAATAGATACTTACGACTGAGGGCTCTAAGTTTGCAAAGTTCCAGGCTTCACAGACACTCTAGATATTTGCATATAACGATTTATTAAAGTCAGAATGAATACTCAGTAAATTCAGAGAGGCCATTGTTCTGAGGTGAGTCCTTCGAAAGCCCTCAATTCAAAGTACTTGGCATACTGGGTTCTTACATTTTGAATATTTTTTTTCCCAAATCCCAACACAAATAGAATACTCATTTTAAAGACATTATTTACTCAACCCCAGTAACTTTCCAACACAGACATTATCAGTGGTTCTTTTCTAAAAGCTTTCCTGTACTACCAGAAAGTATGGCCTTTTCTTGAATGCATAAAGATGGACGTACTTTTGAATCAAACCTGAACTCCTAAGAAACTGCACGCTTCATTCGATTCTGGTAAGGAGAATCAGGAAAGGCCAACTGTCTCCTGTCACGGCCAAACAAAATGAATGTCCTGTAGTTAGTGAGAACCTAGCAACTGGAAGAGTGCTAGAGGTCAGCTTCTCCTGAACGGTGGTAATCCAGCAGGCTCTCAGCGCTGTTTTGCTTCCACCTGCAAACCGGAAGCAGCAGCTGGTAGTTGGAGAAGCTTTTCCTGTCCGCAAGGTGGCGCTCGCTAACAGTTAAAAGCAGCTTGCTCCCCGCTGGAAAAAAAAAAAAAAGAGCAGATTCGGTGTCCTTAACATCCTCCTTAGATGAAATTTGGAAAAGCCAACACGGACTGTCCCTGCTTTCCTCTCTTCAAGCAACTTGAACCTATGCATGCCTTCCTTTATCTGTGATCTAACTCAGTGTCTGGAAAACACCAGCACACAGCCATTTAGATCCTTCACCACAGGAGGAAAATGGACAACTGAACACAATCGCTATTAGCAAGAGAATGCCAACTTCTCGTTTTCTTTAGTGTCGAGCTATCACATCTATGTGAACGTTATTCTGTGTCATATTATTCTAGTAGATATGGAATCTATGTGATGTTTGAGAATGAAAATGCAAATTGAGATGACTGCAGAAAGTTGTGATGTTTAGTTCCAATTGTCAAAGGTGAGAATACAAAACTACAATTATATGAACACAAGGGAAGCCGGAATAAAAAGTGGACGAAAGTGTATAATTTATTCTGAGAAGAGAGCGAAAGCCGAGGACCTAAAAACACTGACTTTAACAGTCAAATTCTTCATTCCATGCGCAAAGACCTAGAGTGTCTGTGAAGCCTGGAACTTGGCAACACTGTCATTTATGCATTTATGCCAGTAACAGGGATTTTATGTCGGTGAAACGAAAAGGAGCGTCCATTTTAATCATCAATTAATTAGTTTCTGGAAAACGCGGAAGCTTTAGTTATGGTCGCTTGCATTAACCCAGGAGGGAGTCTGGGAATTGTCACTTACATCACACAGTGTGCAATAGCGGGCACTCTGATAACTATCTGAAAGCGTGATGCTGATTCATTACACTTGTCTGTAAGATGTGTTCGTTCATGCCTCCAAGAGTGCACCCCGGAGTTTGTCGTAATCATCTTTAAGGTGTGTTAGAGCTGAAAACGCACATCGAAATAAAGACAAAATCTCTCGCTTAAGCTTCTGAATGATCATGATGACAGAGCTCCTGTTTTTCTCTTTTCTTTTTTCACTACTTTAAGTCGACATTTGAGGTAGCATGGAGGGGTGTCTTCCGGAAGGCAGGTCTGTATCTTGATAGTTGTGTTCTCATTCTTTAGAATTCCCGAACCTCCAACTCCCACCACCCCTCCTCTGTTCCTGTCTTTCTCCCCTTCTGCTTCCACAGGGCAGGAATCGCATAACCTACAAGCTTTTCTCAAATATATAAAAACAAGGTTTGGACTTTTCAAAGGTAGTCATTGGACTCTAGTGAATTTTAGACTCAATATACCACAGAATGTATACAAATTCATGCCTCACGTAGCTTTTAGGAATTGGGAAGAATTATCTATATGGAACCAGTCATTTTTCTTAAATGAAAATAAGGAGGGTATTTAAATTATACATGATATTAGGATAATAGGCATCTGCATACCTGTAACACACTCCTGAATGTCATGAACTGCTCAAGTGTGTGAAAATGTGCATCTCCGTTTGTGATTCAGATTTTATTAAAATTACAGCTATTTCCAGGAAAAGTATATTTCAGAGAAGAAACATTCAGTTGAAAAGTGTAGGTTTGCCTCGACAAACATTCTGTTTGTACAAATCAGTGCAGAGCATGACTTAGGGTAGAATATTCAATGATGCATATCTCTGACTCCCTGTTGACATACGCATAGGCAAACAGCAACCCCACTCTTCGTTGCTGCTTTTGTTTCCTTAGCAAGTATGTACATGGTGAAGTTCATGAATTTTAGAACACCCTTTGTGAGCTGTACAAGGGCACCGGGGTATAATTCTGTGCAGAGACAGAAAATTCCAACCATCTCATGAGGCCTTCCTCCAACATCCTCAAGTCTGCCCATACCTCTATCCATGGAGAGTTGTTCTCTGATTTTCTGTTGATAGGGTTCAGAACCTGCCACCATCCCCATTATGAGAAGCAGAATTAGGAAAGCCACCCACTGACCTTCACCTGCCTTCTACTCCTAAAGTAGACTCAACAGTAACATTGGCCTTTCCTTCAAAGTAGGAGCAAGGCTTACATGCAGGAACAGAAAGAAACTTCCTTACTCTGAAGACACAGGGGTCACACAAGACCTGCTGTTTATTACTATTAGCCCACACCCTGGTGTTGCCAGCTCATGTTTCCACAGAGCTGCAGCCTTCACCAAACCTCTGACAATGCACAAGCGTGCTTGTCTCTTTGGGTCTTCATTGATGAAAGGTCTATGCCATATAAAAATGTTATCAACTACATCTGTCACCTTTGCTCTTGTTAATCTGTCCCTTATTAGGTAACTTTGACAGGAACCATGACATAAAGAAATTACATTTCCTTTCTTACATGATCAACCAATTTTATTTCCACATTTATAGATGTCTGGGATCATCCTGTCCAGACAGTCTTTAATTTACTCTGACAGGCAATGAAAACCCTGTGCCCAGTGTGTTCCTAGGCTTGCTCAAGTCCTTAGTACATAGGAGTGGATTATCCCTGTTCTTTGACAAATGGAAGTCATGAATATGCATAGTATTGATTCTATAGCTGCAGTTATATTCTGTTCTCTTGTTCAAGATTTGAAATAATCTTTGTCTGTTCCTGTCCAAACCCTAAAATAATTTGGTCCAACTAGTTCCAAAAGGTAACACTGGACAATAACATTGTATAGTTTTCAACTGGATGGTTTCTTTCTGAAGTACATATCTTTAAAAGTAACCAATTACAATAGAATTTAGAGAATAGATATTATTATAGATTTTCACATGCCTTTTTGTTAAGTGTTAGGAAGTCAAACTCAGAACTCCAAACTTGCATTGTAAGCTTCTATTTTATTTATGCAAGTAAATGGTAATAAAATAATTATTTGTATATATGAATGTAAATTAAGGTGGTTAATATTGTTTTAATCTGCGGTCTTAAACAAGAATACATGAAGTGGACTACTATAAATTAGACCTGATTTCTCCTTTGTGTTCTTGCTTTCTTGTAAGAAACAGCAATTGAGCTCTGTTCTTCTCAACCTCAGGTCTCCGCAATATCTACATTGAAGCAGGTGTGTGAGTGTGTTAGGATTTACATTGAAGCAAGTGTGTGGGTTGGGACCAGGGTGCCTACAGAAGGGTAAGTTACAAGAAGGCCTTTGGAGGTTGGTTGCTGGCTATGAAAGGAGAGGAGAAAGGATGCTGAGGATCAAGTTGCAGCTGATTCACCAGAGGTCCAGGAACACACATTCACATACATCCATCCTTCACACACATGCTCAGTATTTAGAGTCCCTTGCATCAAAAGGAAGAATAGGGAAGGTGGAAAAACAGACAATTTGAGCACTGTCCCTTTTCAAAATGATACAAATGCTACTAGAGAGGTTTTTTAATATCCCCTGCCTGGACAATGACATCATTTTCTTGATTGGGTGGTACACATGTTGGCAGGGTAGGGAGAAAATCGTTTATGGTTGATCCTGTCTCTTCTCTTGGAGATCCTCTGTCCATATAACAAGAGGAAATGAGTTGCTTGTGGCCAGCTTGACTGATCTGCACTCACTTCCCCTCATAATGTCAATCTTCAGTGAGTGAACTCGTTATCCTAATTTATCCATTACAATATGAAAAGTACTTGATTACCCTATAATCATCCTCTTCTGAGAAAATGACAAATCATTCTCTCCTTGGAGCTGTACACATGTGTCTATATTCTGGAGACAGCTGGAAACACTAATGTTGCTTTAAAGGCTGGGCACACACTAGGTTTTCCAGATCAGTGAAAACCCCACAAAAATTTAGCATTCTTCTGGTCCACTTGCCAACAATCAGATCCTAAGGCAAATAACCAAAACGAAAGGTCTAATTCTCAAGCAATGTTGCTATGCCCATCTTCCTCTATTTGTAATTTTTTTTAGATTAGAACATTTTGCTCTCTTTCGGTTTAAGGGTGACTGCTTTGAAGCTATCTGAAAATATCCATTCTGATAGGAAAACATCAGCCTTAATCTGACCGTTGAAACCAAACTGAACTCAGTAACTGACCAGGTTTAATGTCGTCACTTGGAGAAGCCAGAGGAGTGTTTGCTGCAAAGGCTACTAATGGCTAAAGCCATGCCTTACAAATAGTCAAAGGGTATCTTGCCACACATATTAAGAAATCACCAGCACCTATTAGCACCCTGTGCTTTCTCCATGTTCTGACCATTCCTAAAGTACTGACAGGTGTTAAACGTTCTTTACCCAGTGAGTCAAAATGAAAAAGAAATCCAGGGGCTGCTTTTATCTTTGTTTTTGTTTTTTTTTTTTTCTTACAACGTAGTCAGTATCGGTCTCTGGGTCTTCAGAATGTAGTCTCTGTGTTCTAGATCTCCTTTCTGAACTGTGGGATCCACCTCTCCTTAAGTATGCAGGAATGCAGTTCTCACATTAAGCTATGTTAAGGTTTTAATGTGTTCTATGTGTATGTTTGTTTGTTTGTTTGTTTTTTGCCTGCATGTATGTCCATGTACCATGTGCATGCAGTGCCTACAGCTGTCAAAATAAATCAGGAGATTTCATGATGCTTGAGTTGCTGATGATTATGAGCTGATGTGCGGGTGCTGGGGATTGAACCTGAGTCCTCAGAAAAGGCAGCCTATACTCATAACCACAGAATCATTTCTCCAGGACCCAAGTTAGGTTTTATTTAACATTTGGGTACTATTAAAAGAAAGAAGGACTGTGGTTTTAAAGCCTTTTTAGGGGTTGGGGGAGTGCTCATTAAACCGTTGCCAGCCAAGTGGTCGGTGGCTCAGTACAGCCAGAAGCACTGTTATCATATATCTGCATTCAGAGCAGGTGCTCAGCTGTTATCATCATACAATGCTCAGAAAGATGAGCAACTGCCAGGGTGCTAAATACACTGTGCTCAAAAGGAATGAGAGAGGACCCACAGATATAAAACAGACAGAGAAACAACTGTGCGTAAAATTTCATTGTCCGTAACTTAGAACCACAGCTGTATCTCATTGGAGTTTCATATGATCATTTGAAACTCTGACATGGAAAGAGATTAAGAATGAATATTGGTGGTACTTGCATCCTGATATGCTACTGTATTATTTAGAAAGAATCTAATATTTAGGGCATGTAAGATAAGTCTAACACAGCAAATCAAGTGCTTTTGACAACAAAAGAGAGGAATTAGGCTTTCTGGGCTGGAGCAGAGCACAGTGGAGGGAAGTCTCCAGGACCTGGGATGATGACCCCCCCCCACTCCCCCAAGCAGCAATATGCCAGTTTAAAGCGAAGTTTCAAGTTAGAGGCTGGATGGGAGTGTCACTCTACCTTTGCTGAGCTGCACTCCATCTTCTGGTCTTCAGTGAACCTTTCATGTAACTGGATAAGATTTCAAAACAAAGTGATTGGATCTTCACTAACACCCATACTCTTGGCTTTTATAGTCTTGGAAACATCGATAGCAATTTATTGCTCCTTTATCCTAGGTTTGAACACATAGTGTTTTTGATGGCTTAAAAGTTCTAGTTCATAAAAACTTCCTATTCTATTGATTCCTTTCTCATCATCCCTAGCTGAAATGAAAGAAAGGACAAGCAACTTTTTTTTTTTAATATAACAACATTGTGGCTCACACTTGATTTTCAGGTAACTTTATCAAGAAATTTATCTGTCTTTTCCTGCTTCCTATATTCAAAATACCAGCTTCATACTCACATTCACTGCATGTACTTTTCAGTGAGATACTGAGTGGTTCAAATCAGTTGCTGGAATGCTGTAGGCAGAAGCTGTGTGTAACACATTTCAAAAGAGCAGGAAATTTCCATTTCTATTCAGTACACATTGCCTGGCAATAACCAGCTGCTGAATGCCCAGTAGATTCTGTCAGAGGCTGTTACTTAGTGGATACATTTCTGCTTCAGTAGTTTTTATGCAGAGACATTAAGAAGAGGTGTGTGCTGAGCATATAGAAAATATGCATAGTCAACCTCAAGGTTTGGGTCACATCTTTTTGCATTTAGTATTAGAAATGACTGTTAACTTTTTACCATGCCCAAGGCCAATGGTGATGTCTTCCCAAGACTTAGAGAAAGACAGGCAGCTGATAGCAGGCACTTTGGACAAAGAATCTTATTTGCTATGGAGTCGGGCAGATGACACCTACAGTGAAAATCAATATGTACTTTGACATTGATTCTTTAAATCACTTCATAAGAACATTTTAGGAAGACACTAGAAATTCCTGGCTGTTGTATTTTTAAATTTTACCTCTTGTGATGAAACATAAAAATAAAAAACATAAAGTAATACGAGCCAAGCATAACCGCAGCCAGAAGCAATATTACAAGCCTTTGTAATCCCAGCATGCACAATTGAGGAGATGAGAGGCAGAGAATACAGAAACTCAGGGACCAGATAGCCTGGATCTCAAAACATGGTTGAAAGGTGAGAACTCATATCTGAAGGTTGTTCTCTGAAGGTCACACATGGGCCAAAGCACATCTCCACAGAAATAAACATGCACATATATACATACACAGATAGATACAGATATTCACATGAATATATACATAGCACACATGTACACACATTTATGTACAAACACATACTTGCATATATATATATATATTCAAACACACACAGCATAGCCTTTGTCTTTAGTAAGCAATCTCAGTGGTAAAATGTTATTTTATCATAAATGTTTTGTCTGAAAATCAAGTGGCATAATTGCAGAAGCAAGAAGCAACATAATTTAACTTTTACTTAAAACAAACCATGAAAGAAACAGCATAAACGCTGCTTGATTTTATTTTTAATAAAAGGTTTTACTAAAATAGTTAAGAACAAATGTGAAGCAAGGACATCAATGACCTTTAAGGACATACTTTTAGAGAAAACACGGTACAAGGTTAAGCCTGTGCCCAATTCTGTTGATGAACAATGACTATCAGACTGTTCTAAATGTAATATTCCAGTTTATCAAGGTTAGATTGTTCCTGTCTACTCAGCCTGGCTTTCTTAGGCCACTGTAAATTGCGTGTAGTTTTACCTTAATGCATGATAAAAGAGTTACAGGTACAAATACTTCCAGGACTCAGGGTACTTAATAATAATACCCTGCTTAAAAAACTAACTTGGAGAGATTTTATCTGTTTAGCTTACTTGAAGAATAAATGTTACAAGTAAGATTATCATAAATCCTCTTGGACCGATAGAGTTCTGTGGTTGTGGCTCAGAGTGGAACACTTTCCTGTTATATTAAAAGCTCTGGGTCAACCCCAGCACTAAAAAGGAACCAAAAAGAAAATGACAAATATAAAGACCAGACACCTAGGATATCACTATAACCTAAGAGTACTAGCATTCCTTCTCATGGCACCACATCCCCGTCAACGTTGAGCTAACTGCCACTCTGTAGGAACTTCTCTTCCAGAGGATATGGGCACTCAGCTCTCCCTCTCTCTTAACTCTCTTCCTCTTTTCCTCCCTTTCTCTCTTCCTCTGTCTTTACCCCCCCTTTCCCTCCTTCTCTCCTACTCTCTCTTCCGCTACTACTACTCAGCTGCCTTGAAAGGAATGAAACTCCAACTGTGATATGCTGTGTACTACCGGGAAAATACAACATGTCCAAGAAACTACTGATAACATACAAGCCCTGAGGCACCGAGACAAAGTAAGTGTTGCCTCTTTAAAACATTCCCTCCACATTTTGTTATAATAACAGAAAGCTAATATTATATATATATGAAAGCATATATGTTACATATAACACATCTGTATATAAGAAAATATATATTCACATATATATGAAAAGGTATGCATGAGGGAATGTAAATATCTCACATGAAACTTTTAAAGTAAACAAAAACTTGAGATTTCTATTCTCTGTACTTGCACCCAAGAAATTGCTATTAGGAGAAACCACAATGAAGTTAAAAGAAAGGCAGAAAGACAAAGGAACAACAGATGGCATCATAGGGCCTAGTTCCTGCTTCCGGCTGAGTCTTCTTACCTGGGGCCAAGTACATGTTGACTAGAGTTTTCTCAAAATTTCCACTCCTTGAAAATGTTTTTTTATCTGGGATTGATTTACTATATGTTCTGGGGTGAAGAAAGCAAATATTTATCATTTTCTAAATGTAAAATAAAAATGAACATGTTGATTTATAATCTTGGTGGACCAGACAGAGACTCACCTCATCCTGGCACTGGAAACCCCTGAGTCTTTCTCTCTATACGCTAACAGGAGCAAATGTGATATGAGGAAGAAAGTGCCTAGTTTACATACATATTGTCAAAAAACGTGTCTGTTTGTATACTGTTGTTCAGAATGGTTTGGCATAAACTCTTCATAGCACACAGCAGCTAACTCATTGTTTGCCTTGTGTCTTCAATCCTGTGTTCATCCTGTCAGGACAAACCCTTCTTTTTCCATATGATCCCCCAGGGTGGATGAAAACGAGATTCTTAAACAAGCCAAACTGGTCAGACAGGGATATAGATAGTTACTAGCAGAGGCATTAGGAGCCTGTGAGAGAGCCATGTGTTTGCTTCCTTGAGTCCGGAAGAAAAGTGAGATCTTATGCAATTGCCGGGAAAGATTTGCTACAGGTAAGAGATTCAAATGAAATACTTCCTGTCTTAAACAAAGATCAAGTTAAAATGCTACAAATACATTATTGTTTCAAACTGTTTTTGTGTTTTGCAATGTTTCTGCCATATTTTGCAATGCAAATCTGACATGCAATTCTTCCTAAACTGAAGGCTGTTTCCTTCCTTCCTTCTCTTGCTTCCCCTTTACCTGCCCAGATAGCCCCTCCTCTATATCCGAAAATCTCTTAGTTCTTCATTCCTGAGAATAGCGCTATGTTCAGTCCTGTCTGCTGTACATTTTCCTTCACATTCATGCTTCCCAGTCTAGAATATCTCCAACGATACTGCAAAGAAAACTTATTGTTCAGTAGGAATGTCCTCCTGTCTTGTAGGGTCCAAATTGGCAGAAGATCATGGGGAGAAGAGCAGTTTCTATCGGTCAATTAAGCTGAGAACTTGCTCTATCCTGCTTTCTTACTTGTTTATTAGAAAACCACTGAGGACCAACGTGTGCCAGTGTGTGTCCCAGTTACTCCCCTAACCTTCTGTCTTGGCAAGCAATTGCTCTTCTGATGCTAGGGATTAAAAAGAGAAATAAGATAGACTAACCCTAGAATGTGGCATGTGTACACTGTTAAATTCGGGATGAAGTGTCAAAAGCAAAATTGTGTCTCGGGTGAGAGGCAGAGAGAGAGAGAGGGTGAACACGTGCCACATGCATTGGTGATAACATTAGTCAGCTCTGAATCAAGGCTTTCTTATTCCAATTCAGCGTCTCATTCCATGACATGCTTGTCCTCCCTCATGTCCCCCTGCATTTGGGCCAGCTAGGAAGCAATCTGAGAGATTTTTATCTAGAGCTATAAGCAAGCGTTCACTGACTCACTGGTTGTCGGTCCCCAGATCATGATTTCATGTGTCATCATAGCTGATACCAGTTTTCATGAGGACGTCATCCCTGATAAACAAAAAATAATGTAACTCTTATGATGCTCAGAAAAGGGGGCAAAACAGTCATTTCATATCTAGAAAATTATTGCATATATTTCTAAATAATTTATTGCTATTCTTCCAAATTTATGACCCGATGAAACACTATATAGATAGTCACAACAAAAAGAATCTTAACCCTTTACTTATAAATGTTTTCAAACTATCAGTTCTTTGCAACAATTTTTATGAAAAAGTATATGGATTTTTAAGTCATTTCCATGATTTCTTTTTCTGCTGAATATTTGGTTTTCTGCCTTGTATAGTTTGAAGATTTATTTTCAGCTCCAGATTAAGAGTAAAAATATTGTGTGTCTCTGAACTTACTCAAATAAAACTTTTTCTTCGAAATTTTATCTCTAAATTTTTCAGTCTTACTGTGATTTCCCCCCTTTGTGAGTTATGTAGGAATCCTTTTGAAGTTTAAGAACATATGAGTCTTATTTATTTTTAACCACACCACATTTAGTGAGAATAACCTGTGCACTGACTTTGAATTATATTAATAATATCCAAATGTACAAGTATAAGTAATACTTGTCCTTGGAAACAAAGCATATACTTATTTGATACAATATCTACATATGGCCACTATATCAAACAATAAACTAAATTTGTCAAATTTTCTGTGTTGCTCATGGTAGTTTGTCTGATTTATCTATAGATGTAAGATTTAGATTTAACCCTTCCACTAGGAAGGTGGATTTTCAGGTTCTCATGTTGCAACAAAGAGTTGCCATGAATGTTTTCAGAATGTTATTTTTAGACACACACCTAAAATACCAACATTACAAATAGTATTCCCTTCTGAATTTTACGTGTCTTTGCTGTAGACCTATTTTCTCTATTTTTAATATACCAGCTTACTATTTACCAGCTTACTGTTGTGGCTTTTGTTACTAATTACCTAGAATATTGTTTTATGTTTTGAACTTTAAGAAATCTTTATGCTTTTATTCTAGTGTACCCATAATTACCTTTGTTAATTGTTCCTTTTTACAAACACAATTTAACAATCTGTACATTTTATATGTTATGTGCAGTTTAATTATGTTTATCTGATTGAAATATGTATTTTAGGTCTCTAAATGTTACTAATTTATATATATATAGTAATATTACTAATATAAATAACTATATGTATGCAATCAATAATGATATATTATAATTATATTGCAAATAATTATTTTATTATTAATATATTATATGTTAAGATATATCTGCTAATATATATTAGTAATATATATTTTACTTCAATTAACCTGGCACTTGAGATCAGTACGTCCTTCTCTTGAGTACCTACAGTTAGATTGAGTTGTATGTTCTTGTAGGTCTGGCAGGAAGAGATATTACTATCATAGGTACATGTAAACCTTTAGCATGTGTTCTGCGGAAGCCTGCAGCTATGACTTTACTCCTTCCTGAATAATAAATGGAATCGTGGCTATCCCAGACCTAACTCATATAGATCTCACCTCTGATCTAATTTCCAAACCCAGTTACCTTGAGAACTCTCTTCCTTATGGCGTACACAACGGCACTATCATTTCACAGGAGTGAGACAGCGTTGAAAGGATCACCTTAGCTATCTTGTTGCCCTGTGCACAGATGAAGGTTTCCGTGTGTTCCTGTGTGTCCACATATGTGGCTAGGTAGCCACTCTAGAAGGCTTTCTAAAGAATTTAATGGAAAAATTTCCTTGATTTATACTCAGGCCGTTTGGGTTGTGATTAAAACCATTTGTCGAGTACACACTGGCCGTTTCCCACAGGCTTTCAACTTACTCTGCAGGTACACAGACTTAGAAAATGTTATCAGAAGGATTTTAATCTCTGTGTCAAATTGACATTGTTTTCATACAAAGGTACAGAAAACTTTTACATGTAATTGGCCACACGCCCTCCCAAATACTGCTTTACAGCTAATTACACTCACTCAGTGGACATCTCTCAATTTAATTGATAAAAAATAAATAAAATAACAACAAAAGACTCTTTTTTTTCTAGAACATGTAACACACTAAATCATTCACCTAATACCCGAACCATTTGGGGGAATTTGGGGCACCATACAAGCAGAGAACCCTAGGCTGTGACACTCAGTCTTGTGTGTCCTTTCCTGAGGAGAAAAGAAATGTCTATTCTCTCCAGATAAGAAACCAATGAAAAATCTGCCCTGAATAAAGTTTTTGACTCAATCAGCTACTTCTAATTAAGTGCTGTCCTGAGAGACACCACTGAGATGACTTTTTTGTTCTGATTTCTGTTCTTGAACCACAACTGTGACATGCTGTTTCCTGCTTTTACTAGAAACTGAGTAAATTATGACTCCCTGGTGCCATCCGAAAATAATACATTATTCCTTCAATCACTGCCTCCATAATCCTTGACAATTATATATGTGTATCTGTGTGAATCTTTTACTTTAATAAATGATAAAATAGTAGTAGCCCTATTCCCCTTTCTGATTATAAAATGAAAACTTTCGCATGGTTTTCAGTTTCAGTTTAAATAATCTCATATCTTTCAGCTCATTTATTAATACTGTGTGTTTGTGTGTGTGTGTGTGTATATGCGTGTGTGCTGTCTAGAAGTTGACGTCAGGAGTCTTCCTCTATCACTCCCCTCCCTATGTTTCGAGGCAGGGTTTCTTACTGTACCCTGAGGCCACTGCTTTAGCTGGACCCCTTCCCAGTGAGCTCCAGCCATCTGCCTGTCCTGTCTCCCAGCACTGAGGACAGAAGGGAATGCCCTTATGCTTTGCCTTTACTTGGTGCTAGAGATCCAAATTCAGGTCCTCATTAATTTACCCCTGAGCCATCTTCCCATCCCTGAAATATCTTTTAATTACTGTCTTTAAAATAGTTGCAATAATCTTATAATCTAAGAGGATATCAGCTGACTTTTGAATAGCTGCTTTTAGCTTCATAGTCTTGAATTGACTAGCATTTCTTTACTGATACACCTTTTTCATTAGAAGACTACGGCGATTTCCAAGTACTTATTTACCCAAGAATTTTAAAAATTCCTCTCATGTGTGGTAGATAAACTGAGCACTTGGCATAAAACATGTTTACCTGGGCTGGCAGTGGTGGCGCACACCTTTAGTCCCAGCGCTCAGGAAGCAGAGGCAGGTGGAGCTCCGTGAGTTCAAGGCAAGAGTGGTCTACAGAGCAAGTTCTAGGACTGCCAGGGCTACACAGAGAAAGCCTGCGGCAAAAAACAAACAAACAAAATCCAAATACCTTTTATATGCTAATATTGAGTTCCTTAAAGTATCACAAAATAAAATATCAATTGCTGGTGATGACCGATGATAGAATTTAGGCCCACATTTAAGAATTCATTCGCTGTTGATATTTTAACTGACATGTGGAATGAAGCCGACTTGGGGTTACTAAGAAGATCACTAATTACCAAAAGGCTGTGCATAACAGTTATAATCCAAGTTTAATAAGAATGCATGAGTTGGGGGAGGGGGCTACAGCTGGGATACAAAGTGAAGAAACTGTAATTAATAAAAATAATTTAAAATTTTTAAAAAATCTAAAAAAAACACAAACACAAACGAACGACATGTTTACCTAAAGAACATGAAACTGTTTCCTAATGACAAAGCAGTAAAACAAACAAACAAACAAAAAACCACACACTGATACTTCTCTCCCCTTTTTTCCTACATGAATTTTTTAAATTTTTTCTCCTTTGTAAGTGCGTATTACCGTATTTGAGTGTGGATATGATACGTATATTTAGAGCCATCTTTTTTCCTGGGCTGTTGCCCATCTCTATTTTTTCGTATTTCTTGAAGCTTCTTGATCAAATGATCGACCTCTTCTGTTAAAATTTTAGCATTATATCTTATTATTTCTATCACTTTCCCTTTTCTGCAGCTGCATTAATCTTTTAAATTTTTATGATAAAACTCATATACATGCTATATAAATTATTACTTTAATTAATATTTTAAGTCCAAGATTATATTTCGAGGTTTTGATATGTTGTCTCATTATACCATTTTATGATAACATATTCAATTTACTTTATAACTTAACTTTTTATTTCAATGGTATTTTGAATTTTATTTTATACCTTATTTAATAAAATTTACTGTTTCTGAATATCTATTTTCAAAGAATATCTACCTAACATTTTATGCTATTTACTTAAGCAAATGTTTTTAGGACTAATATTTTCTTTTTCTGTGTGTCCGTATGCGTGTGTATACGTGTGTGTGCATTTGTTTGCCTATACATTCACAGCTGTGCATGTGTTCCTGCGTGTGTGCATGCAGGCATGTGTTCGTGTGTTTGAGACATAGCCTTCCGTGCAGATCTGACTGTCTGAGAACACACTGTGTAAGCCAGGCTGGCCTCAAAATTAGTGTCTCTTTTCTTTGCTTCCCAAGTATTGTGGTCACGCGCTGATCTGTGCAGCCTGGAAAACAGTGTATTCTTAACAATCACATGGGCTCTTGAAGAATATTTATACAACTATGATGACATTCTATCTAAAAGCTCATCCACAGTGAATGAGCATTTTCTCTCAGTTACCCATATTATTTGTAGCTTATTCTGTTTCTTCTCATTGCTTTTCTAGGTTATCTTAGAACAGACCTCCAACATGTTGAGCATGAAACATAGGAAATGAAAATACTGTCTATTTTCTTGTCATTGGTCATAACTTAATTGTGCTCTCAGTGCTGGACTTCACCTTTATTGCGTTTCTTGTCCAGTTAATTAGTTCAATCACGTATGCTTACTCTAGGTAACAAAATAAAATGACACAGGTTTTTCTTGCTAGGGCTGGCTGACCCTTTCTGCACTCTCTGTTCATTTACAGCCCCAAAAGTTATATCCCCACCCACAAGGTGCAAACAAAATCCTCGGCAATCATTTACACTGTGTATTTTTGCATTAGTATAAATTTTAGTCATACAAAGCACACAAGAAGGAGTTGGAGGCTGCCATTGAAGGAGGCTGCAGTCATCAAGGCAACAGGTCGGGGGGAAAAAACTGCTCAAACTTACCCTTCCCAATGACTGAGGTGGCCACTGAGAGTATGCCATGGGCCTACCAGCATTTCAGGCCTACAGTTCCCTCAGAAAATCATATAAGTGCCAGACAGTAGGTGTGTGTGTGGGGGGGGGGTGGGTGTAGGGGTGGGTGTGTAGGTATGTCTGTGGGCATTTGTGTGTGCAAGGTTGCGTGTGTGTGGTGTGTATTGGAGGGGTGGTATATACTTTTTCCTTTTTTTATCTGATCTATTTTGACTTAGCATATGGTATAAAGTGAAGTGGCAAAATGCTTGCCAGTCTTCCCAGCTGGTGATGCTAAAATATAAATGGATCTGACTTCGTCATAGAAGATTTCTGATTAATTGAGTCATATTAATAGGCACATGACAGTCAAAGAAACTGTGCTGTATCTAAAGACTGTGACGGGGAACCAGACCTTGCAGGTTGTTTTTTTGATTTTTGGTTAAGCTGCCCACTTGTGTTCTTCATTCAAATTTTAACCTGATTCACTGGGAGGACATGCTACATTCTACAAAGGAGTGCTATGTAGTATGAATATTTTTATTGGTAAAATAAAATTATTTCTAAAAATAGGAAAATTGCCAATACAATCACATTATCACTGCTTTTTCCTGTAGTCACTTAATATTTTTCTAAGATCTTTGGTGCTGGCACTAAATTTGTCTTTATTTCTTTATATTTCAAAGGAATGGTTACAAAGCATATTAGCATTTTGAATATTTAACTGGCCTACACATTTATGATATTTGGTGAAGAGGCAGGAACATCTTTAGCCACTAGGACAGCGGTCAAAGCTCTAAGGTGTGACAACCGTCCCTTGCATTTGTGGACTCAGCAGAAGGATGTTCTATGTCCATAAGTTGTGCACAGGCACACAACACTTCTCACAGCACGTCCTGGGGGACAATACCACTCCGTGAGGGTTAGGAATAAAGCTGCTGGTCGCTTTGATTCCAGACCCATATTCAAGCACCTACAAGAATAAGAATATCACTGAATTATTTCCCCTCCACTTCCATCCTCAGGCAAATATGTACAGTGAGGGGAACCTTTTAGAAGCACAGGAAATTTTCTATAATATATTAATATTTAACAATGATGCCGCAGCCAGATGGGAACATCCATGTGCATGTGTGGGCATGGGTGTGCGTGCACAAACACATGTACACATACACACACATTCAGGTGCACATGCATGCACACATGAATATATATTCTCGGTATTTTAAAGATTTAGAAGAGAGAGATTGAGATCAAGATCGAGAGCACACACGTGCATGAGCGCATAGAAAGAGAAAGAGCTAAAGGCATGTGAGGTCTTTAAAAGTTAGGTGTTTTACAATGACAATCAACTAATTACATGTGCTTATTAATGCCAGTTGATGGCTTTAAACATACTTGATATGTCTAATTCAGTTAAGTGACACCTTTAAACCCTTCGTCACTTTCTTTTTTACTCACAGGCATTATGGAATATCCCAGTTTATCTCCTACGTTATTCATCCTGGTATCAGCTTATCTTCCACAGAACACTAGTTTTTTACTTTTAAAAATAATATTTTAATTACATTTTTATTGTGTTATGCTTGTGGGGTGTGTATGTGTACCCACCTGAAAGTGCACACACATACCACAGCAAGTGTGTGGAAGTCAGGGGCAGCCCACACTGTAGGAGTCTGTTCTCTCTCTACTGTGTAAGTCACAGAGATTGAACTCAGGTCCTCAGTTTTGGAAGCAAATGCTGGGCTGTCTCATTGGCCCCCAATCCTGCCTTCTGGTGTGTGGTTTAAGACAGTTCATTACAACAACCTAGATATAAGGATTCTGGTTGCTACTGATATGTGTCCTATTTGCCGTGCTTTTATACTCTATTTTAAAGAAAAACTATGACCAATAAGAAGGAAGGCAGAAAAATAGAGGATAGGTATTTCTTTAACTTCATAAATTCATCTCGTTAATTTCACGTTTAATTTTTTTTTCCTACAGAAAACATTGGCATGAGAGATTGTATCTGTCACATAAAAATAATCTGAGGATGACAACAGCTAATGATATCGTTCACAGTTATTAAAATATTCAAAATGGTAATGCCTCCATGTTCCCCACATCACAATTGTATTAACATTATCAGAGAGGACAGCTGTATTGAACTATATTTATAATCTCTAAGTATCTGTGTTATTAAAAACTCATGGATCTATTTGGTGCTCGTGGCTGTGATTTGGATATGTTTTGTGCGTGTGTCTGATAAAACTCAGACTTCATCTATTAAAAATGATATCCTATCATGAGATATCTATGATGCAGATATGAAATTGATCTGACTGCGGTGTTAAAAGTACAGCCTCTGGGAAGTAAGGATTGAATATGGTTTTTATCTTGATCGCTGATAGATTTATATGAAGGGACACACATACATATACACACTTGCACACACACAGATGAGCACATGACCATGTACTCATGTGCATTCTCTCTCTCTCTCTCTCTCTCTCTCTCTCTCTCTCTCTCTCTCTCTCTCTCACACACACACACACACACACACACACACACACACACACACACACACACACCTTTTAGCTCTAGCATTCTTCTTTGAGGGAAGCCACCATCAGACACGGGCCTTATACTTCACATTTCCAAAAACATGAAATAATACAAACCCTCTATTTTTGTAACCTCGCAATCTGCACTCTGTTATTGCCAACAGCAGATGAGCCTGCACACTCCCAGCTGTACTTACATTGATATGTCTGTCATTTTGATTATCCTGAAAGTCATTCAGCAAGAGTTTATAAATAACACTTCTTCCATAGGCGTAGCAATATGGGGAGCTCTAATTATCCTTTTTAGGTTCCAGGTCAATTTTCTTTTTTAAAATGGAGCATAGATCAGATTTCCATTTTCTTGCACATTGAGTTGCTGTCAACATCTGATGACACTAACTTGTCAGTGGTATTTTTAAGCAGCGTTGGTGTTTTTTACTCACAACTCAGCACCTAGGGCTGCTTGCAGTAGTTTCTCCTGACAGGTTGATCTTTCCATCACGTGTTTCAGCTTTTTCCTGAGCTTGACACCTTTTCTCTCTGCCTTTTCCCACTCCTGTGTCCGTCCTCCTTCATAGTTTTCCTTGTGGGTTTGCAAAATTGACACTCTTTCTCGGCTACATCTGAATAGTGTCTACAAAGTTCTTTTTTTTTTATTCCACTAAACTGAGAATTCTATATTATTGAAGCTACACAGGTTCAGTGCTTTAACTAATCTTATTACTTATATAAGTGTGTTTGGTGTAAAAAGATGTCTCTGAACATCAGGTAAATTGTTGAAAATAATCCTTGCATTCTCTCAGCTGTTACAAAGGCATTCAGTAGCACAAGTATGAGTAGGGGAGGTCTATGGGCTCGTTGTTCTTCGTACAGAAACGGTTTCCTCAACTGCTTCAAGCTCCCCTTGTCCTGAAACTCTCTCTAGAAAAGGTTTGCCAGGCAGAAGGTGGAGCATGTCTGGTGCTTTCCAAAGCCCTGTTTGGTTGTACATAAGCATCAGCATAAGTGCCCATCTCCAAAGCTCTCGGATGTAGCTGTGCTCCCTGGCTCCAGCTGGCCTAAACAGGCATCCTGCTGGACCAGCTCCCAAAGCGTCTACACAGGAACTGAAGGCTGTCTTTATATGCCATACCCAAGGAACAGAACTATTAATGTTCCAACAGTATGTGCAAATAAATTATTGATGTCAGTTTTCCATGGAATATGCTAGATTATGTCTAAGGTGTTAAACCTGATCAATAACAATTTGCCTAATATGTGAGCCTCAAATATGATTATAAATTTTACTTTTTTAGGAAAAATATGCTTTTCAGTATTTTTCTCTACTCCCCTTCTCCCCCATCACACCACAAATCAAACTGGTGTCCACTATGTACACTATCCTATCATAACTCTAGCATATTAAGCTTAATTATAAATTTGAGCTATGCCCTACTGGGAAGCAAGAGCTTCATTTCACATTATCTTTTCTTAAATCCTTTTGTATTTTTGAGCTTGACCAAAAATGTTTGAAAAGTGATCCTGAATAAATAAAAGTAAACACTGGGAAGTACAAGTATGAAGATACGAACTGATTTATTTGTTGTCAAGTTGTATCTTTCAAAAGTAGTGATAGCTGTAAATCATCCAGACACAAGAAGCTCTGAGGATTCTAAGTGAAAGTGAGGTTTCTGTAGGACTGTGATCAGGAAAGTGTGTGATGTGCGAAAATGATGATTGGAGCTATACTGCCATTCCGTCCTGGGTTCACTGAAGGGGAAACACTAGGAGAGCTTGCAAAATATAACGTTCAATTTCTAATTAAAAACGTAAAAAGTAGGATGAAATGAAGAACACGTTATAGAAACATTAAGAATATTTTATCTGTATTTGTTATGATTTATAACAAATTTAGATAATCTACTCCAGATTGCAATGACAAAGTTTAGAGTTCCACGAGGTTAAAGCCTGAATTTTTTTTGTTTGTGTCTGGTAATGCCTGCACCAGCTCAGTGCAGTAGATAAAAGGCTTCAGAATTTCAAAACAACCTCCCATCTCCAAGCATTTCCAGAGACTACATTGGCTGTGATGGTTACACATTTCCTTGCATTGTTCTGAAAATACAGATGGATTAGCTTAGGTACCTTTGATGTGTATTGTGCTAGCATGATCTTCATCTGCTTTATCTTCTCCTTATTTGTATTCTAAATGCCTGGTGTGTTTTCTATGCCTATAGTTCATGTGAACCCAAGATTACCTTTATTCAATCCTATTATTTAGTCTCTGTGCTGTCTTCTAAGTTTTGTCCAGTTAAGTAACAAATACACTCAGAGCTTTTTGGAGCAAGAAGTAACATTTTTAGAAAGGTCCATTTTATTCTGTGTGACTTGGAGAAAATGTCATTTGTGTTCTATTCTAAACTCTGGGGTTACTTAGCTACTGTTGCCTCCCTTTGAGATATGAAGGCAGGGGGAACAGCCAGGGGCTCCTTTCTGAATGCTGCCTTATTTTGTCTGTGATTTCTCTCCAAGGACAGGTAATTAATGAGCTCCCCATAAGTCTGACCTCTTGCAGAGTGTTATAAGGAGTTATAAGGAGTTACCATGACCACGGTTCTCATCATAGGATAAAAAGAAGTGAGTCATCAGCTAAAGAAGACCCGTGGGTCAGGTGGTAGAAGTCAAAGGTTCATCTGCTTGAAAATTCTGCCTTTTATGGCAGATGAATGAAAAACTATGCCATAACAAAAAAAAAGAGTGGTCTGTGGCACAGAGGTCAATAAAACAAGGAATTATTTAACAGTCAGTTCTTGAAAGGGGCAATAAATATATATATATATATATATATATATATATGTCAAAAATTTTAGAAGAATTTAAAATACTTTAATTTCATTTGTGTTTATATGTTTATAAAATTAAAATATTTGACATTTTATTAATTTTTTATTTTATTTGTATAAATGTTTGCCTGCATGCATTTCTGTGTACAATGTATATTCAGTGCCTTAAGAAGTCAGAGAAAAGATACCATATACCCTGGAACCGGAATTATAAACAGTTGTGAGCTGCTATGTGGGTTTCTGGAACTGAAACCAAGACCTCTACAAGCATTGCCCATGCTCTCAACAGCTGAGCCATCTCTCCAATATTAAATGTTGTTTAATATATTTCATTCTGGGGCTGGAACGATGGCTCAGTGGTTAAGAATACTGTCTGCTCTTCCAGAGGTCCTGAGTTCAATTCCCAGCAACCACATGGTGGCTCACAACCATCTATAATGAGATCTGGTGCCCTCTTCTAGTCTGCTGGCACACATGCAGGCAGAATACTGTATAAGTAATAAATATTTCATTCTGTGTACCTTTTAAATTATTTCTTGAAAATATTTCCAAATCTGTCAATTCAATAGCTTGTCTGAGTGTATAGAGTAATATAAATATAATTAATTAATTAGGTAATCTTTCAAATCTTTAACATAAGTATAACAAAAGCAAATTCCCATTTCATAAATGAATAATGAAAAAATGAGTCTGACTTTTGATCAGCACCATGATTACCCCTTTAATATATTTCTTTGTTTTTAATATCTCATATTCCTTTCTGCATGCTGTGTTGAAAGTCTAGCAAAAAGCCACTTTAGAAAGAAAGGGTTGGTTTTAGCTCATAGTTTAAAGTCCTGTCCATCCTGATGGGGACACCAAGCAGCAGGAGCTGGAAGCAAGTGGTCACATGACATCCACAAGTAGAAATAGAGGAGAATGGATGGATGCTGCTTCTTGGCTCCCTTTCTCCAGTTGCACAGTCCAGTAATCCATGTATGCAATGGTTCCACTCAGAATAGGGGGGTCACCCCTCTCACTGAACTCAACCAAGGCAATCTTCCAGAAGCTTGCCCAGAGCTGCAGAAGGTTCTGGATCCCCTCAGCGGAGAAGATCTAGCTGCTGTTGTAAGCATACCACACTTGCTTGGTGAGAAGGAAGGAATCCCAAGCCTACTTAATTTACCTTCATTCATATCTTGATTCTGTATTTTTAAATTCACTTTCTCATTTGTGTAACTAATACAAATGAGCATGGGCCATAAGTGAAGTAACATACTAGGTATTGAATGATAAGTGAGAAAAGTAAAAGAGTTGATGGTAGAAGAAAAAAGGGAAGTGTTACATAAAACTGAAATTGTAGGAAATGGTATGAGAGGAGAAAAATACAGATGATGCAATATAGCCTAATCCAGTCTGAAACATTTTCTTTATAAAAAGATGTACATGGACATGGTGGTTCATGCTCACGCCTGTAATTCTGGATGAATAAAGAATACCTGTGTGAGTTTGAGGCCAGCCTAGGCTAGGGCATGTGGTCCAGAGCCACCTAGATTATAAAGTGAAATGAGGGAGAACCAGAGAGACAGACAGATAGACAGACAGACAGACAGACAGACAGACAGACAGACAGAAAGTTCACCTGAGCCACGTTAATGAAAAAATAGAGTAGCATAGTTAGAAGGTGAATATCCAGCCTAACCCATGGAAATCCATCAAGAGTGAGAAGACAGCCCTTCCGAGTATTCTGGAGGCTGCCATGTAATGTCACATAGAGAAGGCAACTGAATTACATAATGCCAGCAAGATAGAGTGCAGAGCCAGGTCATGTAGGAAGCTAAAATCATGTGGAAAAACCACTGAAACACCTGTAACCATGGAAATGGGTAGTTAATTTCTGAAAAAAAACATTAAAATGGGAAAGAAAATAAAGACCAAAATGGGTTGCAGAAAATGCAGAAGCAGTTTGAGACTAATAATTTCAGATGGAAGCTGATGGATTCTGAATTAAAAGTGGGGACTGGAAAGCAAGAGTGAGGGAGTTAGATCCAAGACATGTTCCTTTTAGAAACTAACTGGTGGCTCTTTGGATATAGGAGAATAAAGGAGAGAGAAGATTCAATGATGAAACTGTGGTGTCTAGTTTATGGATGAGGAACATGATGGGGCCATGGGGCCACAGAAAACAATGGACATAAGATGAATCTTGGGTAATTGAGATTTAATAAAGAGCCACAGTACTTCATATGCTAAACAAGCACAAAAGTAAAGTAATTACTGTTAGCTTAACTAAATATTGCTATGGAGCAGCTAAAAGATTTTAGGTGACCCTAACCTATCAAGTCTCATCAGGACTGCCTGGATCCTCTTCCTCTGTGGCCTGGCAAGACTAAACCACCAGGGGGAGGTGATCAAATAGCAGGTAACAGAGTCCATGTCAGACACAGCCCATGTTCCCCTTACTAGGACACCCACATAGAGACTGAAGTGCCATGGGCTACATCTGAGCAGGGGTCTAGGTCTTCTCCATGCGTAGTCCTTGGTTGGTGCATCTGTCTCTGCAGGACCCCTGGGCCTAGATTTTTGGCTTTGTTGATCTCCTTGTGGAGCTCCTGTCCCCTCTAGGTCTTTCTATTTCCCCCTTTAGGCTAGAGTCAGATGGCAGGGGAGGAGGACTCCCCTTTTTAGTGGGCTAGGGGAACAGGATGGGGAGAAGATGGAGGGAGAGTGGGAATGATAGGAGATGAGGAAGAGCATACAATCAGGCTATAAAGTGAATAAATTGTAAAAAAAAATTAAAAAGAAATTTGGGGTTCAACGACAACAACAAAGATTTCAGGTAAAAATTTCTCAAAAGATGTACAAGTTCAGAAGGTGAAACGTGATTCTGTATATCCTATTTAAGCAGATTAGGTAGCCAAAAACAGAAAATTATCCTTTCCTCCAATATTACCAAGAAGAATGAGTATTTTTGAACTTTACATAAATGATATCATAGTAAAAATTTCTTGAATGAAAACACCAAGTGGGTTCAGGGATCCAAGTAGGTTCATGGGGACTGGGTGAAGTCATGGAAAGCAGATAATAATTTAAGCCACAGAAAGGGGGCTGGAGATTTGGATCAGTGGATTAGCATGCTTGCTGTTCTCTCAAAAGCCCAAGTTCAGTCCTGAGCAACGGGCAGCTCACAACTGCCCACAACTTAGCTCCAGCAAACATAGAGCTCTCTTCTGATTTCTACAGGTCCCCTCACCCATACCCTCACATAGGTACCCACACACAAAACTAAACCTAAATTAAATCTCTAGACTGTAAAAGAAATGAGAAAGCCTACAGTAAGAGAATAGCTTGGGAGGAATAAACTCCAAAGGGAATCAGCAAGAAAATAATGAATAGATAGAGGAGTGCTTAAGAAGTAACAAGAGGGAGAAATTCTGAGTGTGGTTATCAGTAATGAGCCACAGTAACAGCATGACATCGAAAAGAAAGAATAGGGAGTACATATCAAATGCTGCAAAGGACAAAGGCTTTTTCAAATGAGGAGAAAAAAAACTCTCGAATTTAATGGCACGAAACTCATTAAAGGGCCTAATGGAAGTGGTTCTGGAGAAGTGGACAAAAGAGTTTGCAATTACTTATACTTAAGGAGTTTTGGAGTAGAAAGTCTCTCGTTGTTGGGGGAGGGAAAAATTAAGACTGTGCACATTAGCGAGATAGTGGCAGAGACTGAAAGGACTGTCTAACTCCCACTAGGCATTTCCATGCAAGCGCGCACATAGTTGAGCGACTGAGGAAACCCTGGTCAGTCCGTGGGAAGCTGGGCTTTGTATGGGTTAAAGAAGCAGGTTGGAGGGAGGGCTCAGTGGATAGGAACACTGGCTGATATTCCCTAAGACTGTGGTTGAGTGAGTTTCTCACAACTGCCTGTGTCTCCAATTCTGGGGGACCTGTTGCCCTCTTCTTCCCCCCTCGGCACCAGGCACACAAGTCATGCAGATATATACTAAATAATAATGATGAAAAGCATTGAGGAAGGCCTGTTTGTCCATCCAAAAATATTATTAATCCATCTAGTCAATAGTCTCCCTCAGATTCTCCATGCTTAGTACTGATTGATTATTTTAGTACTCAAGAGAGTCTCACCAGCCAAGGGAACAACCCAAGCATTTGTATCTTTATTCAACATATGTGTTTCTTGCAAGTGCCTTTGTCACTAAAAACCAATTTTGTGTCCTTTCTATTCTAGTAAAGTTTTAACTTCTTTCTTAATATCAAGAAGATATTTGGAGCCAAATAAATCCTCTCAGTTACACAAAATCAAAAATGGCATATAGTTGGCAAACAGACCCAAACCGCATTGAACCACAGAAAGGTGAATATGATCACCAACAATTTCACCACGCAAACCAGCACCTTCCTTCCAGACGAGTCAGACTGGGTTTCGATCAGCTAGTGGAAGAGATCGATAATGAGCCTCCACTGTTTGAGAGCGAGAAAGAAGAAAACACATTTTTTGTGCCTGATGCAGCAAACGTGGGTTCAGAATGGCGATCCACAATCAGAGCACACCCAAGGCACTTGAGTGAATTCACTTCTCGGAGCCCTGACCTCTCCCAGCTTCAGTTTGGGAGAATGCCCGCCATTGGCTTTAATCCTGCTGTTCTACTTCCATATCAGATCATCGATGGGGGAGGCTCCTGGAGAAATCCCACAGGAAGATGTCACAGTTCTGGGGATACCAGGTTCGATGCTCTAACTCCATCACCCACTGGCCTGGATGAATGTAACCCACAGAGGCAACCAGGAAATGAATATTGTGACCACAGTGTGGGATTCGAAGGCAGCATCTTCCCTCATTATTCATCCTACTCAGCGGACTTCATACCCAATAGAGAGAAAAAAGGAAGTGCAGACGTGAACCTTGTAGAACCTTCTCTGGTGGTGTCTAAAGAATCCTTTCCACCCAGGGCAAGGGACAGCGCATCACTGGAAAACACGGAGGTATGTACAATGCACATGAACTTTGAAATAACCACTCAGTAAAGAATTGAATTAATTTGTATTAAAGTTAAACAATCTCGTGTAGGAAAATCCATTAGTGTTATTTACAAGATTTTACTTATTTTCACAAATTCCATGTTCTTAAATTAACAACTATTGTAAAAAGTACATTTAACTATCATTTCTTCCTAGCTCATCAAATTTATTAGCATATTATATTTGTATAATCTATGACATTTTATATTTTAGTGTTATATATTTATATTTAATATATTATATATAATAAACTAATACATTTTAATAGATAAAAGTATAACTTGAGATTTAGCTTGTGGCATTTGCCTATCCTTGCTTTGTTATGAAAGCATACATACATTTCATTACATCTATACTTTGAGTCACACTAGGAGGATTATTTAACTGCTTATCAAATAGTTAAATAATACTTTGATGTGCTAGACAGAAAGAATCTGGGGCAGTGAAAATGGGCCTCTTGAATTCAGGAATTGACTCAAACAGACCTTCTGATGAACACTAGCAGCATAGTAAAACAACAGCTGGGAAGCGCATAAGCGAACCCTAGCTCTGCAAGGAAGTCATTGCATAAGAAATACCATCTCAGATTATCTGACTCAAAACTTAAGGATAGCCAATTCATCCCACAACAGTACAACAATCAGTAAATTTCCCCTAGTGTTGTAAATATTGTTAAAATTAGACAAAATAAATTAAGGACTGCATTCAGACTTGGACAACAGGCAGCATAAGACACGATTCCCTGAGAGCTGCCAGCATCCTGGCCTGTGCCTGGATGGCAGCCCCTGCAGCTGTGCAGTCTGCTGGAGCCCAGATGACAAACCTTTCCCCAGAATCTCCAAAACCATCCTCTCCAACAACAGATCGTCTGGAGGTATCGCCATCCCCGACCTCAAGCTGTACCACAGAGCAATAGTAATAAAAACTGCATGGTATTGGCATAGAAACAGAATAGTGGATCAATGGAACCGAATAGAAGACCCAGAAATGAACCCACACACCTATGGAAACTTGATTTTTGATAAAGAAGCCAAAACCATTCAATGTTGTTATTAAGAAGGCACAAGAGATATTGTTGAGCAATTTTCCCAAATTTAATTGAAAATAACTAATTATAGAGTTAGAGAAGCAACATGTTAAACATACTACCACCAAATTACTTAGATATGAAAAAATGATTTTTTTTCATATTTCCCAAAAGCTATCAACAATTCAAATACCCATGAGGAGGAAGCTGGCCTAAAGAATCATGGGAGTGGATATACCATACCATGCCAATGTTCAGTGCTTTTAAACAGTGGACTGTGATATCTGGCAACACAAAGACATTTTAAGAAAAATATCACTTAGTCACAGATGCCAAAAACAAAAGCATGTATGTAAAAAGTAATAATAGAAATCTAAGTACCCAAAATTACAAAATAGGCTGGTGGGTTAAACTATCAGAGATATAGGGAAACTTTTAAAGGAACAGCACTGTTCAGTGTTTTTCCTAGTTATTAATAACACAGATGCACACATTCCTGAAAACTAAAAGTATATACCTACACATTTTTCTATATGCAAATATTACCTCAATAGATTTAAAAATAAATCCAAACTAATCTTTAGAAGAAAATCAAATTACACAAATATATTGGTCTTTTTTTCTGTGTGGAGCTGTATTAATTTAGCAATCTTTACTTCCAGAGAATTGGTTGTCCCATTGAAATAGTGTACGTACCCCAAGGGAGTAACAAGAGACTGGCCTCCTTCTGCAACAAAGTAAGAAAGTGAGTATCACTCTTTTAATAAGTATTGACATTTCTGTTTTTGAATCTATTTCTGTATTTGTAATCCACTCAGTGATTAGTTCTGCATACAAAGTCTCAAATCCCTATAGCTGGTTAATACAATAAAACAATTTCTGACAAATTATCATTGATCACCTTGCTGACAGATTTTTCATCTTTATACTCAAGCAATAATTTTTTTCCATTTAAATTTTGATTGAAACATGGCTCCTTTGTCAGAACTGCCCTTGCTCATTGGTAGTTAGATTTCTGGTGTATCTGTAACTCATGTAATTGCATAAGCCTTTGAGCCTTGTGGTTCAGGCCTAAATTAACGCAGGCTCACTCTCCCACATGGAATATTCATGTCAGAGCCTCCTACCAGCTGAACCTTGTCTCAAGTGAACTGCCAACACATGCATGTTTCTCCACTGAAAACATTGATTTCTAGAGAATGTTCCCGCAGTGGCCTTTGCCTCCTTGCCAATCTAAAAATTAATATCATGAAATCAAGGAGAATGTTTTCTCATGAAGTTACCATTTATCTAATGGAAACTTTTCTGTTACTTTGAAATGTTAATGCACTTTTTTACTCCTCTTTGTTTTATTCACTTGAGCCTTTTGTCTTATATATAAGATATGTGCATTTATGGAAAGGCTTTGGCTTCCTACTAAGCGATTAAAGTAGATTAAAGAGTTGGGTCAATGCCTAATTTAAAGTATATTTCTGTTCCTAAAACTTCCTCAATTGTTCATAATATAGGTTCATGTTTTAAAATAAATAACAAAATTAGAGATAGCTTAAAATCAAAACTAACCAACCAAACAAACAATAAACTGACAACCACACTGAAAGGATTAAAATATATACACATAAAAATAAAACAAAAAATTTAAATCAATACAAATGTTCAATTTTTCATTGATTTATTGCTAAGTTATGCAATAAGAAACCTAAAGGGTCTCTTGGACTCTTAAACTAAATTACCAGACGATGACAATTTTGATGCTTTCATTAGCAAGAGATGGCTCAGCAGTCATAAGCCACAGATGCTCTTGCAGAGGCCCCAAGTTTGGTTTTAAGGCACCCATAGCAGATGGTTCACAACCACCTGCTATTCCTTCTGCAGGGAAGATGCCCTCCTCTGCATCCTTGTGCATCTGCACTCACACTCACACATAGAAATGCACACATACACATAATTAAAATTAACAAAACAGTAAATCTTCAAAGCCATCATTTGGTATTTCTGACCTTTGTAGGATGAGAAGTGACTATTTTAATAAGCACTGAAGGGAAGTGTTTGTGAACTCTGGCAACACTTCCTTTTTCTAATGTGGAATTTTATGTTCTTAGAAGATACAATATAGATGCCATATCGACAGGAAAGTGTCTTAAGTGGTTTTGTCAGTGGCTTGTTATTTGTGTTCAAACTCTTCACTCACTTTCCTTCAATGATTTGTTTTTAAATAATTATGAGAAGTAAAGCAACCAGCTACATGGTAAGGTTGGTTTAATGAGAAGAAACCAGAGGTTGCATCATGCTTAAGTGTATGTGTGCAAAATGATTTCCCATGTAAGCATACTAACCCCCCAACTCATAATAAAATAAATTTAAATATCTCATTGTGTTTATCTAATATTTAATAAGTTGAGTTAAATATGATAAATTTAAAATCTCATTGCATTTATTTAATATTTACTTAAGTTGAGTTAAATATATTGTTTATATTCATTTATGCTCTAATTTCTTGACTTGATTGTTTTATATAATTTAAAATTTTCATGTTTAAAAGAAACACTACACAATTAGAAAACATAAAATTTCATAATTCACAAAAGACTTCCTGTTCCCAGTGGATGCTCTTTGAGAATTAGGAAAGGATCAATTGTGGGTTTGTACTATAAGTTTGATTTCCCCAAATGCTGGAAGCTGCAATTGTTCGTGCACTGAACGTTATCTTGTTGTATAAGTGCTGATATATAAAACAGGGAGGGGACAGGAAGTGGGGCTGGGCTCTCCACCTCAGGGCCTGCCCCATGCCAACCTGCTTCTTCCTGCAGAGCTCCACATCCTGAAAGTTCCCCATCTCCACAAAGCGCCATGGAATCTGGGACCAAGTGTTCAAATACATGGGCATGTGAGACCATGGATGACATTTTACCTAAACCACAACATGAAGTTCCAAAGATTAATACAGAACCATAATTTTCTATTTAGGAGGAATTTAGATGTCAGCATAAACAACACAAAAAAATACCAGAAAAATTTCATTTTCCCATGGGAGGCATTTTGTATTTGTTCGCATCTTGAAAGTATTCTATAGATGCCATAAAGGCCTACAGAGAGCAGCCACAGAAATATTTAATGAGCATTATGATACTTTATGTGGCTTCAGAGTCTATATTTTTTTGTCTTTTCTCTTTTAACCCTCACATAAAACCTTTGAAGTAGGTGGAAATGGCCCCTTTCCTGTGCACAAAGAACAAGTCAAACGGTGCTCCTCTGACTCTCATATGCCAAAGTAGAAGCATGAAGATTCAAACTCAAAGTATCTGCTACGAGGAGTAAGATTTTAGCAATTCTTTGACTTCGATATGTGCTGATTTTTCAACGGGGGTATTCATAACTAGATTATTTCTGTAAAATCCACAACTTTAGAGATAAAAGAGAAACAGGAGCACGGTTTGTGATTTGGGCACCAACAAAAGAGTTTCTTTCCCTCTGTCTCTAATCTGTGTGAGCTGCTGTGTACTTGCAGCTTGCAGGGAAACTGGGCGTGAGACGAATCCGAGAAGAGGAGCCTCGGCATCTGGAGCAGGGTCAGAAGGAGGCTGTCTTCTGGGTCTCACGCCGTTCCTGCGCCGCTGCTTTAAAATCTGGTGACATTTTTCAAAAGAATGATGCAGGCCATGTCCAAAGCCTTTTCTTTTTTTCTTTGCATATATTTTTCAGAATAAGAGAAACATATCGCGCAAGTGACATCAATTCCAATTCTGGGAGGATCTGGGCCGTCGCTACAGCCTATCCATCTCAGCTCTTCGCTGACCCCAAGTTCATGATAAACATTTACACGAAGAACTCAGAACAACCCCTTCTTCTTATGCCACATGGTAAGAAAACTCACAAGCAGATACACAAATCTCAGTATTTATAGATAACCTAGAAATCATTAGAGGAACCACCATTCAGCAGGACTTTGCCCTGTAGGGAATTAAAAGGAAAACAGCCATGAGCTATTTATTGTAGACATCTTGGGGAGGGGGTGTTGAGGGGAGAGCAGGACACATAGCTCTCCAGAAAAGCCTTGTTATTAATAATAGCAGATAGAGCAGGTTTTCCACGCCTCTAAAACAAAGCTACCTTCTAAAACATTCCAGACAAAGATGATGAATAACTGAATATACTCTTTACTACCCAGCGGAAACAAGCACCTCGTTCAGGGGTGTGAATTAGTTATGTAGGAGAAAGGAAGAGGAGGCCTGTCCCCACCATGAGAAATTGAAGAGCCCTGTGCAACCCACACTATCCTAATTATCAACACTGTTGACTGAGTCCCTGAATATGGTTCCTAGAAATTTATACCAGATAATTTTTACTAGACATTCTCTCCTTTATCACTTGAAGATATCTTTAAAGTTACATAGGTTCTGGGTTTTGTTCTTTGACCCTCTATTTTGGAAAGCAGTGCTTATTTGTTAAATGTCTAGCTGCAACTATATGGATTATTACTTAACAACAGGGAACCATTTTCAGACACAAGATGGACCACGAAATGTTTTCACTGGTTAACATTAGTCATTGTATCTATCTTTCTTGCTCTAGCTGAAGCTTTGAGTAAGTACAGAGGATTACAGACACAGGCATGGTGTGCTAATATACCCGTTAAAATCATCTGGTTTGAAACCAATTCATGTTGGCTGAAGCAAGAGAGAAGATTTTTAAACATTGTTACTATTTCTTACAGAGTTTAAGAAAAGGAATGCATCGGAGACCTAGGGATGAATTTAACACACACATGTTGAAACTCAGTTTCATTATAGCCCGGAGCTGGTCTCTCTCCAGCAGTTTTCTGCACCTTGCTCTCTGTTGGTTCATTGTCTTATTTGTCAAAAACAAGAAAAACTGCTAAGCTCTCAAGCCTGCATGCGGTTTGTCCAGCAATCTACAGTCAGTCCAGCTGTCTCATGTATACAGCTCCCAATATGTAAGAGTAGGACTGCGAAGCTCCAGCCAACGGTCTTCCATATTGATCTAGTCAGCACTGGTTCAGAGGATAGTTGCTGAAGTTGCTGGAGAACTAAGGGTTAAAGAAGGGGAAGAGTTACATGAGGTGAGAGATGGCACAAAATGGAAAGGATGATTCTATCGTGGGCTAAATAAAACTAACAGGTATAAATTCGGCATCAAAGAAGCTCAGTGCCTGGATCCCCAATATGTGAATGAGGTGCTTCACTTGATGATTTGAAGATTCAAGGATAAAGATGGTAGCATCAGGCTCACGCATATTATGAAATAGCCAGAAGGCACCCAGGGAAAGGGCGGCAGAGACCAAAACTGCTGGCATTTCTCAAAGCTCCACACTTGGGTGTGCTGAGCTCTAGAAGCTGGAGGAACCCAGATTTTCAGGACCCCAGTCCTCTGTGTGAAGTTTTCCTGCCCATCTTTCTCTTCTGCATTCCCTACCCCAACCCAGGCCCAAACATGGAAGTTAGGTTCCCTCATTCCAAAGCCAGTCACAATACTTTTAGATGTATCACACTGTCTTTTACCTTTCCACATGCAAGCAGCCCACAATGAAGCCCTATCCTGTCTGAAGGTAGATCCCAGACTCTTCAACTAACTTAAGTTGATGGGAGAGAGGTGGACGGTGGCTGTGGGGTCTGGCACCAGCGTAAAGTGGAGGATACCTTTAACTAAGTAGCAATCCCACTTCTCCCAGGTAGTGCTACACCTGCAGCCCCGCAGCAGCCAGTGTACAAGAGCACATAAAAGGTATCACCCACCATGACCAAGTAGGCTTCATCCCAGGAATGCAAGTGTGGTTCAATATATGGAAATCCATCAATGTAATCCACCATATAAACAAACTGAAGGAAAGAAAACACATGATCATCTCCTTAGATGTCGAAAAAGCATTTGACAAAATCCAACACCCATTCATGTTTAAAGTCTTGGACAGATCAGGGATACAAGGCACATACCTAAACGTAGTAAAGGCAATATACCGCAAGCCTATAACCAACATCAAACTCAATGGAGAGAAACTCAAATCAATCCCACTGAAATCCGGGACAAGCCAAGGCTGCCCACTCTCTCCATATCTCTTCAACACAGTACTTGAAGTCTTAGCCAGAGTAATAAGACAACTAAAGGAGATCAAGAGGATACAAATTGGAATGGAATAGGTCAAAGTTTCACTATTTGCAGATGATATGATAATATACCTGAGTTACCCCAAAAATTCTGCTAGGGAACTCCTACAGCTGATAAACACCTTCAGCAAAGTGGCTGGGTACAAAATTAACTCAAAAAAAAAATCAGAAGCCCTCCTGTATACCAAAGACAATAGGGCTGAGAAAGAAATTAGGGAAGCAACACCCTTCACAATATCCACTAATACCATAAAGTACCTTGGGGTGACTCTTACCAAGCAAGTGAGAGACCTGTTTAAGAAAAACTTCAAGTCTCTGAAGAAAGAAATTGAAGAAGATGTCAGAAAATGGAAAGATCTTCCATGCTCATGGATCGGTAGGATTAACATAGTGAAAATGGATATTCTACCAAAAGCAATCTACAGATTCAATGCAATCCCCATCAAAATACCAACACAATTCTTTATAGACCTTGAGAAAAAAATCATCAGCTTCATATGGAGAAACAAAAATACACATTTTAAATGTACCATGTCTCCTTTTAAATGGCAGCCGTGGCATTTACACCACTCTGTGTTACCCATGTTTGGTCAAAGTCGTTTACCTCTAAAATGAAGAGGTAGTAGTAGAAAAAATATATGATTGTAAAAGAAACCACAGTTAAGTAGACACAGAATTGCATATAAAAGTCCATATGTCAGATTCCTAAAGGACAGAAACTTTAAATAAAGAAACTGAGCCACAGAGGTTGAAGACCTTGCCTATGTAAATCCACCAAAAGTGATGAAATCTTTATTTTATCTATGACATAGCATAAAACACTGAGAACCACCTCTTTGTGGTAGTAAAATTATCTTGATAGCAAAGCAATAATGTAGTTTTTAGAAAATATTTTGGTTTTTTATTTTATTTTGTTTTTATGTTTACATGTGTGGGTCTAAGTGTCTGAACCTGCAACATATATGTGCAGTGCATCCTGAGGCCAAGTGGAGTCAGCAAACCCCCTGGAACTAAGGTTACATTTGTCTGTGATGCTCCAGAGGTGTGTAATGAGAACCAAACTGGAGTTCTCAGCAAGAGCAGAAAGTGTTCTCTACTACTCAGCCACCTCTCCAGCCTCAAACACATCTCTCTTCTCTTTCTTTTAAAAGTTCATTTTATTCTATTACTTTATTTTGTTTTAATATTTTGTTTTAATTTATGTGTATGGATGCTTTGTCTGCATATATGTCTGTGCATGGTGCTTCTACCTGGTGCCCATGGAGAGAGAACACAGCTGCAGATCTCCTAGAACTGGAGTTACAGACAGTTGTGAACTGCCCTGTGGGTGCTGGGAATTGAACCCACGTCCTCTGGAAAGCAGCCAGTCCCCCTCTCTCTAGAGCCATCTCTCCAGAGTCCCAATAAATATCTTTTATGCAGAGCCGTAATGGATCAGATGGTTTTTAATATGAGAAACACAATATCCAGCTTTGAAATTTTTCATTCACACAAAAGTGAACTTGAAAATGATTGCAAGCAGCCCTTGACTCTAATAAATAGACAAATAAATGTGTTGTGCTTTAATTCCCCTTGATGGAGCTAGCTGGCTACAGTACTTAATAATGTGATTATCAGGTTTTGTCCTCAACAGTTTCACAGTGGATGTTTCATAAGCTCTTACTCACTTTTATTATTCACTTTTGTTTTCAGCTAATTATCTTGTCAAAGACCTAATTGCTGAAATTCTGCTTTTATGTGCAAATGAGAAGTTTTTCCCCGAAGAGTATCTTCTAAGTATATGTGGTTCTGAAGAATTTTTACAGATGTAAGTATGTTATTAAAGTCACTTTTGCTTTCTATAGCTTGTCAGTTTCAAGCAGCAAGGTTTTGGTTTGTTGTGTTTTAAAAAAGCAATTTATAAATGGTCCCTTCGTCCTCTGTGGATGGTGAGGGCCTGTGAATGGCTTTAATGTGAGAAGTTCTCCACAGGCCTGGGTGTCTGGATGCCAGGTCTCTGGCTGAGGGTGCTGGTTTGTGTCTTGAAATCTTCTGGATGTGGTCTTCCGGACCTAATCTTGGCAGGTATCAGGAGCTTAGGGGCTGTGATTGAGGGTTATACTCACTTCCAGTTCTCACCTACCTCTGCTCCATGGTCCACCAGGATGTGAGAACGCACATCTAAACCAATGGAGCCTTCCCTGATGTGACAGGGGCCATCCTCTAAATACCTCACCTAAAACAAGCCCTCCCTTCCTTAAGCTGTTTCTTCTCGTTATGTCATTTGGTCAAAGTAGGAAAACAAAGTAACTAATATAGAAATCATGCTGGCTAAAGAACTCAGAGCTTCACCCTTGCTGGGAAAACTATTACTTCCACCCTCTGCCCTATGACAGTGGGTTATAAATTACAAATACGTTTTATCCTCTTTGTGGCAATTTGAAAATTTTGTGAGTCATTGGTACTCTTCCTTTAATGTATTATTTTATATTATTGTGTGTATTTATTTATAAATATAATGATTTGTGTATTTTTATTTTATGTATGTGAGAGTCTTGCCTTCATGTATCTCTGTGCACCATGTATATGCTGTACCTATGGGGGCCAGCAGGAGCATCAGATCCTGCTGTAATGGAATGGAAATGGAAATGTTAATGGAATCACAGATGGTTGTGAACTGTCAGGAGGATGCTGGGAATTGAACCTAGGTCCTTAGGAAGAGCAGAAAATGCTCCTTACCACTAAGTTGTCTCTCCAGTCCTGCAGAGTTATTTTCCCTAAACTGTGACTGGGTGACAATCCAATTCAGTTATTCCATAAGGGTGGTCATCAGGGAAAGTGAATTTCAGCTTTAAAACTTGGGAGCTATTGGCTATTCTTCCTATTATAAAGCTTTCTGGAAAGACTACAACTTGAAGTATGAGTAAATTCTTTTTGTTTTGTTTTTATTATTGTTATTATAATTTATTACAATTTATTTAATTTGTATCCCGGCTGTGGTCCCCTCCCTCACCTCCTCCCAGTCCCACACTCCCTCTCTCTTCTTCCATTATCCCCCTCCCTCAGTCCACTGATAGGGAGGTCCTCCTCCCCTTCTTGTTTTGCTCTAGAATATTATAAGCATTTTGATCAAATAATGATTTTTGAAATATAAAAATTTTAAGATTAAGAATTATAATAATTTTATAAAACAATAAGTTTTGAGGTTATATTTATGAATTTGTATTATTAAATTTGTAAACAAAATCACACTGGAATCAACTAGACCCAAAGTCTATACATTTCACTGAACTTCTAGAAAGCTAAACAAACATTCCTAAGTTGTAGAGCTTCACACTGGATTTTGCACTTTTGCTATCCATGGCAGAGTTAGAACTAGATAAAGAAATTATCTTTTTAGCCTCTTTCTTAACTCATGTCCATTACTTGCATTCAGTTCTTCCTTGTCCTCTAATTTTAACCATGTTGAGGTACTACCTTACTCCAGACAGAATGGCTATCTTCAAGAAATCAAACAACAAATGTTAGAGAGGATGGAGAGAGAAGAGCCTTTATTCACTGTTGGTGAGAGTACAAGTTAATACAGCCATTGCGGAAATCAGTGTGAAGACTTTAAAACATTTAAAAAGAAAATTATCATATGACCCACTTTTTTCCCTCTGGGAATATAACCAGAGAACCTCATAGACTACCATAGAGATGTACCTCTATGCTTACTGTGTTTGTTTGTTTGTTTGTTTGTTTTGAGACTAAGCCTTGGCTGTCCTTGACTCACTTTTCAGACCAGGCTGGCCTTGACTCACAGAGATCCTCCTGCCTCTGCCTCCCAAGTGCTGGGATTACAGGCGTGTACTATCACACCAAGCTTACTGATGTTTCATTCTCTGCAGAAATTAATTTAAATTAACTAAGTTTTCTACCAGCAGATGAATAAATAATAATGTGTATACACACACACATATATGGCTACTATTCAGCTCTGAAAAACATAATTACAATGTTTACAGAAAAATGGAGTTAGAATGTATAATATAAGATCACTCACAAAGTTCTAGAAAAAAATTACTACAAGTGTCTCCTCATCTACAGATTCTAGACAATGACAAATGTGCACATGGTACAGTATAACATGCAGAAAATAAAACAGTAAGTTTTAAAGAAACTTTTCAATAATTTAGACATTTCACTACAACAACTTAAAGTCTAATTATGAAATTAAACTTTATTTGATTTTTTAAAATACAATTTTTTAGTCATCACAACAAACCATTTGCTTGACATTCTTGACCCTCTGGAAAATATGAGGAATCTTCAAGAAAAGATAAATAATTCTCTGTAGTAGAATATAAAGACTAAAGTATTTGGCAGTCTTGTTCTTCCTTTGTGTTTCTACATGATTATAAAATTTACAAACCACTCATGAGACTAAAAAAACTTTTGAGAGTTCCATTGTGGTCATTTTTCTATGACAAATGCACTTGAAAATATCTTGTAGGTGAATCACAGCCAATAAAATAACCTAATGTTCCAGATTGCCTCTGAGTGACTCTTGAAACTGATTGTTTTACTTTTTGTGTTATGAGTTATAACAAAATTAATTACCATACTGTAATTATAATTGCACTGATGCACAAAGGAAATATCCTTTATTTGCTTGAGTTTAGCACTCTCGACTACTAGGCTGGTACTTTCCCATGGCCTATGATTCTAACTTATGTTCAATAAACTGAAGAAAAGGTTTTAGTTTATTTAATTCTAGAATGATGCATATTAAAACTTGCCTTTTGAAAACACAAATTTCTATATTTATACCTGGTCTTTGATGCCAACATATAAGATCAGAGAGCATGAAATAGCTTCAAGTATTTGCACTAAATATTAGCTCCTATAGCACCAAAGGGACCTTGAGAATGTGTGGTGATATGGAACAATTTTAAGGGGAGCTTCATATAAAAACTGTTTCCAATGAGTAAAGCATTCATAAGGAGTTCAGTTGCTGAGTCATTAAAATGCTGTGCAAAATACCTTACATATTTTCACATTAAGGTGATTTTTATTATGTACCACAAAAAATATTTTTAATAATTTTATGGTAATTTAATTGTCTTAAAATTCTAGTTAATCAGTTAAGATTAATGAGGAAGTTACAAAGTATTTGCATGAGTTAATGACGTTCATAGCACCCTGAAAAGAAAAGAGGGATATATATACATTCCATATGTATGCATATATACACATACATACACATATAAACATGTATACATACATGTATATATACATACAGCTAGTCTATCTGAAATTAATAGCTATATGTATATTACCTATATATGGGATGCATATATGTATATATGTTGGATGCATATATATTTAGTAATATATAGAAATATATCCGATTATTTAAGAGTAATAATCTGCCAATATTGATGTAATTAAATTTAATATGCAGATCATATTACCATCATTTCTAATATCTAAAGAAATATGGATATGCTGTTTAGATTTTATCTGTCAGTTATTTATTATTATATCATTTTTATAATGGTCATCTCTTTAATAATGTAGAAACATGTTTTTGGAGTTTTCTGGAAGGTGGAGAAATAGTCCAGCAAATGAAGCGCTTGCTGTGCAAACAGAGCTCATGCCTCTAGCACTCATGTAAAAGCTCATTATGAAGATGCAGACATCTTACCCAGTGCAAAGAGCAAAACCAAGTGGATCCAGGAGGCATTTTGGCCAACAAGTCCATCTGAAATGAACACCTACATATTCCATGAGAAGCTCTCTCTCAAAAGTAATCTGGAGAGCGATTTAGGAGAACATGTTAGCATTAACCTCTCTCCCACACATGGCAGCATGGTCAGCCATTCCTGCATGCAGAACTGTGCATACAATTCACATTAAAAAGAAATGCTTTCTATAGAAGGAACACATGTGTAATATGCACTAAGTTAATTATGAAATAAATATTTTAGACCTTAATATTGAAGCTTCTGTCCATCTGGAATATTCTATTCTATAAAAATGAAGTGGTAGCGATAGCACCTGTCAGCAATTACTAATTGTTTACCTTAGGTTGTCTAGACATTTAAATCTTATAGCATATCCAGGAGACAGTTATCAGAGTGCCCACTGCACTATACATGGGGACTTTCAGTCTTTCCTTGAGGTCAAACAGATCTATAATAAATGTAAATTCAAACTGTGGGGTTGGGGATTTAGCTCAGTGGTAGAGCGCTTGTCTAGCAAGTGCAAGGCCCTGGGTTCAGTCCTCAGCTTTGGGAGGGAAAAAAAGACAAAATATCAAACTGGCATTTGCTTGAACAGCTGTACCTTTTCACTGTAAACGCTTGAGTGGCATATGGGAAACCAAATCATAGCAGCAACTTGTGCTGTACTTTATGGAAACTAAACACAGAGAGCGAGAGAGATACACCCAGACATACATAATTCAGAATAAAGGGAAAATTTTCCTTAAAAACGAGGTGATAATTACTGACCATATGAAATATTGACCAGGTTAGAACTACAGGCATAGCCAGGGGCCACACAGAAGCACAAAGCCCAAAAGGTATTGAAGTAGTGAGAGATTAGTGAGAGGCAGACACAGAAAACAATGACTAGATAACACAGTGAGTTCAATAACATAGCTCTTAGGGAAGCAGAAGTTTAAGGGGGACAGAATTATTAATCAATTTGGAGACATGTTGGACTGTTTTCAGTGCTGAAGGGAATTCAATATATTGTAACCAAATATGATTTTAGGAACACTGGGAGAAACCATGGAGGCTGTTTTAACTGCCTTTTTTCTAATAGAAAGTTCATATATTTGTCATGTATAGCATGCTGTTTGGAAATATATAAACATTATGGAGTGGCTATATCAAACTGGCACGTGCTTTATTTCATATACTTAAGATCTGATCTCCTATGGGAAGCATTGGTTTTCAAAAACTTAATCACATAGGAAAAGTGACCAAAGAAGGATCCTTAGGACATCTATATCTAAATGGTAACAGGAAGAAAAGGATGAGAAAAAGGGAATTGAGGAAAGACCATTTAAAATGGTAGGATAGCTTAGAAAACGTGAGGAAGTTCTGAATCAACCAAGCAGTGTGCCATTAAATACTGAAATCAAGGGTTGGGTGAGAGAATGGAAGGTCAGCACAAAATATGATAACCGGAGAATTATTTGTTGACACCAGTAAAGGTAACATGAGTACATTGCAGTGGGAAGAGCAAGATTTCAGTGAATTAAGAGCATATATGCTGGGGTACTGAGACTATGGTTCAGAGGCTCAGAGCACTGGCTGCTTTTGCAGAGGACCCAGGTTCGGTTCACAGCACCAGCATGACACTCCCAGCTGTCTATAACTCCAGTGCCAAGGGAAACTTACAGGTGTGTCTGGCTTCGTTGCACACCACACACATACAAACAGAGCGCATAAATATAAGGAGTAAAGATATCATGTGCATTTTAAAACATCAATGTGAACTGGAGAATGAAAACATGCATGCAAGAAAAAAGTCTGTCTCTGAAATAAGGGTGGTGGTTTGGATGCAAAGGATAATCTGGAGATTCATAAGTGCACATAAGAGGAATCTGAGGAATCTGACAAGAAAGAAGCAAGGGAACAGGAGAATTGAAGTCACATAGAGATCATGGTGAGCACAAGGGCAGGAGGAGATAGTGAGATGGGACAGAGGACAAGAGGCAGAAGCTGTGGAGTTCTGAAGAGGAAATGTCCTTCGCGGTGTGAAACAGTGGCAGATCCAGCAAATCAGAACAGAGGTGCATTTTCATTGACAGCCATCATGCTTTGGGAAAACCAAAGCTCCTCCAAACTAGGGAAATTTTAAGGAAAGGAGACAGACATAGAAACAACATTCAAACACTAAATTTCCCTTATTTGGCTAGAATTTTCCTTTTGTATTACTGTATTTTAAATGACCTTTGCAAATTTCTGCTTATGTGCATTTTGTAAAATGTAAAGATAATATAAGTAAATAAATGTCATCAAAACAAAGCCTTCTTGCTTAGCTTCTTTAGGTATACAGATTTTAGTATGTTTATTCTATATAATATGTCTAATATCCACTTATAAATGGGTATATACCATGTGTGTCTGCTCTTTGATCACCTTGCCCTGAGTGGGGAGCAGCCTTACTGCTCACTGAACAGGTCACAGAGGAAGACAATGCAGCCAGTCCTGATGAGACCTGATAGACTAGGGTCAGATGGAAGGGGAGGAGGACCTCCCCTATCAGTGGACTTGGATAAGAGCATGGAAGGAGATGAGGTAGGATAGAATTGGGAAGGAATGAGGAAGGAGGATACAGCTGGGATACAAAGTGAATAAACTGTAATTAATATAAAAATTAAAAAGATTGTCATTTGTGTTCATTTTTATTCTAGATCTCTGAGCTATCCATCTTTTGGTTCCTGGCCCCCAGGCAGGGTAGGAGGTTGGCTTTCTCTCATGGCATGGGTCTCTAGCATGACCAGTCATTGGTTAGCCACTCCCACAAGTTCCATGCCATCCTTACCAGAAGACATCTTATAGGCAGGACAAATTGTAAGACAAAGGTTTTATGGATGGTTTACTGTCCTAATCTCTCAATTGGAAGTCTTGCCTGGTTACAGAAGAGGGCCAGTTCAGGCTTCTTATTCTTCTGTTGCTAAGAGTCTTAGCTAGGGTCATGCTCATAGATGCTTGAGAGTTTTCACTGCACTGTTTCTAGCTTGTCTCTCCCAGTGCTCTTTTCTTCTGTCCTGGACCCACCTGATTCTTCTTGTTCCCACCTCCAAAACCCCATCCAGACCCCATGTACCTTTTCTATAGATTCTATTTCCCCTTTACAGTGAGAGTGAAGCATTCCTCCTTATGGTATTCTTGTTACTTATTTCTCTGGGTCTCTGGATTGTAGCATGGTTATCCTTTACAGCCACTATCCATCAATAGGTACATAACATGTTTATTTTCTGGTTCTGCTTACCTCATTCAGCATGTTGTTTTCTAATTCCATTGATATGCCTGCAAATTTCATGTCTTTATTTTTTTTAAACAGCTCCATTGTGTAAAAAAATGTAATAAAAAGGTAAAAGTGACAGAGAAAAAAATTAAAAAGAAAAACAAACAACAACAAAGCCTTCCCACAATGGGAAGCAATGATTTCTTTGTATGGACAAAACAAGCTACTCTTCATTGATTTCTGATTTTCTTATCTCTTTAAAATGAATATTATAGAATACGCTATATTATGAGGAGAGTAAATTAAACAATTATAACAGAAACTTTGCATGCTTGTCATAATCTATATACACACTTCATATAAAATACTCAATAATATTTTATCTTATAGTGACATAAATGTGGAATAATGGAAGCAGCAAGTTAACATCAGAATGAATTGGAAATACAGCTGAGAGACAGAAATCACTTGGTTCTCTCATTCATAGAATGTTAAAGTCTTTCACTACCTTCCTGCTCCGTGGCCTCCAGTATAACAACCATGAAGGGAGGTCTCCTCCATAACCCACTTCTCATGGCCGTATCCTGCCTCTGGCACCAAGAAGTGACTCAGCAGCTGCAGTCAGTCACTAGCATGAGACTGCCTTTTCCTGGGCAGAGAGATTTAGATACCTGGACTTTAAAAACTTATTCTCCACTTACTGTGTCTGTTTTTCCTCTGGAGTGGTGATGGTTGAAACTTCCTTTCACCTTGACAAATCTCACAAGGGTGTTTACTCGCATGCTAGTTGCAATCCATGAAGAAGAGTGCTAATGCATAGTGTTAGCCCTTTGTCTGGAGGCCAGCTTCTAGCAGGAATGCAAATTTTCTCACCATGAATGTCTATATTTTTAAAATTTTTTTCTTTCAAAGATTTTGTGGCCTTAATTTCTAATTCAATGTGAAACTAATTCTCTTCAGTCCCTACTGTGTAAACAATAAAACTGGCTCTATTTAAACTTATTTTTGTGAATAAATCACAACTGCTCAGTCAGTGGGAGACTGCCAGTGCCTCCTACAGAGAAATTGGATATCCTTTGTTTTATTAATTTTGTGGTTACTACTACAATCAAGTTTATCTTAATTAAAACAAATTTTGCTTATTGTTTAATTTACATTACTGTTGCCAGAGAATGCTGGAACCCAGATGACTGAAAATATTTTTAAAGAAGAAAAGAAAACTAAATATTATAACTAGAAATCTTGTTTTAAAAGAGTAAGATAGCTTTACATCTGAACTAAGATTGCAGCACCCATCTTTTCATTCAGCATTGATTAGACCAACAGACTTTCCACCAGAGAACCTCTTTTTTTCTCTTTACATAAAGAGGTTGTATTCCTTTTGTTTTCATTTTTTATTACATGAATATCTGTGTGTTTTGTGTATGGATATGTGCACATGAATACAGGTGCCCCTGAAGGCCAAAAGAGAGCATCAGGCTCCTCAAAAGTGGAGTTACTAAGGAATGTGAACCCCATGTGGGTGCTGAGTAGTGAGCTTGAGTCCTCTGCAAGAGCAGCCAGTGTTATTGACTGCCGAGCCTTCTCTCCAGCCCCAAAGTTCTTTCCCTTCAATAAGAAAATCCTATTTAAAAATTAAATCTCAGTCAGGCCTACTGACACACTTGGGATGGAGAAGAGTTCAAGGTCATTGTCAGCTACACACCAAATTTAAAATTATTGTGGGCTACATGAAACCCTGTTTCAGTAAATTAATAAATACATAAATCATCTTAATTAGAATTTTAAATAGTTTTGAAAACTTTCCATTTAAAAATACTTTCAATTCATTTTAGGTAGTTCATATGAGTTTGACCATTAAATATTTGTTGGCAAATGGTAATTGCCTTGTATTCAAAGCAAAACACAAACCTGTAGCCACCTATGGGAAAAGACTGAGTCACACACAGTTTAAGCTAATATACCATATTAATAGAAAGAAACAGCATGTGTTTCTTTTTCTTCCTCAACAAAATTAAGATTTTATTTAACAATCAAACAAATTGACTCTTTTCACCACATTTAAAGACTCCATTGTTATTTTTAATTTTGTTATGTGCCCATAATTTATAAGATCTCGGGGCTGTCATAGAATAGAAAGGAGCAGGTCATTGCTGAGGCCTCTTGTACAGCTGTGAACACGTTTTGTCTCACCCAATAAGGGAAATCTTCAGTTACTTTCTAAAAGTTTAAAATAAACTGTAGTATCTTTTTAAAACAATTAGCTGAAAAACATAACATGTGACAGGCTTGCATTTGATACCTAGCCAAGCACTCAGAACTCCAGCAATGCAGGTTCCTAACATTTGCTACATGTAAGGACCATAAGCATGCTTTAGCTCAAGATGTCTAAGGAGATGAACTGGGAGAACCATCCTTGACCTACAGATTTGGTAAAGGGAGCTACAAAACCATTGCAGGGCATTTTCAAAAAGACTTAAGAAATGAACTCTGAGTGGAGCCACACTAATTTTATTTAGGCAGATAACTGCTGATATGTAGGCACAGAGCTACCTCCATTACTTGAATCACTACTGAGCAAAGCTAATAATTATTACATGCCTTTCAACTATAGCTGAGGTTGAAATAGACTGGTTTTATGGTTTCCTTAAAATAACTGGTTTGATAGAGAAAGTTGGCATTTCGTAGTAACTCAACCTTGGTAAAGGTTGAACGTGCTATTTTAGTCTTGGCTCTTGAATGTTTTCAATTAATAAGGTCTACAGAATAATCTCTTCTCTAGAGATTTGTCAGAGAAATAATGAAACCTTGATATGGAATCAAATCTCCCCGCCTGTTCTCCTGGGGGAGTAGCCACATCATTCTGTGTGCTGAAGGGAGCCCAGCATATCATTTTGTAGAGGATACGAAGTGTCAGTCTCACATAGGTGTTTATTGGCTCTGGCTTGTAGGTTACTCCGTTTGTGTAGATTGGTTTTTTTCATTATTTAATTGTTGTTCCTGTGTAAATAAATAGCAAAGGTGTTGTAAACGAGTTGTTATAAAATATTTCTCCAAGATAATAAAGTTTTAATTGTAATTAGTTAGTTTTATGTTAAGCTAAATATAGTGTGTGCTCTTTGCATTAAAAATAAAACCATATTAGCATGAAGGATATGATGGATAGTTGCTTTTTATTAGATGGAACTAATCAGAAAAACAGGGCATTTGAGTGCACAAACAAAAGTCTATTTTGTCCACTTCCCTGCTGAGTAAAAGCTGTTGGTGTCAATTTATGCCCCATGGAAGTACTTCTGTTCAAATCCCTGACTACCCTTTCCTTACTAACTCATGCTTGTGGGCATGGGGTTTGAAATTTAACTTGTTTACTGTGTACTTAAGTTAAGAAGTTTAACTTTTACTATCCATGTTCCCCTGAGAGAGAAATTTAACAATAACTGAGTATCACTAGTTTGCAAAAAACAGCCACCATGTCACTGGTTGTTAGTTGTGCTCTATAAGCTGTAACAAAATACCTTACAAGGGGCAATTTAAGGGTGTAGTGCTTACTTCAGCTCACAGTTCAATGGGACGTAGTCTAGTAGTCTATAGGAAGGGCCAGTCAAGGCAGGCACATGAGGTCATGTCTGCAGTCAGGAAGCAGAAGATGATGGATGCTGGCCCTCAGATAGCTCTCAGCTTTCACAGAGTCTGAGACCCCAGCTCATGCACTGTTGCTGTCCACAGTTAGGAACGGTCTCCCTGTTCAGCTAACCTAAGCTAGAAATTTCCTTTCAGTCCTGCCAGAGACCTGTCGCTTCAGCGATTCTAGACCCAGTCAGGATGACAGTCAACATCAACAGTTATACTAATATTTTAACATTATATAAATGGCCTACTTAGAGCTAAATTGCTGAATCTCCTCCCCAAAATTTTTTTCCAAAAGCTATCAGTGGCTCTGGCTTTCAGTATTCATAAAATCAAAGCATAATATTTTTTTCCTGTATTACATCAACATTTTACAGTACATTCATGGATGCTTCTGAAAATCCAGAGGACCATTTTACACTGAGTTATATAATAACCTGGAACAACTTTTTAAATGTGAGGATAAATAACATTTAGTTAGTATGGCTTATATAGTCTCAGAACATGGGATTGTTGAGGCAGAAGGACTCCCATGAATTTGAAAGCAGCTTTTCCTACAAATGGAGATTGTACTGGTTAATTTTCTGTTGTTGTGATAAAATACCCTGGCAAAATCATCTTGAGGAAGAAAGGATTTACTTTCATTGATGTTTCTAGAGAAAGAGCATCTGTCATGGAAAGAAAGACATGGCAATAATCAGAGAAAGCACGGTGACAGAAACAGGATGTTGGCTCATCCTGTGCTCTCCAGATGCAGACAGGAGAGAGAGAGACTGAGACAGAGAGAGGAGACAGAGACCGAGAAGCTAGAAAGCCTCAAACCCTCATGCCCAGTGCTATACTTCCTTCAGCAAGAACCCACCTCCTAAATCTTCCCAAGCCTTCTTCAACAGAGCACTAACCGAGGACCAAGTGCTCAGATAACTGAGTTGATGAGAACATTTCTCATTCAAAGTCCAAAACAAATCTTGTCTCAAAGCAACAAAAATAAAATACCCTTTGAGTCTTACTGTCCTACAAAACAGTAGGATATGTTTATTTCAAAGAAAGCACCCTTGTTGCATGTAGCTTCATGGGTGTGTCCACTGTGAGGATATCCAACGCTCACACCTGTACATCTGCTTATTCTTTGCCCCATAAAACAAATATGAGCATTTGCATGTCTTTTGATATTATGCTTATTATTCTCTATACACTTGAATAGTGTGCCATAACAATATACTTTCAAGTAACATGAGCTATTTCTGAGTAGGAAATAGGGGTAATTGTGTGTGTGTGTTTAACCTTTCAATGTTCACCCTAAACAGCTCCAATGTGCTTAGCTGTCCCTAGGAAAGTAATAGCAGACATCTAGAAACAAGGATTCATTGAGAGAATAAATAATGAATGCACAGAAATCCTGATACACTCGTAGTCATGAGGAAGAAAAAACGCATGAGCTTTTACCCATATTACATAAATTCCTTTAATTGAAAACATAAAGTTTCATACATGATTATTAACACATGGAAAATCTAGGTATCCAAGCTGACCTTGTGATTTCAGTGTTCACATTTTATGCCAACAAGGCCTGTTTCTTTAAGTGCTCAAACCCTTCCCTACAATGCCCACCTCTATTCCCAAACTATGCCTCTCTCTTTCTCTTGACACACTAAACTTTCTACTTCTCTCTGAGATCTAGAATTCTGGGACAGAAATCAAATGTCTCTTCTTTCATTCATGCACTCTACAATAGCACCTACTTGACTGTTCTTTAATGTTTTCGCCAGCCTTCTCTTTTATTCTCTGTAGTATAACAGGATCCAAATAAGAGTATCACATGGCCTAATTTTCTTCAAGTCACAAAAAAGTAGAAAAATAAAAATATATTCATACATTTAAAAATATTGATTTTATCATTTATTTGTGTGTACGTACCTGTGAGCACAAATGTCCTTCTGCATGTTGGTAATGGTGGACTTCAGGGAGAGGGGACAGATCCCTCAAGCTGCAATTATATACTGCTGTGAGCAGTCAAATGTGAGTGCTGAGAACCAAACTCAGATCCCTTGGAAAAGTAGCAAGTGCTTTTAACTTTTGTGCCATATTTCTAGCTCTCCTGTTATTTTTTCAAAACAACAGACACAAATACTATGTCAACACGTAGGCAGTCATTACTGAGCTATTTCATGTCGCTCCTTACAATAAACCTTCATCTCACTGTGTGTATTCTTCACTTGTAATACATCATAATTTAGCCAGCCTTAGCACAGAGCGGCCACTATACTGAACAGCTCAAGCCTAGGTTGTAAATATATATATTTACATATACATAAATATATATTTTATATATACATATATTTAAATGTATATATATTTAGGGTTGTATATATATGTATATATAGGGTTGTATATATATATATTAAAGTATATATATATATATATTAAAATAAATCTAAAATGATTTAGCAGTTATATATAAGAATGACAATTTTAAAATTAATCTCAATTTTAAAAAAATAAGAGGGAATGGAGAGCGGGCTCAATGGTTAACACTACTGGCTGTTCTTCTAGAGGTCCCAGGTTCAATTCCCAGCACTGACATGGTGGCTCATAACCACCTGTAACTCCAGGAGATTTGAAACCCTCTTCTGGCCCCCATGAGCCCCCAGCATGCACATGGTGCACAGATATGCAAGCAGGTAAAATACCCATGCACACAAATTAAAATAAATAGTAATTTTTAAAGTTGTAGGTATTTTAGAATATGTTAACGAGTACTGCTGTTATCTGACACTGCTAGGAACAGATATTCCCAATATTTAATAAGTTATCAGTGTGAAGGTCCCACATGACTACATATTTTCTTTCTAGTAATCCTTCATGTACTTACCCAGAGTCCTCTGAGTTGAAACACACAATGCATCCTTTTAAATAATTAACCATCAGAGATACTAGAATTTACAGCTGTAATGGAGAATGTTGGAGCCAAGGGGAATAAACACATATAATTTTAAAAGAAAAGGAAAAAAAGTGCTATAGTACCTAGAAGCCTCCCTTTGAAAATTCCGTTTATGTTTACATTTAATTAAGCTGGCAGCTTCTATCTCTTTATTCTTCTTCAGCTTTGAGTAGAGAGATGGCGCTGACTCCAGAGGGTACCCCCCCTCTCCTCTCTCAGTACACATCACCTTCTCTCCCACTCTTTACTGTTTTTTTCCTTTCCTTTCATTTTCTCAGAACAGCATGAGTCAGTAAGTCACACGAATTAGCATTTGTTTTACAAATCACAATAACAAATTTGTAAACACTTTAGTGTTGTATTTAATCCACATGTATTAAATACACATAAATATTCACACGTCACAATTGTTAGTGAGATACGGCAGCAGTCCTTCCTTTCAGAGAAGAATCAATTCTTGTTTAATACAGCATGTTTATAAGTGAAAATTAATTTTTCCCATTATGTAATTTATATTTGGGGAAAATTTACAGGGAAAAATTGATGAGAGACAGAAAAACAAAGCAAATACATACAGTTAAGATATAAAATGATGTTTTATATTTAATTTTATTTTCATTTGTATTGAAAATAGATTTTTAGTAAAATATATTCTGATTATGATTTCCCTTTTCTCAGCTCCTCAAAGATTCTTTCTATTTCTCCACCCACCCAAATCTACATCTTTTCTTTCTTTCTCTCATGAGGATACAAACAAGTACCTAAGAATAGAAGACGAAGAAGAAAAAGAAGAAGACAAAAATCACCTGTTGATATATATCTAGATCAAAAGATTTAATTCCAGACTGTTTAAGTTTAATTGCCATACCTAATGTAACAAAGCTGGTAAATACGCCTGCAAAGCACATGTTGTTTGAACAACATTACTCTGTTTACTGGATAAAATGGTCCCCACACAGTCATCATGGCATCAATTACCCTGTCCTGAAGCATGTTGGGGTGGCTGATTGAAGCCAACTCTGAACACCTATAGAGTATCCTTTACTATAATTTAATATGCCCCTTCTAAGGTAACTATTTTCTACCTTAATGTATTAAAAATTACAATGTATTGTCATATATTGTTAAGTATGAATAACTTCTTACAGTATTCATTCATACATAGTGCATATTATGTATACAGGTATGTATTCATAATATATGAATATACATATGCACATATGTATGAATGAGCACACATGAATGTGTATACTCACAGTTTACTATCACCAGACTTTATCAGACTAAGTTGTCAAGAAGTGAAATCACCACGGAAGCACACCTGTGTGAAGGTTGTAGCATTTTGTGAAGATACGATTGTGTTTATTCTTTCTTTTCTCCAGAGATCACTGTCTAGGGAGCCACAAAATATTTCAGAAAAATAAATCTGTCATTCAACTCCATCTTCAGAAAAACAGGGATGCTCCAGGAAAATTAGCCCGGAAGGTAAGACTTTCTCAACTTTCAATTTGGCACATTAACATATTTAAGAATCATAGTTGTATCTTGATGGATTGCTGGCAATGTGGAATAACTTATCTTAATGAGAAGTTGTTTATTTCAGTAAGCTATTAAGACAAGGTGAAATATTTTCATGAAATTACTTGATAATCCAGACTGAAACAATAACATAATCTTGTAATTGTAGTATTAGTGTAATAGACTAGACATTTGTCTTGTATACTACAAAGTCGTAAATTGAAGTCTCAATCTCCATGGGTCAGGATTAGGGGGTAAAGTCAAATCATGCACACTTAGATTTAGTAGATATCCAGGAGCAGGGTTTTTAATAAATCAATGCCCACGTTAGAAGAAGTGAGATCTCACCCTCCCTCTTTCTCCTTCTCTGGCCTCTGTTGGAATTCAGCCTGGAGGTAAGTGTCTACATTTTAGGCAGCTGTTCCCTTGAACTTAAACCTCCTGGTCTCTATGGTTTTAACACACTTAATCTATGGTATTGATGGTGCTATTTGGCTATGACTAATACACACAACTCAACAAATCAACAGGTTTCTTAGGAAAATAGTTTGTAAGAGAGCTAGTGTGCTCATCCTATGCATACTTCCACATAGAAATCAAATGGGATGGACATTGGATGCAGGAGTAAACAGGTAGCAGGACAAGAGCTGGCAACAGAGGGCCTCGAAAAAAACTCTTCCTAGCAAAAACTTTTCAAAGCAAATATTAAGAAACATAACCAACCCTTTGGCAGAGTGCAGGGAATCATATGAAAGAAGGGGGAGTTAGTATGACCTGGAGAGGTCAGGAGCTCCGTAAGAACCAAATATATCAGGGCACAGGGGTCTTTTATGAAACTGTCTCTCCAACCAAGGACCATGTATGGTTATAACCTAGAACCCCTGCTTGTGTGTAACAAATGGTAGCTCAATTCCCAAGTGGGTATACTAGTAAGGGGAACAGAAACTATTTTGGACATGAACTCAATGGCTGGCTCTTCGACCTCCCGGTCCCCTGAGGGAGGAGTAGCCTTGCTAGGCCACAGAAGCGGACATTGTAGCCATTCCCTGAAGAGACCTGATAACCTAGAGTTAGATAGAAGGAGAGGAGGTCCTCCCCCATCAGTGGACTTGGAAAGGTACAGGGAGGAGATGAGGGAGGGAAGGGGGAAATAGGGAGGGAATGTGGGAGGGGGCTACAGCTGGGATACAAAGTACATAACCTGTGATTAATATAAAATAAAAATGATAAAATGAAACAAAGTAAAAAAAATAAAAATAAAAAAGAAAGCAAAGGAATCACAAATGTAAATGAGAGCCTACTAGTGGAAAAAAAATAGCTCCGTTTTTGTCCTGTTAGGAGGCTATTTATGTCCATGTCAACATTGCTTCAATCTTGGCTAGATTAATATGCATAGCTGCATAAACTAATCTGTCAAAAAAGGGATGAGTGTACTTTAATGACACAATTTCATGCTGTTAGATGTGAATTTTATTCCCTGTGTGAAGTCTTGAAATATTCCCAACTCAAATTGCACAGTGTGCATGAACTTTGATATTTTGTCAGGTTTCATCTACAGAATCTTCCAATTACCTGCTTTAAGCAAAAAAAAAAAATCTCAATGTCCTGTCATTTACATCAAATAACAGATTTCTAGCATGTGATTTATATATATATATATATATATATACATATATATGTATATATATATATACATATATATACAGTTCATATACAGTTTCATAAAATATATATATGTATATATATATATATATATATATAGTGTAAGGTGTTCCATCATAAAAAACAATATCGGGTGGTACATCAGTTTGCAATACATCAATGTAGAATATAACATAATGAGGCCAAAAGAGAGTTGTTTAGAAATTTCTCCTGGATCTGCTTCTGGCTCAGCCATTGTTGACAGTTTTGGGGCTGTGTATCTGAAATCTAGGCAGAGTAATATCACCAAGTCCAACTGATACCTCAATACTAATAAGCTTATGTTTTTTCAGATTGCCCTCAGAATTGCAGAAAAAGCTGAAATCATGATATTTTATTGCTACACAGGGGAGGGAGAAGAAATGTGTGACTCTAATTTGCATGTTGATAAAACAATGTTTTGACTGGTAAAGTAGTTCACAAATCACTAGTGCTTTCGTCTCATATAAATCAAAGTACATGGGGGCTGAAGAGATGGCTCAGTGGCTAAGAATCCTTTCTGGTTTTGAATAGGACCCAAGTTCAATCTGCAGACCTCAGACCCCAGACCCCAGGCCCAAGACCCCAGACCTAGTGGCTAATGACCACCCATAACTCTAGCCCCAGGGCATCCAGTGCCCTCTTCTGGCCTCCACAAGCATCTGCACTCATGTGCATATACTCATATATAATCACACACACATAAAGATTTTTGTAAGATTTTATTTATGTTGTATACAGTGTTCTGTCTGCATATACACCTGCACACCATAAGAGAGCACCAGATCTCATTATAGATGGTTGTGAGCCACCATGTCATTGCTTAGTTAGGTACTAAAAATCTTCAATTCAAGGTCTATCTTAAACCCATACAATTCTAATACACTGATATAGTACACATAAATCATGTGTTTTCATCTGAGATATTTTATATAAAATGTTTTATATTTATATTCATGTTAATCAAATGCTAACAAAAACAACATCCCATTGTTGTTCCCTCGGGATTCAGCTTAGATTTAAGCCAAGCCATGAGACTTCACAGCCTTTGCAGTATGCTACCAATTTACATGGAATAAAGGCTCTGATTTACACACAACTCTCGGCTTAGGTATGAGATAAAGGATAACTGGTCAAGTTTTTCATTTCATGTATGTGCTTGCCAGACTAGAGTCACTTGGGAAGAGAGAGACTCAGATAAAGAACTCTCTCTATCAGACTGTCCTGTGAGCAACTGTGGACCAAATTTTGATCATGGTTGATAATTGAGGTCACAGCCCACTGTGGATGTTGTGCCCCCCACCCCCTTTAGCAGGGTGCCTGGAGTTAGTTATATAAGAAAGCCATCAGGAGAGAGCTAATAAGCAGAACTCTTCCATGGCCTGATCCTGGTTCCTGCCTCCATGTCCATGGTAGACTATAACATTGAAGATGAGACAAAACTTTTCCTCCGCAAGCTGCATTTGGTCAGTCTTTCATCACAATGACAGAGAAGCTAAGTGGGACAATGTGCCTTTTCATTTACTTCATTTTGTTTTCTGCAGAAATATTCACCATCCACAAAGCTGGGACACCATACTGACTTAATGACAAAACACATCATGGATATATATTAGGTTGCTGGCTCTGACTGCAACTCTTTAAATTATTACATAGGTGAAGTAGAAAAAAAACAGGTGATAAATGCTGTTGTCTCCCTATCATCTGTAATTAAAAGTGCCTAATAATTAAGAGATTAATTAAATGGATCACAGTCTCACAGCTAGTAAAAAGGGAAGCAAAAGCAGGTTGGTTATTGAACTCTTCTTGTAAGACATGTAACCTGGTGAAGTGTATTTGCCATTATGGCTGCTGTCGTTCTGTGCAGGCAGAAGCACATGGCTGAGTCAAGGTGTGCAGCTGTCACTGCAAATTCCCCTTTTCAAGATGATGTTTGAATTATAGGGACAGTTGTGCCCTCAACTCTTTGAAATTCTCCATAGTAGCTTTTACTTCCTGCAGTAAATGTCACCAACTTCTGAATAATTCCAGAAAGATGGGCAAAGAGGAGAAATGACATTATTTTCCTGGCAGTGGGGCTGTTGTTTATACTAGATAACAGATTAATCTCTGTGAGTTTGAGGTCAGCCTGCTCTAAGTACCAAGTTCTAGATCATGGAGATGTCTGAGCCTGTCTTAATAATAATAATAAAAAATAATAAAAGTTAAAACATAAAAACAGAAAACTTGCTTGGTGGCAAAGCTATATGTGTATGCTGTACTCTTCCAATGAGTATTCATTATGTCCATGTAGAAGTCCCCATGCTCGTGAGCAGCACAAGAATGACCTTAACAAAGTGTGCATTCCATGAAAGATGACTTGCTGGAGAGTCAAATGGCCCTGACTCCCAGTAGACAACCATGGTGACCTTCACGCAGAGTATGACCAAAGTTCTCAGTGTCCCTATCTCTCCAAACCTGTTCTTTCCAGACACATCCAGTATCACTTTGAAAATGAGAAGACATAACGTTAAAAAGAACTTAAGAGTGAACAGCTAACTAATGGCACACTCAAGATCTAAATTGTGGGATTCACAGTGCTATGGAGTGAGCAAGTCTGTGGCCTGACAATTCCTTTCCAGACCAAGACTCCAGCAATCTAATGTCTCCAACTACCACCTAGTTCTTCAAAGCTCCATCTTACCCCAAATAGCCTCAACCTGGAGATCAAGCCTTCAGCACATGGGCCTTGAGAAACATTCAAGCTCTAACTACAGCAGTCATATTTTTTTATCAAAATAGCAACAATTTTAACATATCACAAGTTTTGTTGTAAAGTTTTGATACCTGTAAATTATATTTCCAATGTCAAATCCTATATTTGACCAAAAATTAAATGCTATTTACTGTGTTAATTTTTTCCTGTTGCCCTGAAAAAACACCATGTCCAAGGCAACTTATAAAACAAACATTTCATTAAAGGTTCAAAGTTCCTGAATGATCGAGTCCATGACCAACACAGAAGGGAACATGTGAGTAGGCAGGCATGGCTCTGGGGTAGTAGATAGAAGCTTACATCTGATCCGTGAGCAGGAGGCATAGAGAATGCCAACTGGGAATGGACTGGGGAGTTGAAACCTCAAAGCTCAACCTCCTCAAGTGACAAAACCCCTGCAACAAGACCATGCCCCCTAACCCTTCCCCAACAGTTCCACCAACTGATGACCGTGCATTTAAATATATGCTCCTATGGGGCCATTCTCATTCAAACCAACACAGTTACTGTCATACTTAGCCTCAGCTCTCAAGGACAAAATTTAGAATCAGCTGGAAAAAGCAAACCTCAGCTGATGACTACTCCATCAGACTGGCCTGACACTATGGCTGTGGGACGTTTTCTTGGCTCTCTGTTAATGCGGAAGGGCCCAGCCCATTGTTGGCAGTACAATGAAAAGTAGCAAGCCAGTAAGCAGCACTGCTCTGTGGGGTCTGCTTCAGTTCCTGCCTCAAGTTCCTGCCCTGTCATCCCTCTGTGATGGAACCCAGAACTCTTTCCTCCCCGCGTTCCTTTTCGTCATAGTGTCTCATCACATCAACAGAAAGCAAACCAGGCTGCTTGCTTTCTTTTTAACACAAGTTTTGCCAAGTTTTCTTTCTTGGAGACATGTGGAATCCTGATGAATTTATTACAACTGAAACAGCTTATCTGCTTTGCACTTCTTTTTTATTTAAGTTACTGTACTTAGAATAACTGGCTCTTATTTTTACAGTCTTCTACTTTTAAAATGAAACCAAATTCTCTTCGACTTTCAGAATTTCAGTTGTAAATATTTATGAACAATATATTGTCCTTCCGGGAAGACAGTAAATTTAGTGAACTTCCTGCATTACACTGGAAATATAGTCATTATTATCACCTGGCTTAATTTATTGGACGTGTAGCCTTTCGGCAATTACCTTAGTGCTTCATGAAGTTCAATTCATTTCTGAGGCTGTGATTGATTGTTCAGAAAGTAGCCTACTACTCTTTAAAAATCAACTTAGATTTCAAAGAATGTAATGTTCCCACCTCAATGAAATAGGATGTAAATAGCTGAAAGCCTTCTTTTAACATTTCAATTCTCTTTAAATTTCTTTCAAATGTGGTCGAAAGTGCTGTCAAATTTTGTAAGCTAATCACAGAAACAAGATTTCCTTCTAGCTCAGTGCATATTCACAGACCAGTAACAGCAATAAAGGGTTTCCAAGACAATATCTTACCATGTAGCCGAGGCTGATTTCCATCCCACAATCCTCCTGCCTCATTCACTGAATTCTGAGATCCTGGACCTGTACAACCTGAACTTGCTCAGTAGCAGATTTTACATGAGAAAAAAATTAACTTGTTTAAGACAAAAATACTGTGTCGGTTTTAGAGAAACTAAAGTGCACAGTGTATTCCACAGCAGTTGAAGGTTTTCTCTCTTTTCTGGATACTTTAGGAAGTATTCAGGAGTCCAGAGAGACGGCTTAGTGGTTAAGAGCCCTTGTGGAGGACTCAGGTTCATAGTCTTCTGCAACTCCAGTTCCATGGAAACCAGCATGTTCTGCTGGTTGCAGCCATTTCACAGATATGATACACATATGTACAAGCATGCAAACATCCAGACTGTAATATATATATATATAATATAAATATATATATATAATATAAATATATATATACAGTCTGGATATATATATATATATATCTGAAATAAGTTCCTGACAATAATAAAAATTTGACAAGTTTTCTCCTCAATAATATATCTGAAGAGAAATAAAATGCTTTTACAGTAAATCTTAGTGTTTAATAAGGAAACATGCAAATGTCTGAATTTTAGGCTTTGTTCTTCAGTAAATAACAGTTATTTGCTTGCTTGCTTTGATTTAACTTCAGTGGAAATTTAAGTTCTACATGTTATAGCCTGTTAACTATGTTCGTTATCTAATGTATGTCTTAAAACATTAGTCATATGGTACATGCACTCACACACAGGCACACACACACCAAAATTATTCTGCCCCTTTTCCAGTAAGTATTCTTGCAAAGTCTGCATAAGAGCTTACAGTGGCATATCCTTCATCGTAATGCCATGGGTTGACCACACGGGGGCAACAAATTCAACCATCTCTCCTCTCTTTTATACTCTGCAATTTCCCTTGTTTCATCAAGTTTAATATAAACTTTAGCTTTCTCTGCTTCAAAAAGAAAAATACCAGTTCCACAATTTCTGTCTTTGGTGACTCTAGTGTAAACTCCTACCTCTTAACATTTCTACACTGTTTCTAACAGAATTCTCTCAAACCATTGCTGTATAATGCTGACCTTATTTTTTCCATGTCCCTCACTCCTTTTTAGCTGACTCACCAAGTGAGGCAACATAAAAATTAATTCACCTTTGACACTCAGAAACAGCGAGGACTTTTCTTCTGATGTTTTCTGTCAGGAACACTGGCAGTTTTAGAAATAGAGTGCGTGGGCCTGGGGTCACTTAAAACCCAGGCTGTAAGCAACAGGTTTCACCAATAAAATGTGGGGACCTCTCCTGCGGTCCACAATGCCATTATGATGGTTATTCCACTGTGAGCACTTGTGCATGAGGTTTGCATGAATACTAAATGGGAAAGAGGCCATTGAATCAGGGTGTGTTTGTGTGGTATGAGGGTGCATGCATATGTGTGTGCAAGTATGTGTGCTGGGTATAGGGGCCATAAGAATACTGTCTTAATATAGATATGCCTGTCAGTTGGAAGGAAAATAAGTTGCCAGTTAACTCCTAGAATCTGTAGTCACCAATAGCTGTAATTTCTTTACTTGCATGAAGAGAGTCTCTTCATGATACTTTATCAGCAGGACATGATGAAGCTGCAGAAAAGAATGGAATTATTCAGGCATCTTCCTTCTGTCAGATGAACTGACAACTTAGGTGTCATGCTGCCATGGCATGCTTGATGTGCACACCAAAGAAGAAAAGGAGAAAGGAAGAAAAGGAGTCTAAGGTAGAGAAGTAGAAAGGGAAGGAAAGGGAGAAGGGGAAAAGAAGAGGAAATTGGTGTCCAAAACTTGCCTTCCTCCGTATTAGGAGAAATTATTCTATGACCTTGGTGATACCCAGATGTTTTCCTAGCATCATCTGGACTTTCCATCATCTAAGGCTCAGCTTCCTGTTAAATTAGGAAGGAAGGCTCACACACTTAAGGAGAGTAGTGGAATTTTTTTTAAAACAAAGTATAAAGATGATGAATTGAGGTTATCAAAAGAGCTGAATGAAATGACAGCAGGAAGTTACAGGCCTATTTTTATCTGCTCATTCCTATTCACTCTATAAATATTAATACATTCTGCTGTCTGCAGAGTGAAGATGACCACAGTCGGTTTCATCTGAACCAACTTCTAGCATTTACACATATTTGGAAAATATCCAGGTAAGACGCTTTATTTCTATTCCAAGACAGTTTTTCTCACTCCACTCTCCAATGCCAGACCACGGTATCTTTTCAGGCGATTGTAAACACGGTCCCTTCACTGGAACCCTGTCAGCAAGGGCACTTCACTAGACAGCTCCCTTTGGCAAACTCTGTTAATAATTATCTATTCTTCACAGCTACTCAGCTGTGCTTGAGGAGCTGCTAGCACCTTCTAGAATAATATGACTTTCATTTTGAAATATCTCTGTTGCTGGTTATTACATTCTGAAGGATTTGGTTTTCTTATTCACTTTGTGAATTTGGGTATTCGTGTAACTCAGCTCTTTTCAAAACCCATTCCCACACCTTGAAAGTCATCATCTCCTGTTTTAAAATTCCTCCTGGACCTCCCTGACATAATTGCCATGTCATAAACAGAGAAGTGTTGGTTCAGATTGGAGAAACCCAAACGACAGGAAATGGGTACCTCATAATTGAACCTCACACCTAAAAGTATGCCTGCTTCTGTTGCTCAGAAAAGATGCATCGGTAAAACCAGAAGACAGCAGAGCAGGAGTTTTTTTTTTGTTTTGTTTTGTTTCCTGGAATTAAACCGTTCTGAGAAGAACCAGGAAGAACCTAGGGTGTGGGAGTTGTAACTCAGGTGTGTGTTGGGGTGGGGAGGGGATATCATAAGTCTCTAAAGCAAGGCCTGCTGTAAAGTTAGTGAAATTGGTTTTTGGAATATTAATAACACATCACTTTGTGAAGCTATTACATAGTTTGCATGTATTTTCTCACCAAAGAATCTCCTTGAGGCTATGGTGACCCATCTTATCTGCTTCAGAATCACAGACACTGAGGCTCTGGAGGTCGAATAACTGACCCTGGGCTCCTAAGTGACTTTTAGTGTGAGTGTTGATCTCAGATACAGTGGAATCCCCAAGGCCTGCATGCCACATGGACCATCTATATTGACTTTGCCCAGAAACACTTCCAAAACACCCAGGCTCATTTGGTGACATAGTATGTGGATATGGCTGAAAAGGACTTCCTATATCACCCAATCCAAGTTTTTTCTTCATAGATAGTTACAAGGACAGAATATTGGTTTCTGGCAATATTAACTAAAGCTGCAGTTTCATTTTTACAAAATGAATCTATCCACAGGTTGTGGCAAAACAAACACCAAAGAGGGGAACTATAAGTAAGATAGAGAGATAGAAAACCTAACAAGTTATCCTATAAATGGGAAATTCTGGGAGAAGAAGTGTTCTTTCTGGCTTGTTTGTCTAAAAATTGTGACCTGAGCCTGGGTTTGGTATGCGAAATGGAGAAGCAGAGGCTGTGAGAACTGATGCCAGAGACATCCTCCTGTTCTAACCTCACACTTGTCACCACTTGATCTCACCCATCTTTACGGCCTTGAACACCATGAATAGGTGTCCGCAGGATTAAGTCAGGGCAAAGCAAAAACCTTACTTTAATACATAGCAGAGGACACCTTACAGAGACAGCCTAGGTTCAGACTAAATTCCTCTGCATTTATCCTCTATCCTGAGAGTGGTGGGTAACAATGTGGGTAGGCCAGATGAGACGCCACACACCGGTACTCTTCCTCCTTTATCACAGGAACTAAAACATTGAAGCTTTCAAAAAATCACACAGACACAGAACTACAGACACGACCAAAGACAGGTCCCATCTTCAGTGAGTGCTTCAACTTTCAGTACATCCCAAGTCATCTTCCCTCTATGTTACCTGGCACAAGTTCTGTACCCGCCTCTTTATGGCTGTCTCAGGCCTCAGCTTTCTGGGAGGCAGTGTCTTCATAGACCCAGAGCCAAGTACTGGGAGCCCAGAGGTCCATGCCTGCAATAACAACAGGCAGGGGGCGCGGAGGGGAGGAAGACCGCAAGTGTAATGCCATCCTGGACTGCATACCAAAATCACGTCCAGACAAGAAGGGCCGTCAGGTCAGCAAGCCCCTGATCACCAGAGCAATGACACAGGCTTTCCTTTGGGCCTCCACCTTTTATGATTTATCTATTACAAGTTTAAAAACCTATTGACCATTAATATTTCCAATTAGATTTTTTTCTATTATATAGATATAACATTTACAAGAAAAATGAAGGACTAAATGTGTCCCTGAAGATCTTTTTTACATTAGGAACAGATTTTATGTGAAAACATGCTATTCTTTTCTTACCACTCCGCTGGCTTGTATAGACTTTATGTATTTTGTCTTAAAAATGACAGCTAAAGTGATATGGCATAACAGGAAACTACTGTTAAATATATTAATGGGTTTTCCATGTAGGTTTTTCTCTTTGTAACTCATTATTCAATTCAGCTCAGGAGTTTTCAGGACAAATAAGGAGATAAAGTTAATAATGTTTTAGAAAGTGCTCTGAACAGCAAAGCCGGCAAGAATCTCTACTCAAATCACACGTATCCCACCTAAACACAGATAAATCTGGAACAATAGGAGAGTCTGGGAAAAAAACAAACACAGTGTTCTGCTGCCTAGAACAGCCCCATTTGTCATTAATACCTGTTAAATGATTTTTAAGGCTGCATATTTAATATTTCCTATTGCTAACATTTATTTTCATCTGCTTAAGAATTGCATTTGGGTTTTGTAGCACAAATGATTTCTCTTCTGGTCTGAGATGGACAGAGAAATTTCTGTGAACGTTTTGCCCCACAAACACGCAAGAGTTTTGTTTTATAGAAGACACCTTCTTTGTGTCCCCAAATTCAATGAGGTGTTGACAATGTCAACCTGGGGGTGATACCACAAGGAAAACACAGTGAGGGTTCAGAACCCACCAGTGCCTCCCCTCTGCCCTTCAGATGCTAAGTATAGCCTGTGCTTGAGATCAGCCAGCTCTAAAATGAGGCCTCATAATCCTCCCCTGAGGTTCACACTGGCTTCAGGGACTCAAGGGTGCATGTTGATACTTTTAAGGTGGGCAGGGATGAGGTGATTCAGAAGAAGAAGAAAGGATATAGAGACCCCCAGCTTTCTAAGGCACACCAGCCTCCAGGAAGCCCCCCATGGTCAGCCACCTAGAAGCTTTCTGAACACTGGACCTTTCGACTTCCAAGGAGCCTTCATGATACATGCATGATAGATCAGGTAACCAGCTGTATTTTGTATTTTTCTAGCTACAGTGATAAAATACCATGACACAAACAGCTTAAGAAAGGAAAGTTTTCTTTGGCAGTGGCTCACAGTTTGAGGGTACAGTCCAGCAAAGCAGGAAAGTCAAAGCAGCAGGAGCTTGGTGTAGCCAGATGTATGCCTCTGTGGTCAGGAAGAAAAGAGAAACAAATGCTGGTAGAGTAGCCATGTTGGATTCCCGAGGTGGGGAGACCCTCCGTTCCTCGGGATAGACACCAGACCCCAATAACCCACAAAAGCATGAGCTTGATGCAAACAGCAAGAGGTTGAGTTTTTACTTAGTAGCCGGCATGCCGGGGGCTCCGCACACAGCTCCCACAGAAGGGGGTGATGCAGAGCGCCCAGCAACGGAATCACAGAGTTTATAAAGGCAAAACCACAAAACAGGAGGGGGTCTAGGGGTAAGGGACTTTCCTAATGGGACAGTCAGTGATTGGCTGTGCCCACGTGTGGTGAGTAGGGGATGGTTAGAGATTGTATCCATAACTACAGAAGGGTGTCTCTCAGAAACGTTTAGTACCAGATCGGGTTTGGTTTTGTATCAGGTCTGGGTTTGGTAATGATTAAAGCTCACAAGTTTCAGTTCCCGTGGTCAATTCCCATGGGTAGGGCCAAGTTAAAATTTTCCATCCTTATAGCCACACCTGAAGAATAATGCCACCTGTTTTCAGGGTGGAGCTTCCCACTTCAATTAACTTAATCAAGGAACTCCCTTACAGACAAGGCCAGAGGCTAACCTAATATAAATTATTCCTCCCAGGAGTGCCCCAAAGTGAGTCCTCTAAATAATTCCAGATCCTGACAAGTTGATTATTAACAAGGTCACACTAGCCATGGGTCACTAAGTTCAACCCCCAGAGACTGAGGGAAGACCTGACACTAATTGTACCAGTTCCTTTCAGAGAGTAGCTCCCACAGCTTAGAGACTGGAAACTTAAGCGACAAGGGGTTTATTTCAGCCCACAGCTCAAGGTCACAGTCCATCATTATGGAGATGTCACAGCACCAGGAGCCCAAGCAGCTGGTCACACCGCATGCTCAGTAAGAGGCAGAGGAGGGATGAAGGTTTTTTTTTAATGCTCAGCCCACCCTCTGCTTCTTATACAGTCTGGAATCTCCCCACAGGGAGTGATTTTTTTTTCTACCTTGACGAAACCTAAATCATGAGAGCCCCTTACAGATATGCCCAGGAGCCTTTTTGGAATATGATTTTGTAAGTGGTCAGGTGGACAGTTAACTCTAACAACCACAGCATGTGAGTTATGATCTGTGCACCTTGTGAGAATGGTGGGCTTGTGAGGATGTTTGCAATTTTAAACAACAACAGCGCATCAAGTGTGATAGAGTGTGAGGGGTTTGCTGTAAGAGTTCACTAAACTGGTTCTGAGATTCTATGAAAATAAAATAATTGTAAGGTAAAAACATTAATTCATATCAAGAAATCTGTTTAGGTTCTGTGTAACTGGGGAAAAAATTCTTACAATATATGTCCGTACTAAACATGTGATATCAATCTTCTACACAAGTTTAATCAAATTTTTGTGTTTTTTTTATCTTTGTAGACAATGCCTCTCCACAATAATGAAAAAATACAACTTCCATGTCAAACACCTGTTGAAAACCCAGGTATTAGCTTCCGTAGCTTTAGCCCTGGATTCAATGAACATTTATTAAGCATCTCCTGTATTTCTAAAACTTTACAACTTTCTTAAGAAATAGAGATGAAAATTTTCTGTCATAATTTTTTTAACAATAGTTTGTATGCCTTTAGGACACAATCTCTTCCTGTGCACATTCCTCATGGATTTGGTCTTTTAGTGGCTGTGCCTGTCTCAGAGTTCTCAATGTTTTTTTTTTCTTTGTTGTTATGGTTTATTCAGTTATTTCACCTTGTCCTCCAGCTCAGGCATTCAGTCCTCTCCTTGATCCATACTGTTGGTGAGATTGTTCCCAGAGCTTTTGGCTTTGCTCATGTTTTTTTATTTCCACATGTCACTACTTTTCTTCAGGACTTTTCTTTGTTGATTTCCTCTTTCATGTCTTCCTTCACCTTTCTTACTTCATTCAGTTGTTCTCAATTGGATTGTTTTTCTCCATAAACATACTTACATTTAAAAAACATACTTATAATAATTCTTGAATTTTATCTAACTCTTAGTTGGTGCAATTATTGTAGAATTAGTAGTATTTGGAAGAGTTATATTAACTTATTTGTGTTTATGTTACTGTGTTGGTATTTTTGCATCTGGGTTTATTTTGTTAATTTGAATTTTAAAGAAAACAGTTGTATTCTTTCATTCAAAACATTTGTAGTGTCCAAGTGGAACTTGGATGTTCTAGCGTTGAGTGAGAATTATGACAGAAAATTTTCCAGAGCTAGGAAAACAGAAAAACAAATCCATTCATTAGGCCACAGGGAAGAATGAACCACACTAGAGTAATAAATAATCAAGAAAAGAAGGTGTATGTAAGGTGTAGGGGGAGCCAAACACTACAGAATCAATGAGAGGACAGGAATCAACACACATCATTCACTGATAATTTTAAATATTAATAGTCTGAATTTCCCAATCAAAAGGCACAGACTAAGGATTGTTTAAAAAAAATACGAACCATTTTCTTAGAGTTTCCATGAAACACAGTTCAATACAAAAGATAGACCCTTTCTTGGGGTGAGAGGAGAAAACAACAGCATTTTAATTAAATAGGCCTAAGAAACAAGCAAGCAACATTGTTCCAATGTCTGACACAATAGACATCAAGCCAAACCTAAAGAAAAAAGATGAAGACATAGAGATGGACTGGAACCCCTGCACAGAAGTAGCCTATAGCAGTTCAGTATCCAAGTGGCCTCCATAGTAATGGGGACAGGGATTGGTCTGACAGGAACTGATTGGCCTGCTCTTTGATCACCTCCCACTGAGGCAGGAGCAGCCTTACAGGGCCACAGAAGACAATGCAGCCAGTCTTCAGGAGACCTGATAGGCTAGCCTCAGAGGGAAAGGGAGGAGGACCTCCCTTTTCAGTGGACTGGGAGAAGGACATGGGTGGGGGAGAGGGAAGGTGACATTGGGAAGGGAGGGGAGGAGGTACAGGGGGGATAAAAAGTGAATAAACTATAATTAATGAAAATAAAATAGAAAAAAAAGAAATAGAGATAAATAAAGCACAGTCCTCATTGCTACAAATTTTCATTCTACCGCAGGGATATGTATAAGGAAAAGGAAATATGCAGTAAAACGCTGTTGATGCTACCAAAAAGCCATGTTCACACAGGACTCACACAAAAGACAATAAACATCTGAGAACATCACACATTTCAATTGTTTGTTGCAATACAAGTGCGTGTTTCTTGGTCAGAGGAGGAAAAACGTAATAGCGGGAGGTAGAAAGAAGATTCAGCAAAGTATAAATAGAAACAGAGACAATGAACTGGGAAAGCGCCTGGTATGGTTGGGAGACTATATTAAATTGTGCACGACTTCAATCAGGTTCAAGGTGAGAAGCTGACAAAAGTTATGTAGATGCTTTTGGATCTTATATAACCAACTAATGACTTTTTGATTTATCGGCTGATGGCAGAGGGCATTGTTCATAGCAGAAGAATGACTGATGGGTGGTGGGAGAGGCATCCCATTAGCTCGGACTGATAATGAAGGCACAGTCCATCGTCATACTGCAGGCTGGAGATAAGGTGAGATGCGAAATTTGCATGATTAGGCGAAAGACTCAGTAAGTCTGAAATAACTGCAGATTTCCTGGCTGCAGCTGACTGCATGGAGAGATCAATTTCAGAGAAAAGCGATGAGAGGAGAGGATGTCTCAGCAGGAGAGGGTGATGGATTCAGTCCAAGGCTACTAAAATGTGGGCACCTGCTGGGCATCCAAGTTGTGATCTCCGTTTGGCACATCGTTTCTGAGAGCTGCTCTCGGGAAAGGGCTGGCACTTAAAAAGTAAGCCACCATGACTCCCCACACAACGCTCTGCAAGTCAGAGTGTGCCTTTGAACAGGTGATGTCGTCTTTTCTCCTGAGGCAGTGGGATCAACAGGTCCATGAAATGATGCTGCTCTCAGGCAACTGACTATTCCTAACAGGCAGGAGCTTTAATGGAATTTGTGGTCTCAACATGGATGCCGAACTTGTATAGGAAAATGAATTCTATGCAAATAATTACCAATATGGGGATGACAATGCAATTACACACCCCCTTTTCCTCCCTGAAGTCTCTGTTCTATTCTCTCTATTGCAATTGCCTTTCTTGGGCCTGTCTTGAACCTGGAAATGTAACGTTATGGAATATGAGTGAATGAAAATGGACACTGTTTAAACTCATATAAAGTGTCAGAAGTGAGGCCTGGGAGACGTCTAGGTAGGTAAAGTGAGTGTCATGGCAAACACGAAGACATGCACTTGAATCACCAACATTTATGTAAAAAGCTGGGTGTGGTAGCAAGCATCTCTAACCTCAGACCTGTGAAAGCATAGATGAGACAATCCTGAGGGCTCATTGGCCAGGTTATCCAGCTAATGCCATGAGCGTCAGGTCTGGAAGTGACCTTGTCTTAAAAAGCAGAGTACAAAAAGATTTAGGAAGATGCCACACATCCTTCATGGGTGCATTATAGGAGCCATCACACACATGTGTTCATTCTCTCTCTCCCCCTCCCCTCACGCATCATGTACACACACACACACTTTTGTAGTTGTGCCCTTTTAAACGTGACTTCTTCAATCCCATAATAATCTTTCTAAGGTGAAGCTTGAAATTTGCCAAAACCTAAGGAACATTAAAACTTCAATCATCTATGCAGAGACACCTTTTGAGGACTAATCATCTAATTAAGAGCTGATTTCAGTTGGTTTCACATCTCAGTGCTGCTTGTGTGCTGTAGACATCTTCATTCCACACACACATGCTCAGACTTCTGAGGATCAGCAACATTCTGGCTTTTTAAATTTAGAAGCTTGGTCACATTACTCACAGAGGAAGCCATCCATATGTTCACTTTGAAAGAAGCCATTGGCCACTGTTAATTTTTCCAATATGACTAAAACATTGGCAAAACATCAAAGAAATACTGTCTTCACATTGTCACTAGCAAATCACAACCATCACTTGCAACTGGATTAATGTATAAATAGGCCACAGGGCCTGCACAGCTCCACATGAACTCAATGCAAACAAAGAGATTGTTTTTCTAGATCTGATTTTTAAAGCTATGTGCATATGTGTATGTCTCTCTTGGTATGTGCATATGAGTGCAGAAAGATGCCCTCAGACGACAGAAGAGGCCATCAGATTCTCTAGGGCTGCAGTTCTAAGTGGTTGTAAGGCACATGACATGGATGATGGCAACTCAGCTTGAGTTCTCTGGACCAGTACCTGTTCTTAACCACTGAGCAGTCTATTCAGACACATAAAAGGCTTGTTAGATGAGCTTTTCAAGCAGAGCATCCAGAACAATGTGTGGGCAGACCACGATGTATCCGTTCTAAATTCTGCACCTGCTTACTGACAAGTGAATTAAGGAACATTGCATCACAATTCCAGTGTCACCTGCTTCTTTGACAAGTAGCATTTCATCAGTGTCCTAAACAGCATCAGTCTGAAAATTAATCTTTCCACCTTCTCCTACAAACTTAGATTATTATGATTGATGTGAAAGCAAGACAACAAACTCTCAGCTAGGTAAATGTCATGAACATTTCTGAATAATGTGGATAATTTAAAATGACAAATGTGTTTGTTGTTTGAAGTAATTATTCAACACATTTTAGACTTTATTAATTTCGGATTGGGTGCTTTGGGTTGTGCCTTAGGCGGCTAATTGTTCAGAAAGCTTATATGGAATGGTTCCATTCGACACTTTTCTCCTAAATCCCATTCCATAAATATTTTGAACTTTCAGGAATATAACTTTGAATCCATTCTGTATTGTACAAATTGTTAGAAAAATTAAAATAAAATATTTTCTCAAAAGCTGTAACTGAATGCTTACTTGAAGCAAGTAATTGAACATTTTTCTCACTGGATAAAGAGAGGGGTGAGTGGCCTTCTTGAAGTGGCTGAGGACCTGGTTTGATATTGGGGCACATTTACATAAGTAATTCCCAGAGTGGATTCAACTCATCCCCAAATACTACAAAACCATGTCTTACCCTAGCTGAAAGAGTTGACTGTTAATTCAAAATTGCTTCATAGAGGAACACTTCATTTTGTTTGCTAAGTAAGTTCCTACTGAAATGTCAGTCAGAACCTTTAGAGGTAAGCAATCTCAGAGGTCAGCCAGAGGACCTAACTAAGCACTGAAGAAACTGCAGAACACATGGGGCAAGGTTGCATGAGATCAGCTCATGCTTTGAAGTCTGCCTGGACTCTGTGCAGTGTCTACCTGGTCTAGGAAAAGCTTAGAGCCCTCTTCCCTGCCCCTTCCACCATCTGGCTCATGATCCAGAGGCTGCAGCAAGTCAATAATAAAGAAAAAAGTCTTCCATATTTACACTTAAATGTCTCAAGGGAAATAAGGACCTATATCTCACACATGCCCCTCTTCAAAAGCCACAAACCTGAGAGGAAGAAAAATGAAGGAAAAAGTAAGAAGACAGTATAGGATGTAACAATCCGTGTTATCATTGTTTGAATGACAGCAAATACACTACTAGATGTTCAGAATGTCCAACTTCAAACATAATTTAGGCAGAGTTCCAGTCCAGGTCAGAATTCAGAAACAGAACTCCTGGTGCCTAAGAGACATTTCTGTCAATTCCCATTACTGAGAAGCAATTTTACCTAGCCTTCCTAAGTCATACTCCTCATTGCTGCAGTAGATATAAAATAAAATATAGTACAATCATATCTTTAAATATCAGTGGACACGACTCGTGTGGTGTGTGTAACAAAGCGCAGGGATTGGATGAGTATCTTCATGAGGGAAGAGCATCTTCATGAGGGGCACGTCGGGAGTCATCATTCTCACACTGTTGTTGCAGCCACTGTTTTTTTAATTAAACTTTATTTTTAATATTATTAACAGTTTAATCACTTTGTATCCCAGATGTAGCCCCCTTCCTTATTCCCTCCCAATCCCATCCTCCCTCATCTCCTCCCATGCCCCTATCCAAGTCCACAGATAGGGGAGGTCTTCCTCTCCTTCCCTCTGACCTAGCCTATCAGGTCTCATCAGCACTGGCTGCATTGTCTTCCTCTGTGGCCTGGTAAGGCTGCTCCCCCCTCAGGTGGAGGTGATCAAAGAGCAGGCCAATCAGTTCATGTCAGAGGCAGTCCATGTTCCCCTTACTAGGACACCCATTTGGATGCTGAGCTGCCATGGGATGCAGCTGCTGTTTTTAGTACTACCACTACTAGAATAAAGTCATCCATATAGTTTATAATCACAATAGGATATAATAAAAGGCTCAGGAAAGAAGCAAAAAATTCATAAGAAGAAAATAAGATTAAAAACTGAACAGGTACGGATGACCAGCAAAGAGGTCAAAAAGAGGGAAACGGAGGCGACAAAAGAAGGTCACAGGGAAATAAGACACAATTACAGAAATGATGCCCGCCTTTTCAGAAATGCAGGCCAGGCTGACATGAACTAATGTCCGAGCTGTTACCTAAAGAGCGCACACTCCCAGACAAGATGCTAGTGAGATCAACATCACCAGAGAAATTTCTGGAAAGAAATACACACCGTCTGCACTGTCTCTGAGGTTTAGGGATGTTATGTATCACAGGAAGAACATTAAATGATGTACATACACAGTAAAGGCAAGTTACAATGGCAGACACCACTGACTAAGGGCAGTGTGATGCTGGGATCCAGGGCTCTCCGCTCTTTCATTTGTCTTCTTCTATGGAGTCCATACCCTTGGTGCCCACAAGATGGCTCAACCTGCCACCTGTACAGGCACCTGTCTTCAAGCCTGAGAGCCTGAGGCTGATATTTGCAACCCACGTAGTGAAAGGAGAGAACCCATGCTGTACTCGGACCTTCACATTCTTGCTATGGAACACACACACACACACCACATTCGACATAAATCAACAAAGTTAATGATTTTTAAAAGCGTCTAAAGGGATGTCCTTTGGTGGAAAGTATCTGGTGGCTTCTCTTTGTCATCAACAGAGTATGCATGCATTAATAACAGCAGAGCTCTGTGTGCTTGACTTTTTTGTATATAAATGAAATCAAAGCATAATATGTGGTGTGTGTGTATGTGTGTGCGTATGGCTATGTTCATTTTAAATGTTTAGTAGTACTCAATTAGAGAAATGGACCTCAGTTTACCTCCTCTACAGTTTGCAGACAATTGTGAAAACATCAATAATTTTTCTAGAATATAAATTTAGAATTGCTCATGCAGAGCTTTTGTACATTTCACAACATGGCAGAATCCTTTTTCTCTAACCAATGGAATAGTCCAACTTGAGGCATAAGTAATGATGTTTTGATGTTGATTTTCATTTCTTATTAATGAATTGATTATATACTTTTTAGTAAATATAACAATCATCAGTCTTTTATAACACACATGTTGGGAACCAAATTCAGGTATTCTACAAAAGCAGTCTGTGTCTCAACCACACAGCTGTCTTTCCAGCCCTTGAATGTTTGCCTATATCTCAGTTTAAATTTTTATAGTTTATGTTTTTATGCTATTAATTGAAGATTGGTTTCCACAGCTTTGCATACTTTTTTCTCAATTTTCTTAGGATTACTTAATTTTCTACCTTGTAGTTGTATGTTCCATTTCAAATTGCTCTTTTTAAATATATAAAGTGGTAATAACTCATTGTCTTTAATTCTTTGACATTTTTATACTTGCATACAATAAATTTGATTATTTTCAGGCTCCATTAACTTTCTCTTATTCCCTCCCCCCCTTACACCTAACCCAACTTCTTCTTCCCAACAAATCTCTCAGACTTTAATGTCTTTTCTTTTCTTAGGCTTGGTTTGTGGGTGGGTGAGACCAATGAGATTAATTCGCGGTGCTGGCATAAGCAGGCGTGTGAGGTTAATTATTAGAACGTGGTAACCTACTAGCGACTACAGCCCTGAAGGAAATGAGCCCCACCCCCAGCCCTAGCACCTTTAACTGACATAGCTCCTCTGTGAGGAGTGGTGTTTCATGGCATTTCTTTAAGTCCACAGCAAGTTGTTCATTTACTTAAAACACTGTTTTCCTCGAATGCAGGAGCTTGGCATCATTAAAAAAAAAAAAAAAAACAACTATTAGCCACGTGTTTCCAGATCAGGTTGTAAACAACCTATCCTAATCTGTATTTTATTTTATTTTTATTATTTTATGTGCATGGCTGTTTCGCCTATATGCATGTGTATGAATCATGTGACTGTATTGTACCTGTGGAGTCCAGAGAGGGCTTCAGATCCCCTGCAACTGGAGTTAGAGATGGCTGTGTGCTACATGTGTGTGCTAGGAACCAAACCCAAGTCCTCTGGAAGAACAGTCACTGCTCTTCACTGCTCTTTCTTAAACAGGTCTTTATATCAGGTTGGAAGTTATTTAATGTTCATCTTTCATAGAAAGTGTTGGCACTTCTATATTGTTAGTCTTATCATGGGTCTTTCTTAGGCACCTTGCTACCAGTGCTTGTGACTCTAATGGCATATTTTAGAAGAAGTTGTGTATGGCCCCTGGCATATCAAATATTGAGATCATCTCATAGTTTGACCTCACTCATCTCTATACCTAGTTACAATGAGCTGTATTCACTTCTGTTTCTCTAAGAACGTTAATGTTTTGATTGAATGCTATACAGCAGGTGTAGATCCACATTAGAGATTGAGGTAAATTTTGCTGAGGTCTGAAAATGGTTAGCTTTCTTCTGCTGTGTTTTGAGTGCATAGGGCCAATGCAATCCAGTGAAGATATTAGTACCTAGTGCCTTCTCCATGCCTCCTTGTCCTCTGAAATCTGCTCCCTTTGTTTATCACTAACTGATACATTCATTCATTTGGCACTGGGGTCAAGACAGTTTGTGTTTTAAGAGTCAAGCACAGCCTCAAGTCGACTTTATACCTGGACCTCCTATGGGGACTCTCTCTCTCCTATGCACATTTGTAAAGCTCTCCTTATGCCTGGACCTAGTCTTGTAGAGTGTCTTGTCCCCAGTCCCTGAACTCCAGTGACATCCAGCAGGATCCTAGTCTCAAGGCAGGACTCCCTCTGTGCAAAAGTGGTTTCTGCTTCAGTTCTTCCCTTATTAGCAGATGATGCTCACAGGTACCCTACCTATTTTTAATTTTGCTCTCTACTTCTCAGAAGCAAAGACCTGACCTGCATCAGGAGACAACTACAGCTGCCCCTATTCCAGGAGTTTGAGGCTTTTGCTTTTATGAGCAGGTCTTTGTGCGTGTTGCTGGACATTTCTAACCAGCACACACCTATGCTAAACGGGCCCTCAGTTCCAAACCAGAGTGCTAACTCAAACCAGGTCTTGAAGAATTTCTTTCAAATGCTCCCATCTTCATATCCACTTGTGCGGTGGCTGTACCCTCTCCTAATCTTTGCCAAAGCTTAGACTTTGTGATTATCTTCCCTTGGTCACCTTGTGGTCTGGCATCTCTACAGGGGTCGTAACAATTTACGGCTTTGTATGTTATATGGCAGCTGCCTTCACCTTTTATTATTGGATTAGTGTTCTACATTTCCCTCCAAAATGTTCCTTCAGAAGCATATCCAACTCTTCAGAGGGAAAAATAGCAGGAAAAAATCTGAAAAGAAAAGCATCTTAAATGTTCAATGTGTCTCTGAATTCATAAGTTGATTTTGAAGCTTTCAGAGAGCATATTTAAACAGACATGAGTTCAGGTTTCTGTGAAAACTGGAGGTGAAGGGCAGTGTGGCTGTGTGTGGCAGCCTTTGTCTCTTACCACTAAGGAAGTCCACACTGGTTATCTCTCTCATTCATATTCTATTCTCTTTTCCAGAAAGATTTGGAGGAGAATTTGTTATCCGTGTCTTCCAGTGATCCACATGCTTTCCAGGTATGTTTATTATCTAGAGTATCAGAATGCTGAGCCCGTGGCAGCTGTGATACATCAGACATCTTTGGACATAAATTCAGACTGTTTCTCAGACAACGCAGCATTGTATAACTGTTTGTGCTTTTGTTAACTCAAGGTTCAGAGTTAGGGGGAACTTAGTCCAGCCCAAATGCCTGCAGATTACAGAGCTGCTCTGTAAACTCTCCTGATGCTGTGTGTCTGCGAGTGAAGGATTTCACTCTTCTAGGGTGACCATCTCAATTCGTAAACCAAGACATTTGAGAAACTTTTTAAAATCATGTTGTTCTAAAATCTACCTTCTTTTATATGTGCACAGAGGATTTTCATAGGTTTTGCCCATTTAAAACAAATTTTCTCTGTAACCACTGTAATTGTGTGTCTATGTGTGTGCATGTATGTGCATTTATATATACATGTTTTTATACATAATATGTGTGTGCACATGTGAATATATACATGAATATATGTGTGTGCATGTGTCTATACATACATTATGCATCAAATGCATACACTAATATACACACACATATACTTTGGAGTACGGTTGGGAAGTGTCTACATAGAGATGCTTTGGGTCTCCTTCTGCCAGAGTCCACAATTGTGACAACCTCTGAAATAGTTACTTTTTGTAACAAGGAACAACTTAAGGCAGGGGGTTTATTGAGGCTCGTGGTTTGAGGGGCTACTGTCCACTCTAGCAGCAGGCATAATGGCAGTCAGCTCATGGTGGCTATCAAGTTTTCAGATAACAGCTGTAGGCAGGAAACAGCATTCTGAGCGCTCTACCAAGTTGTTTTCTTCTTTCCAGGTCCTCTGTTGATTCTGGGTCTTAGTTCCAAATCATCCTGTCCCTCTCTCATCCAACCATGTAAGGTTTAATCTATCAGGACCTGTCCGAATGTGATCTTAAAACATTAAGTCCTCATGTCAGACCCTAAACCCAGACTGAGAGTTCCTAAAAGCCATGGAGGCACCAATGTTTGAGCTGCAGCTCAGATTTGAAGAGCCCTCCAGCTTTCTGTCACCTGCAGGACTAGTCAATCTCTGTTTCATGCTGAGCTATACATTCACCCTTTTCTGTGCATACAGAGCTTATGTGCATGCATGTGTATATACTGTTTGTGTTTCTTAATCTGACAATTGAAAGAGCTAGAACCCTGTTTCATGCCCCTTGGAAAGATCGTGATGTGTATCCAAACATACCTGAATGAAATAGAACCCTAAAAATCTCATGGTGTCTGAATTTCTTCCATGCTTAAAATCGTGTGTGTGTGTTTGCGTGTGTATGTATGTATGTGTGTATGCGTGCATGTGTTTGACATGAGTATGTAATGTCATCTCATCTACATAGGAACCTGTAAAGGTCAGAATTCAATATAGAGCATCCTCCTTAAATTTAAGTTCACCATCTCTCCAGCCACTAGAATGACACTTCCAACTTTATTTCCCAAAAAATAAAATTTTAGATCATCTTAAACCCAGACTTTGAAATCATATCAAATCCATCACCAAGCTATTTTTATGGTTGCATTATTTCACTTAACATATTCTAGCAATTTCAGTGACTTGTGACTACAGTTAATATATTTATCTTTCAGAGTTTTGTGACTATAAAATGAGATACATAGATTATATAGGATAATAAGACATTCTGTAAGACTGATGCAGCATAAACTAGCTCTCACATCTCTGGAGACCCAAGATTATTCAGGATTTTCATTTTGATTGATAATATTTATGCATTTTTAAGAGTTTACATCACTGGATCATCCTAGTACATAAGTGAAAAAACCATGTTATATGTACAGAATAATCATAGCATTTTAATCCTCGCTTTATTAGTTATCTGAGCATAATAGATAAGGTTTGATTTCTTTTTATTTTTAATTTTTAAAATGTATTATTATCATTTATTGCAATTTATTTAATTTGTACCCAGGGCTATAGCCTAGACACAAGGTTTGATTTATTTTATAAGCCAAAACTTGTGTGAATGGCTCAAAATTAACATTAAAATTATATCTCTTACATTTTCTTATATTTTATCTCATTTAATCATGACAGCAACTTTCTGGTAAATTACTCTGATTCCTCCTGTAGAGGAGACATTGGCTAGGATCATGGTCGTGAATACTGACCTGACGATTGCGGCTAGAACATGGAACTTCACGACAGAGCTGCGCTGACCACAGCTCACGTGTTGACTTTCTAATAGCAGGGGGGATGTTCTTCTATAAACAATCCGGTTTGTCAGGTCCAGTCTTAAATGTGATATGCCAAATTATAACCCCGTACTGACGATGTAATCTGTACTCTCTAGTTGTTAGAAGAGTGTGTCTTTTGATTGAATTTATTCACCAGGTGAAGATTCTGGTACCCACACCATTCTTATCCACTTGTAACTGGTCAAATACTAACGAAGCAGCTCACTCTTCCCCACAGGGTTTACTCATAGGTGTTTTTCTCCATGCTGTCATGAGCAGCTGAATATTTGCAGTCTGGGAAAGACTTAAAACAAATCTTAACTAAATAACTCCCTCTTATTTTTACTTACTGGTCAGGTCCAATGTCTACTTTGTTTTCTTTGGCGTTCATTAATTATTCTCCCAAAGTTTTTTTTCAGTGTTTATTGAAACACCTCTTAAATCATACTAGGGAGGCATTAAAAAGTGGTTTCTTTTCCACTAAAGAGGTGAAATAGCATCCTAATATTGAAAAAAAAAACATGGACGTGAAATTTAATTGATGTTTCATTAGGAAAATATTCCAGAATAAGTAGATTTGAGTGTTTTTATTTTGTGAATCCTTGTTTGTCTCACTTACCCTCCTGATATATTCTTCCTCATATTGACTTTTGTTGACCTGTGCAGATCTTGTTTGTTGGACATTTGATCTGAGGACTTGAAAAAATGGACAGACTATAGTGTAACACTGTAGACAACCTTACTTCAGTCTCAGTGTACTTTTATACATGAATATAACAAAGAAATCAATCATCCAAGAACAGTTGTTTGAGTTCAGTGAAACATGATTGAATAAACATGTAAATAAATGCCAGCAAGCACAGACTAAATATTTCCAGAATTTTCTCCGGACAGACTAATTGAAACACAATTGCCTGGCATGTACTATATAGATTACATCTGGGAAGGCACAAAATCAAGGCAGAAGGCCATGTCCAGATACAGTGTACATGAACCAGATTGGGCTCTGTAGCTATGTTCTGACATCCTACACAACTGAACCTGTCTTAAAAATTGAATGTAAATGTTTGTCACTGGAGGCACAAAACTTCATCCAAGAACAAACCAGGGAACAGCATGCACCTGAGTAAAAGATCCTCTGCCTTTTTCCCTGAAGCCTCCCTCAGTTCCCCAAGCTTTGTTGACCACGTTCTGACACCTCCTCCTCCTTTATCTGATCCTCTTTCTTTCATCTCTCATTTTATTTTAAATATTGTTAAGTTAAACTTAAGTTAGTAAATAGTTATGTGAAGTTAAGTAAAAACTTTTGGTGTGAGATCGGCTAACCACCTTCCATCCCACTCCTTCCTCATGAGAAAGAGGTCAACTGAAGATGAATTTTAATAAACAGTGATATGTGATCTTGTCATCTACAGCCACATGTGAATAATATTACTGAAGAAGTTAAAAATATATGCAGTGTTCTGGGATGTATTGAAACCAAACAAGTTTCAGATGCAGTAAAAGAACTAAATCTAATTCAGCAGAGACAATCACAGGTAAATATATTCAGTTGTTATTGAATAATTAAATATATAAAGAAAATGAGAGTTTTTTTGACTGGAACTCATATTTTTGTATACATATGTGTTTGTATGTGAGCACACAATATATTTCAATTATTCAAAGGAGTATGGGCAGCCTGATTATGTTATACCAAAAAGACTCAAATTAAAAGGAAGTCTCTAACTCTCTGACGCTCAGGAAATCTGTGACTTCCCTCTGAATTTCCAAATGCAGTTGGTGTCTCAGATAATGTACTGCACAGCACTCTAGCAGGCGTGTGCACGGACTGGTGATGGCAGCTTGCTGCATTAGCACGGAGTCTTCCGTGCAGCCAGAAGGCAGCAGAATCAAAACGTGCCTTTTCACTGAGTGTGAAGTAGATGCTGATACTGTGAACTCTGGAGGAATTCTCTGGAAACTATACCCTGTACCATTTTCTACTTTGAAGGATTTGGGGGAAAGTGACAGTATTATGCAAGTTCTTAAATCTCAGGAAAAAAAGGAGATTTCCAGTGTGATTTGCTGACCAAAATCTGTATTTATGAGATCTGTTCACCATATCTCTGTGACTTTAGCAAATGGTCAAACCAATATGCAGCAGAAACAATGATGGCGATAACAATAATAATAATAGCAGCAATATGACAGTCTCCCTTCAGAGGCATCCTAAAATCCCATCTGAACTAGCAGATCCTACGTATCATGTTCACTCTATACAAGTTTAGCCATCATAAAGTTCAATTTATATAACAGACATGTAAATAAACTAATAGAAATTATATAATATAGTATCATAATGTACTATAACATACATCATAGCTGTCAGCACCATTATTCTGACTCTTTAAGGTCATTATGTCAAATATGGTTACTTGAGCACAAATACGCCAAAGCCATGACAACTGACCTGGTAATTCTGAGGAGACCAAGTGACTGGTGAGTGAGTAGCACATACTGCATGGACCCAGAAGATAAAACCTCCTACTTAGTAAGGAGTTAGACAGGGAAGGCTCACATCATACCCCTCAAAATGATACTTAACCTAAAAGTTATGAATTGTTTATTTCAGGAATGTTCTACTTAATACATCTAGAAGGGGTTTTACCTCAGACTCCTTGAACCCCATGACAAAGGAACTATGACTATTAACACTACATACACATTACTCATTTAATAAAATTTTATTCTACTTCAACCCTCTCTCATTACATTGCCATGAATTTAGTATTAGCATGTTTGTTTTATTATTCAAAACTATTGCTCATGGTGTTTAGGGACAGAGGATTAATACATGAATTCTTTAACTGCATGGAAAAGAAAAACAAAGATTATATTCTTTTCAAATACATTAGTCTAGAAATTCTCAAACGATTGATTTTAAATGTACATAATAATTTTTACTGAATATGTAAATAATTATGCTGGCTGGCTGCTTATTGTTGCTGACACCAGCGGGACTATGCAAAGTCAGTCATTAAATGCATGGCTATGTCTTGTTTTAATCAGAAGTTGTTTCATGATTAAACAATAGAAACAAATAACTTATTTGCATTCTGTGAACAGTGATGGTGGCAACACTGTTGTCTCAGACACAGATCACCAAATATGCTGAAACATCTAAGCATTGAAATCAGCCAGGTTAAGACAACCAATAGTCCCCAAAGTTAACATTTAAGAAGGATTTGCATTTGTGAGTTTTTGTTCTCCCTAGTTTCCCTTAGTGAAGAAGTCAATTAATTTACCCTTCCATTTACTGAGTTACTTTTCTGTGTCCACTGTGGAATACATGACAAAGTCACAGGAAGAAAGGATGTGATTATTGGGGCTTACAACTCAAAACACAATCCCCCCTGCCTCCTTCCTCCTTCCTCCTGCTGGGGACTTGAGTGGAAGAAGCTGACCAGTTGCTTTTGAAGTCAGAAAGAGGAGAGCAAAGCCTGCAGGCTGTTGCTCAGCTCCCTGACAGTTTACCGAATCCTGGATCCCAGGCAGGGAATTACACCCGCTGAAGTAGGGCTTCTTATTTCAGTTAATATAAGCCAGACAACACCTGTGCTCAAAGGCCAAAATAACCCAGATCATCCTTCATAAGAATACCCAAGGGTTTGTGACTTCTTATCTCTAGATTGTCTCAAGTGGATAGTCACCACTAACTACCACACCACTAGCATAGAAGCAAATGAAATAGCTATGTTCAATATCTATACAAAAACCTTGTTTTGTATAGATTTTAAGATATTCAGTCTTCACAAATGACAATGAGGTGAGAATTATGCTGGATCCACATTGAATTTGATTGTATTGTTCTCTTCTGTGTCAGGAGAAAAACAAGTAATACTATAGTTTTGAGAAATCGTACCACCTATATGTTCTGAAAGTAAATATTTCTATAAACTTGACGAGTAAAAGTTTCTTCACTTCCACTAAGTGAAGTCAATCCAGAATACCAAGCCAGTGAGAATTAGGTCCCAACAAAAAATCTGTGTCTTTTCTGTCATCACATTTTGGAGATGTTGCAAGCACCTAGAGGTGATAACGAACACAGTCTTACAGTGCTGCAAATGTGATCAGAATCCAAGCCCTGCTACCTCCTGTCTCAGTCTCAGTGCGGCAAACGAATTACCCTCTCTGGTATTCAATGGTGGAGCGTAAATCAGAGCCACTGTTAACACCTGGTGGTGGGGGTGTTTCTTGTGCTAGCTTTGAGTCTTCCTTCTCAGGGCATGGAGGCTTTAGGTGTCACGAGCCCCACCTCTGTCCCCATCATCTCACGGTGAACTTTTGTCACAGCAGACCAGATATGGACGTGTGGGTGTGTGCCTTCTCTTCAATGGGGACCATTAGGCTGGATTTCAATTTTTATATACACCCCTTACTGGATCAGTTGAAAAGAGTAAAAGAGCAAAGAGAGAGTTTTGATGAGCACATACTTTATATGGTATTAAAGTCTCTCAGGGATGAAATGTCTGTTCTCTGAAGAGTCATTTCCTAAAATGATAAAATAAAACAAATCAAAAAACAAAACAAAAAAAAAACACTAAAATATTTCTCCAAGATACCCACCTTCTCAGTAGATCTGAAGCCAAAAGCACCCTTTACAGAGAAATTGGCCCTTTCCTAGGAACATCATGAGCTCAAGAAAAGCTTAGATTCATGCCTTATCGTCCTTCCTTATGTGCTTATGCACTAAATGTGTGGGTACTCTTTTAGTTTGATGAAGGTAATGATTTGTTTGGGCATAACTGAGAACTGAGAATTTTATTTTCTCTCTAGTGTATCAACAGTAGTTTACTCATCTCTGTCCCGATCCCAATATGCTAGTTATTTTTTTCCAGACTTTAAAGTTCATTGTTCCCATGCTGTACACACTGATCCTGCCTGTCAATTTCCTTGATACCTTAATCATGAGCCTGCATATAGAAGAATGCTGCCACAAAATACTAAATACATTTTGCAGGATTTGTGCTTTAACTAACTACAAAAAACAGTCAACAAAACCTCTCTGTCTGCTAACCTAAGATAACAAACACTGAGGGCCTAAGTCTCTGCCAACAACTCTCAAATTTTAGATGTGTTTTTTTTTTTCTTGGCTGCATATTCGGTCATCCTGCAAGATACTATTTCCTGCCATGCAGGGAAGTAATTAAGTATCTAATAAATGAAAGTTTGGCAAAATGAAGAATTGAATCATAAATCTACTTCAATTCTATTCTATGCTCCTACTTAGTATTGGAAACGATCTTTAGGTTTCAAGTTATATTTCAGAAACTCATTTAATATATTTTCATAAATGACTCCAGAAAGCTGAAGCACAGAGTGGAAAATATGTTCTTTCCAATTGTGCTGTAGTGTATGTCATGGTGATCTTATATGTTTACATTTCTGAATAAATTGAAGTCTAGTCAAGCCAGGCTGTCAGCTCAAATAGTCTAGCCCACCTGGAGAGAATGAAAATATTATCTGGAGCTTTAAGGGCTAGTGACTGATGCTACATTCTAGTGAAATATTTACCTAATACAAGTGCTTCTGAGGTTCATACAGTGACATTTTGAATCAAAAGGTTACATTCAAATTTAATTATATTTTATCATAATAGAAATAACCCATCTCTAAAGGAATCCCACAGAATTCTTTGATACAAATAAACAGCTACTTTCTGGCTTAATTGCTTAATAAATGTAAATGTGCTTTTTAGTTAATTGACTTCCTTATAAACAAACTTTAATATTTTTAATCAAAGAAAAAATGACTTGAATGGTAATTCACTCTTGTTGTCCACCTGCAAAAAGAGCTGAGGCAGGAGGATATCAGGAGTCCAGGAGTTCAAGATAAGCATGGTCAGTGTATCAAGAGTCCATATGTAAAATAAAGTGATTTTTCAGTCTTTCAAAATTGGTGTCAATTGGAATTGGCCTCACTGGAAACTTGAACTTTCCTTTCTGCTGAAACATTATTTTTTGGATATGTGAGTCAACATGTACAGTTTTCATGGTAATGAAGTTAGAGCCAGCACGCCCCAAGCCAGCTAAGGAACTCCACACTCACAAAGAAGACATAATATAGTCGTCACATTGTAGACATGAATATAAATGACAAGGGAAAGAATGAAAACAATAACATTTCAGACTGTGGTTTTGATTTGTGATATAATTTAATATATTTTCCTCAGAGTTCAACTACGAGTTGATTAATACTCTAGATAAAGGAGAGAAATAAGATCAAGTGGAGAATATATATGGTTCTTTTCCCACTTCATCCAGACCTCTTTAGGATGTCCCCCAAAGCTTGTGTCTGAATACCTGCTAATAATAAGAGGTAGGCAGTGAACAACAGAATTTGAAAGGCACTTCTAACAGAAGATTAGTTCCTTTCATGAACAGAGCTTAGACAAGTTCTGCAGGGTCCAATAATGAAAGACTCATGGCCAACATTTGGGCAGAGTACAGGGAATCTTATGAAAGAAGCAGAAGACAGGAATATTTGGAGGGGACAGGAACTCCACAAGGAGAGCAACAGAACCAAAAATTCTGGGCACAGGGGTCTTTTCTGAGACTGATACTCTAACCAAGTACCATGCATGGAGATAACCTAGAACCCCTGCACAGATGTAGCCTATGGCAGTTCCGTGTCCAAGTGAGTTCCATAGAATGGGAACAAGGAGTGTCTCTGACATGAACTGATTGGCCTGCTCTTTGATCATCTCCCCCCTGAGGGGGAAGCAGCCCTACCAGGCCACAGAGGAAAACAATGCAGCCACTCCTGATGAGACCTGATAGACTAGGATCAGAAGGAAGGAGAGGAAGACCTCCCCTATCAGTGGACTTGGGGGGGGGGGCATTCATGGAGAAAGGGAAGGGTGGATGGGATTGGGAGGGGAGGAGGGGGGTCTGCAGGGGGATACAAAGTGAATAAAGTATAATTAATAAAAATTAAAACAAAAAATATTTTAAAAAATAATGAAAGGTTCAGCCGATCTGAGCTATCTCTTTTAAAAAATCTAATAACCTACATTACTCATTGCAATATCCGGAAGGGTTTTACATTACACAAAATAGATTTCCAGTGTTTAATATGCAACACAGATAAATAATATCAAGAGATATTTTTATCATTCTTTAGTCCCAGAGAAATTATAGTGTGTTGATTTTGGATATTACTGCTTTGATTATTTCCTGAATTAATAACACAAATGCTTCTCTCTCTCTTTAGAATTTTCATCAGACGTCAGAGACTTCACAGAAAGGTAATGGAAATACACATTCAAACATTTGAAAACTAAAGGGAACAAAGGACACGAGTCTTAGAATTCTGTAACTTTTCCCCCTGGGTTGCCCTTCTAAATATTGTGGTAACACACACCAACACATGCAAGGCAGACATGCCTGACTCAGCCCCTTAACAAGCCTCTGTGCTGATGGAAAGGCTAATGTCACAAGAAAACTTCTTTAATGCTGCTCTTTGAATATTTATTCTGGTTTCTTTTTATAGCATAAGAAAAGTAGAGGTAGCTAACAATAAAATGGATTTTTTTGTTGCTTTGTTTTGTTTTTTTTTTGATTTGTTTGTTTGTTTTTACTTTGGTTTGGTTTGAGACTGTATCACTCTGTAGCCTGCTGCTGGCCTGGAAATCACTATGAGGAGCAGACAGGCCTTGAACTCTCAGAGATCTGCTTGCTTTTTCCTTCCAAGAAGTAGAAGTAAAGACTTTTCCCACCACATGCAGACAGAATTATATTTAAGAATCCTTTTAACCATCCCAATATACTGTAAAAAATTTTATAGATTAGATTTTGATGTAAGAAAATTTACATTTACTAATTTTTACATATTTATTAATATAATAAGTAATTAATGACTATATTTGAAGGGCCAGCTGATAGTGTAGGAAGAAGGACTGGGTCCTGAAGTGGGGCTCACAGAGGACTTGAACTGCTGCCACTGCACGCTGAAGGTGACTTTCATACTCTTGTGGGGAGAGAGCTTGTGATCATGTGTCTCAGAGCAATTGTCCAGTCCACTTTTGAATCAGAAGATCTAGTTTCCAACATCAGCTCTACAACTTCTTAGATCTGGGCCCCAAGATTATTGAATCACCTTATTGTCCTAATATGATAGTGTGTGGCTGAGGCTGTTGTATTTGCACAGGGAGATGATATTTGGCACAGAGACACTCTGAGCATTTCCCAGAGACTACATAATTAATCTTGATAGCCATGACTGCAAAGGTGACTATTGGAAGCATTAGAAAAAGCCACCTTCCTCATACTTAACCAGATGGTAGGGGAGGAGGGACCCCTTTCTGTGGACTAAGGAAGAGGGATAGGGGAGAAGATAGGAGGGAAGGTGGGACCAGAAAGAGACAAGGGAGGGAACTACAATTAGAATATAAAGTGAATTAATTATAAAAATAAATTTATATATAAAAGAGTTGCATGAGAAACATACAGCGTCAAATCTAATTCCAACAGTTGGGTAGAAGTGTTCAATAATAATAGACTCACCCTCCATGTGTCATAGAAGATAATATGGGGGTTTAAGATATAATGAGAACACCTGAACTAGTGCAAAAGAGATGATGGAAAAACTCTAAGTCGTGGAGGAGTAGAGGAGACACAGACTACCTCACAGTATTCCTCGCACAGACTTTTATGATTATCCCTGGAGAGCACAGGCACAGCTATGCTAATGGAGCCCCACGCCCTTTCTCTCTGGAGTGTTGTAATGAGGTCTCTTCCTCCCAAGCTTCTCAGGGAAGGAGGATGTGGGATTCTGTAATAATGAACAGAAACGTGCCCAGAGATTTATACCCCATAATAAATCACAACAGATTTCAATTAATACATTTGATTTAAAAATAAATGAACATTGTAATTGCTCAGAGAAAATACAAGTTTGATAAGTATTATTTCACTGTATTTTTCTACCAAGCCCAAGAACTTGATTCAGAAAATAATTTGATGATGTTATTGTTGTGTATGCATGTGTGTGCAGGTGTATGTACACATGCACATGTGCTTCGAGGTCACCAACACTTGTCTTCCTTAGTCACACCCCACTATGTTTCTAGAGGCAAAGTTACAGACTACAGTGAAGTGCCATGTGGGTGGGGGAACTGAAACCACTTCCTCTGTGAGAATGTCTCCTGTTCCTAACCACTGACCCGTCTCTCTAGCCCCCAGGTCTAGCTTTTGGGGTGAGTAGTTGGGATCTGATCTCAAGCTTTCATGCCTTTATAGCAGAAGTTTACTAACTGGCCCATCCCCACAACCTCTAGTGATCGTGCATTTGAAATGCAGATTACATCATGACATATTACTGATCAAACTCTCAGAAGCAAATTATAACTCAGAACTGTCTTTCTGCACTAACAGTAAAGAGTATGATGTGGTAAGTGTCAAAATAATTAAAGTTCTCGAAAATACAAACTCGAGATCAGATCAATAATATTAGATATATACTCACTGGCACACTTTCTCAATATTGGGAGTTATTGACAGAAAGTATGTGCTTCTAGCTTCAAAGAACTAACAGAACAATTTGAAAAGAGGAAACAACATGCTTCTGGAAACTTCCAAATCTCTATCACCTATGATTCAGAAAGAAAGAAAAAAAATCCCTGTTGGGTGGCCTCCAGAATCTGACAAGGCTTGTTTCAAGATTATTATAATGATGCTTTTTGCTTCTGCTTCATTAATTCCCACTGCTGATTTCTCAGAGAAATTTAATTAGAGCCTTTTCTCTTTGCTCATCTTCCCCCAGGCTGTTACAGAAAAAAAAAAGTGCACCATTTAAGAAATGAGGCAAATAAGTACATTTGTCTATCATAAATTTTGTGTGCATTTATGAATAACTAAGTTATTAATAACATGTGTTGAGCAGCAACAAAGAGTGCATAATAGTGGGCAGAATTGCTGCAGGACAGGATGTGGGAGAAGCATCATTTTGAAGCTGGCTTCCTTCCTCGCCGGCCCACATATTCTAACACAGAAATGGCACAGCATATTCAAGAAGAAAGCTAGTTCTCCATGCCGTTTTCTTCCCATAACAACTAGAAACCAAGATGCAACTTATGTTTCAGAAGCAACTTTGGAGGAAGTTGCATGTGTGGACGGATATGGCATGGGTGTGCTTGAATCCCATCACAGCAGATGCTAAAGGTCTAATGTGCCGATTTGTCCCCTTAATAGCCCCTTTGTTTCTATAGGAAAATTATTAGCTTGTTAATCATTTGTCTTTTTTATCACTGCTCTTGTTTCATTTATGCGGTTATGACAAAATGTCCTAACAAGAAGCAAGGCAGAAGAAACTAAAGGGCTTATTTAGCTTTCAATTCGAAGTTACAATCCATTACTCAGGGAAAGTTGAAGCAGGAATTTAAAGCATCACACCCACTGTCAATAGCAGAAAGGTAAAAATGCATGGATTCTTCCTTTCTTGCTCTCATCTAGCTTTTTAAGGTCTTATATAGTTCAGGACACTCGACCTAGGGAATGGAGCCCACCCACAATGGGCTGGGTCTTCCTGCATTAGGCAACAGCCAACACTACCCCCACCCCACAGACATGCCTCAAGCCAACCCAACAGAGAAAGAAAATCCCCCGCTGAGATTCTCTCCTTGTGTCAAGTTGACCATTAAAGCCTAAGCTCATGTGATAATCCCTTAATGGTATCATCACAAGACAGGTGATGAGTCTTCAGCAAAGGTTTGAAGTAACCATAAGCCATTTAGAAAATAAAATCATTTTCTTAAGCTGAATGCTAAAATATCCATAAACTTGAAGATAATTGATTGTAAATTTTAGTCAATCAGTGTGTCAGCCTAATCATAAAAAGAGGCTTCAATGTGTTAGTAAAGGCTGTGTTTTCGAAATCTGTACTTCTGAATTATGGAAGTGTAGACAGATGATCCGCCAGCAGTTATACCAGGCTGCCTTCAGGGACCCAGATGGCTCATTTTAACTAAATTTTTATCTAAATTTCATTATAAGAGATTTCAAAGTAATAATTGATGGCCTATGAGGAATATGACCCTTCACAGACATCCTGATATCTATCTTTTGCTTCCTCAGGCTTCATAGAGAAAGTGACAGCTGAACTATCGAGGTCCATCTATCAGCTAATTGACGTGTACTGCAGTAGCTTTTGTACAGATTTCCAGCCTGTGCTTACACCTGGAGGAGCATCGTGCATTCACGCTGGGCTCCATTCCCACTTGAGTTTCACAGTGTGCGCCCTGCACAATGTTCCAGAGACTTGGGCACACAGGTGAGCAGCAGAGAACGTTCATAATTCCAATCTGAGTGTAATTAGCATTGTCCTCACTTGAAGAAGAATATGTGTCATAAAATATTGGGAAGTCAATGACACATTTATTTTTTATCTTAAAAGCATTTAATAAAAGCTAAATTTCAAGTGAGTATTCATTTTCTCTTCACCATATTAAAACAATGGCTACGTAGGGTGTCTCTTCATGAAATACAGTGTTTATTCTGTTTAGTGGCTTCCCTAAAATGTCCATGCTTTATTTTAAGTGATTAATAATAATTAAAAGGATAGAGGAGAAGAGAATGTACGTGCATGGAAACTAAGAGTATTTACGGATAAGGAAAGCTAAGCTCTCTGATCCCTATAAAGCTGTGAGTGGTACATGCACTTTGTCAGATTAGTAGCTTTAAAATGTCAGAATTCCCCAAGGATTATTTGATTATAGCAATTATTCATGGATTACCGTTGAGTTTTAATTTGTCTATGTTTCTGTAGTATTTTCTAGAAAAACATTGCATGATGTAAATTCTTCGTGGATTGTATCTGCAAGAGGACATTGATTAAATTCATGAAAATTAATGAAATCAATTGTTCATGAACATACCACACATACAGCATTTGACACCTGAAAGCAAAAAGAAGCTGAAACAACTGATAGTTAAAATAAATGGTTTTAAGATCAGCACATTTTAATTAATTCTTTCATTTTATTATTTGGCATATTTTTATTAATTCTTTTGAGAACTTCATAGGTTCTGATGATCACCTTCACTCCTGTTTCTACAGCTCCTCCCACACCCACCCCTTTCTGTACATATCTAATGTTATGTTTTCCTTTTCTGTAATTCCATCCAGTCCAATCTTCTGCCCACATACTTCTGGGTGGTGGCCTCACCCCTAAAGAAACCAACTCCACCTTTCCCAGAAGCTACCAATTACCAACAGTGACTAGGCTCGGAGAGGGGCACTGTGCACCTCCCCTCTGCAATCTGGGATTTTGTCTGACTTGAACTTTTCCAAGTCTTGTGTATGATGTCACAGCTGCTGAGCTTGCATGTGCATTTACCCTGTTTTATGTAGAAATGTTTCCTTGTTGCCATTTGTCACCTCTGTCTCTTACAGTCTTTTCCTGGAAGATCTGTGAGCCTTGGGATGAAGATACGTGTGTGAGTGTGTGTGTGAGTGTGTGTAAAATAAAATGTGTACATATTTATGTAATTAATATAAAGTAAACTGTATCTCTCTATATAAAAACCTGTTTATATACACATGACTTTAGTAAAATGTGAAAGATTTATGTGATCTTAAGGAAATCAGAACCCATGCATGTTTTTAGAATCTATCAAGTAAAACCATCATGCATTTCCTGTCTTAATTTTATGACTCTTAAAAGATTGCTATGTATGATTGCATGCTACTCTAGTGAATCCTTTATTTTCTAGTTACAAATAAATATACCTTACTCTTAATTCCATAGAAATTTCTGTAACTTGGTAATACAACTAAAGCTATATATACTACATAATACAAGCATATATACATATTTGTGATTATATTTATACACGAGTATCAATATATATGAATAGCATATGTCTATCTATACATTAATATATCTATGTTTACAAGTGAAAGTACTGTAGATTTGATCATAGTGTGTATTTGCATAAGCATATTCAATTTTCCTTCGTGTCTTCAAATGCAAAGTCTAGTTTCAGTATCTTTTAACAAGTATAACATTACATAAACCTAGTTATATATGCATGTACACATAATTATAGATATAAAATAATGTTTTTCTGCAAACTAACTATTGTAATAAATAAATGAGCACCTAATGGGTGGAACAAAATTATACCTTTATTTACTAGAGGAACAAAGTTTAAGACTAGAGCTCATCAGAAGAAGACACTTTCTCAAGACATTCGGGGCCAGCCAGTCTCCTACTAAAACGGTAACAAACTGCACACTTGTAGATTTCCCTGATGACCTAGGTATTGACTTGTACTCATCAAATTTTTCCCAAATTTAGAAACATAGCATAACAGACTAACGCTCTGAGGCACAGAACTATAGTGGATGAGTTAGCAGAATAGTTCTGGCTGGGTCTAGATGAGTCTCATTTAGATTTATCTCCAATACAGAATAAAATTTCTCTTTTAAACTCATCCTTGCTACATATTGAAGATGTGTGTTTCAATGATGATATAACTCTATCTGCTTATGGTTATATATATCACATAATGCTTATCTTCATAATTGCACATTATTAATTTTCTACAATTTGCCTTTAAACTATCTAAACAATAATCCAAAGTGTTTCCTATTCTATTATAATACATGCTCAATTAAGATTTATTTAAAGTGTCTAATAAACTTATTTGAATAGAATTTTAAGTCATACTTGACTTATGATGAAATATTTATATGTGTCAGGAGAGCAGAGGTCAGAAGTAAGCTGAGCTGGAAACTTAACAAGTCTTGTTTGTGAAAGAAAAGTGAAACAGGAGAGAGTCTGGAAGCAAAGAAGACTTTATAGTATGTATTAATCTTGAGGACCAGAAGGCTAGTACCAGTGAAAAACAGCCCAGAATAATTATAGCCCGTAGGAGAATGGTTGACCAAGTAATATTAGGATCAATACAGACTCTCATAATATGTTGGGATTATATGAAGAAGTCCAAGAAAATTATTTTAATAATATTCTATTGATTCCTTGAGATTTAGTACAATGTATTTTAATTATATTCACTCCCTCTGATAGTCGTTCCAGATCCACCCCTTCCTGCCGAACCAGCACTTCCTGTTCTTTCTCTTCATCTTTGGCTCTTTGTGTCTATCTCTATCTCTCTGTGTCTGCCTCTGCATCGCTCTCTCTCCCTTCCCCTTCTCTCTGTTTAGTTTTTCAGCCTTGAACTTGCATATATCTACCTGCCTCTGCTTCCAGAGTGCTGAGATTAAAGGTGTATGCAGCCACACCCAGAGCTCTCCTTTTTGTTTAAACTCCCTGAGTTAAACTTGTATTATCCAAGTACTCTTGGATGTGGTAATTTCCCTGGAAGCATGGTCCATGCACCAGGGGCTCGCACACTTTAAGAAAATCTGCGCTTCCTCTTCTCAAAGCTACCAGATGCCAATAGTTCCTTAGGTAGAGAACAAAAAATATTTTAACCTCTTCAATCATTCACAAAATACAATACATAGCATGTTATGGTAATTAGAATGCAGGGTAATTATGCATAAATGTATTATGTGCATAATAATGTGGATTATATAATAAATTATTTTCATGTGAAAATATTTTGACATTTGTAATTATGAAGGCTCTAAACACATTAGCAAGCTGAAATGGCTTGTTAGTGACGATTCTCTCCTTATGAGGCACATCAGAGGAACCCCAGAGGCTCCTTCTCATGTCACCTTTGTCACCAGAAGACCTGTGAGCATGTCTTCCATGAATGTCACCAAAGTATTATTACTAATACCAGGTTTATTTACATCACCGTATTGAGCAATATGAATTCTGTGGACACACTAAAATGAATTATAAGTTTTGAAAATATGAATAAAATAAGTATGAATTCACAACATGCCAGTAAAATAGTCCGTTGGCCAAAAAAGACAACACAGTTGTCAAAAGTTGACAGAAATACAGGGTGAGGTTGTTGGAGCTACTAAAATTATGGTATCAAATCGCCTCTCTCAGAAACTGAAGGAGCAGTGAGTTAAATGGAGAAGAATATAGGATAATATACCAATACAAATAACAAAGTTAAAGTAAGAAATATACTGCATGCCATAAAATAATAATTTGGGAATACAAATTATTGTCACGCATATATGGAACCTTCATTTTAAGTGACCAAAAGCTAAACTGAAAAACAATTCTAAAGAAAGTTAAAATAACCTTCATAAAATAGCTCTCACTCTATTTTGTATAGTGTGATTAAGTAAAAAATCAATACTGGTGTGTGTGTTGAGTAGTTGGTAACGTTTATGAATCAAAGAATTTTCCCTCCCAAGGAGAATATGAGGGCTGAGAGGTTTTTTCATTTATTCACTTCTGGGTTTGGAAGAAAAACAGAGAAATAAATTTGGACCAATTCAAACCCTTGTCTTTCAGATTCACTGCAGAATTGTATTCGACCTTCAAATAAGAACCAACACCAAAGCTCTTCAAGCTAGTCCATAAAACAGAAAAGAAAAAGAACTCTTCCAAATTCACTTCACAAAGCCAGTAAATCTCTAATACTAAAAATGCGGTAGATAGCAGAAGAAACAATAAAGACTGGCACAGGAATTAAAGAAATAGATACTAAAACAGTAATACATAGAATTTAAGCAGACTGTGTGCTTAACTCTTTGAAAAGATTTACAATATTGACAAGTCTCTAACCACACCAAAAAAAAAAAATCCCAAACAATCCCAATTAATTAATTAATTAATTGGAAGTGAGCAAGGACTTTTTTGAGGAGACCTCACTAGAACGTAGGAAATCATTAGGGAATACTTTGAAAATATATATCCCAAATGTAGAAACATTTGAAAGAATTAGATGCATTAATACATATGACCTAAATACATGTATCTAAATACATGTATCCAGAGGATATAAAGAATTTACACAGACCCATGATAAACAATGAGATGGAAGCAATAATAACAATTTCTTCATAAATACTCAAAATTTACAGATTCACTGGTGAATTCAACCAAATATTGTAGAAAAACATAATATCAACCCTACTCTAGTTGTTCCACAAAACAGGAAAAAAGAAATTCATATGAAGTAAGGATTATCCAAGTACCCATGTGCTATAAATACACAATGAAACATCAAAACTCCAAGTCAAGGTTCCTGTTGAACATAGATGTAATCATTTTCAACAAAATACTGGCAAACAGAATTCAAGATCACTTTAATAGATCAAGGTCAAAACTTAATACACTCAAGATAAGGAGAATTAAGAGAAGAAATCCCCTGACCATGTTGAGATATGCCGAAAAGGCATTTGACAAAGACCAATATGACTTTATGATAAAAGTTCTGAAGAAACTATAACAAAAACAAACTATAAACAAACCCATCTCAATTTAATAAATGCTACCTACTACAAGTTAAAGTAACCTGGTACTTAATGTGGGAAACCTGAAAGCAGATTGGGTAAGTGTGCCTACCCTCCAGTCTTAGTTGATATACTGTTTGAAGTCTGAGCTAAAACAATAAAGACAAAGATAAAATAAGAGAAAAAACTATCTCTAATTGTAAATAATATGTGTCATGGTTGTGGTTGTATACTAAAATAGCCTATGGACTCAATCAGAAAACCTTAAATCTAATAATCTTATCATTTTCAGTAAAGTTATGAGTTAAAATATAAAAACAATCAGTAGCTCTTATACATAGTACTGATGAATTTGCTGAGAAAAATTAGGAAAAAATGTCCTATTCAAAGAAGATTCAAAAAAGTAACAAGAAATAAACCTGATTAAACCTGATTAGTGAGATGAAAACTTTAAAGTATGGAAAAAATATGAATAAGACATGAGACAGAAAGAAATATGTTCTAGAATGGTAGGATCAATATTGTGAAAATGGTCAATACCAAAATTCATCCAAAGGTTCATTATAATCCTCTTCAAAATTCTGATGACATTGTTCATAGAACTAGAAAAAAATGTTCTAAATGTCACACAAAAATACAGCAAAAGGCCACAGCAACACTGAGCAAAAAGAACAGTGCCAGTACTTTCACAATACATGATCTCAAATTTTACAACAAGTCCATAGTGACAAAGACAACGTGGCTCTAGCACAAACAAGACCTAATCAGTGTAGCAGAACAAAGATTACAAAACAAGCCTACACACCATGGATACCTAATTTTTTTATATAGATGTCATCACTATGTATCAATAAGAAAGAAAAGAAAAGAAAGAAAGAAAGGAGAAAACAAATAATATTCAACAAATGGAGCTCTCAAAACTGAGTTAGATCAGTATCTGTCACCTGCTTAAAATGTGTGTGTTTGTGTGAGAGCAAGTAGGCGTAGCAGTTAGAAAACGAACAACAAATACAACAAACACCACACAAAACAAAATGATTGCTTTTATTCTTTGTTCTCAGCATCCCCAACACTGTACCTTCTCCTAACAGCACTGAAATGCACACAGGAGCAAAGTTAATTCTTGTGTCCGCGTCCCATTGGCTGTGATTATAGGCTTCTTTGTGCCTCTTGAGGGGATATTGACGGGTTTTGAACCCCCACCCCAAACATGACAGCAACAGGTGGCAGATTAGGAGGGGCTGAGCCTGAATCTTGTGAATTTCATGGTTGCTTTGGTATAACTTACTATCTGAGCATAGAACCCTCGTAGCAGGTTTCTGGATTTCCCAGAGGGCTGAACTTGTGTCTCCATAGATTGGTACAGAAAAGTTGTGAAGCTGCCTACTCTAAAGTCTTACTGTCATAACCAATATGAAATTTTACAGTGATTGAAAAAGCACACTTTCCACAAACGAATGAATTTTTATCATTTGACTTTGACAATAACAATAATTGACCCTTTTAGGAATCTATCTCTTTGGCTGCATTGAACTTATCGGATCAATGTTTCTTTTCAGCTACAAAGCATTTTCGTTCTCCTGCTGGCTCACGTATGCTGGGAAGAAGCTGTGTCAAGTGAAAAGCTGTAGACCTATGCCAGTCACAAAATCATTCTTTCTTTTGATCAACTGGAATGAAATGTAAGTTTAATCTTTAGTCTGGATGTTCTGGCTGGCTAGGAAAAGCAGGCTCCTATTCCATTTTAAGCAGACCATAACTTGTGTGTGTGTGTGTGTGTGTGTGTGTGTGTGTGTGTGTGTGTGTGACAGAGGGAGACAAAGACAGACAGATACACACACACAAAGAGAAAGAAAGAGAAGGAAGAGAGGGAGAGGTGAGGAGGAGTGTTTGGGTGTAATTAACTGATCCAATGGTGTGGTAAGTACAGAAGGGTAAGTAGATAATGGACTGTTCCTTCAAAGGATTTAAAGTCCATCAAAAATTTTAAACAAGTGTCTCATTCATATGACTGAATTGAGAAGCAGGAAAAATATACATAGAAGAGACACTATTGTTCATTCACACTTGAGATCAGGAATAATCACAATTTAGCTGAGGTGATTTCAGCTAAAAAGAAAGAAATCACTTGATAATATTTGGCTGCTCTTTTCTCACATAAACCAATTGCGTACTTGTTTAAATAATCGATGAGGGGGCAATCTTCACCTCCAGGGTATTCCTGATTAAGGGGATAAGTCTCTATTTCCTTCTCTAGTGATCATTTATTGAACCCCAAGGTGAAGCACCTGGTCATTTTTAAAAAGATTCACTTATATTTATTGTATGTGTGGGAGTGGTGGCCTGTATGGATGTGCACCGTGAGCATGCAATGTTCACGAAGCCAGGAGAGGTCACTGGATTTCCTCACATGGAGGTGAACTTACCAGTGCAGGTGCTGGGAATTGAACCCCAATACCTTTGCAAAAGCAGTCGGTGCTCATAACTGCAGTCACCTCTCCAGGCCCCTGGCTACCTTCTTGATGCTACTCCTGTGCCCCTTCTTTTGCTAGCCCCTCAATACAGTCAATGAAGACTGTGTCCTGAGACACGATGTGCAACTCCCTGTTCCCACACCCCACAGGATCCTTCTCCACCCCACAACAAATTACTCTGTGGCTTTCACATTCACCAGACTCCCTTCTTGGTTTGTGGTTCTTAACTCTTTCCACCAAAGATGCAACTTCTATTATCTGCCACCGTTTAAAATCCAGAATCAGTTCTACTTGAAAAAATCCTTCAATGGCTTTCCAATTCACTCAAACCGAAATCCAAATCACTTAAGTGTAGAGCACTGGCCCTCTGGTCATGGCCTCTGTGCCTTCGCTTCCAGCACTAGTCCCCTCCTGTCCACCTCACCACACTCTCAGCCTTTGCTATGTACCATGAAAAGAATGGAGATCACACTTGGCTAGACAGTCCTTTGGGTCAGAAACACACTGGTTTCCTCTATCTGCCTTGCAAACACCCTTTAACTTCCTTCTCAATGAGCCCTTTCTGTGCCATAGATGCCCACTTTTTCTTTGACTGCTTTGTTTTAAATCTGAACATCTCTCAAATGATACCTGAAATGGATGTGATAATTTGTATTTCTGATTGCATCTACTAACTGATATAGATTTCTTTGTTTTATGCTCATTATCATCAGCTAAAGGAGCAAAATGCAGAATGAATGTCCAGTAAGGGCTATTGGTTAATTGGTGATTTTTGTGTAACCAAGGATTCTTTTATAATGTTATTAGCCAGCTTAATTGCTAAAATTAATTTTCTGATTTAAGTAAAGCATATCTCTGATTATTTCCAAAAAAAATCAAATTGGCTTTCATCTCAAGAGAAAAAAATCCAATTGTAAAGCCAGTTTCATAAAAATAAATGAGAAATGGAAGAAATTGTTAATATTTTTGAAAACCAGTATAGATGTGTTTCTTTTATTTTTTATTTTAAAACTTATTTTTATTACAGTGTATTCACTTTGTATCCACCCTGTGGCTCCCTCCCTCCTCCTCTCCCATCCCACCCTCCTTCCCCATTCTTCACCCATGCCCCTCCCCAAGTCCAATGGTAGGGGAGGTCCTCCTCTCATTCCTTCTGATCCTAGTCTATCAGGTCTCATCAGGAGTGGCTGCATTGTCTTCCTCTGTGGCCTGGTAAGGCTGCTCCCCTCTCAGGGGGAGGTGATCAAATTAACTGATTTGTTGCTGTTTAACTTATTGAGTTTTTTATATGTTCTGGATATTAGCCCTCTGTCAGATATAGGGTTGCTGAAGATCCTTTCCCAATCTGTAGGCAGTCTTTTTGTTCTGACAGTGCCCTTTACTTTACAGAAGCTTCTCAATTTCATGAGGTCCCATTTATTGATTACTTCTCTTAGAGCATGTGCTGTTGGTGTTCTCTTCAGGAAGTTGTCTCCTGTGCCAATGAGCTCAAGGCTTTTCCCCACTCTTTCCTCTAACAGGTTTAATGTGTCTAGTTTTATATCAAGGTCTTTGATCCACTTGGACTTTAATTTTGTTCAGGGTGATAAGTATGGATCTATTTGCATTTTTTATACATGTAGACATCCAGTTAAACCAGCACAATTTGTTGAAGATGCTATCGTTTTTCCATTGAATGGTTTTGGCAGCTTTGTAAAAAATCAGGTGTCCGTAAGTGTGTGGATTTATTTCTGGGTCTTCTATTCGATTCCATTGATCCACCATTCTGTTTCTATGCCAGTACCATGCAGTTTTTATTACTGTTGCTCTATAGTACAGCTTGAGATCAGGGATGGAGATACCTCCAGAAGATCTTGTATTGTAGAGGACTGTTTTAGCAATTCTGGGTTTCTCATTATTCCATATGAATTTGAGAATTTTTCTTTCAAGATCCATAAAGAATTGTGTTCGGAATTTAATGGGAATTGCATTGAATCTGTAGATTGCTTTTGGTAAATTGATAGTTTTTTCTATGTTAATCCTGCCAAGCCATGAGCATGGGATATCTTTCTATCTTCTGATATCTTCTTCTAATTCTTTCTTCAGAGACTGGAATTTTTTTTTTCATACAAGCGTTTGGCTTTCTTGGTTAGGGTCACACCAAGGTACTTTATTACCTTTGTGGCTATTGTGAAGGGTGTTTTTTCCCTAATTTCTTTCTCAGGCCTTTTGTCTTTTATATATAGGAGGGTTACTAATTTTTTTTTTAGTTAATTTTATATCCAGCCACTTTGCTGAAGGTGTTTATCAGCTGTAGGAGTTCCCTGGTAGAATTTTTGGGGTAACTCAGGTATACTATCATATCATCTGCAAATAGTGATAATTTGACTTCTTCATTTGCAATTTGTATCCCCTTGATCTCCTTTAATTGTCTTATTGCTCTAGCAAGGACTTCAAGAACTATGTTGAAGAGATATGGAGAGAGTGGGCAGCCTTGTCTTACCTCTGATTTCAGTGGAAGTGATTCAAGTTTTTCTCCATTGAGTCTGATATTGGCTATATGCTTGCTGTACCCTTTACTATGTTTATGTATGTGCCTTGTATCTCTGATCTCTCCAAGACTTAAAATGTGAATGGATGTTGGATTTTGTCAAATGTTTTTTTTCTGCATCTAAGGAGATGATCATGTAGGTTTTCTCCTCAGTTTGTTTATATGGTGGATCACATTGATGGATTTCTGTATATTGAACCATCTGTGCATGCATGGGATGAAGCCTACTTTGTTGCAGTGGATGATATCTTTGATGTGTCCTTGTATTCGGTTTGTAAGTATTTTATTGAGTATTTTTGCATCAATGTGCATAAAGGAGATTAGCCTGAAATCCTCTTTCTTTGTTGGGTCTTTGTGAGGTTTAGGTACCAAGGTGACTGTGGCTTCATAAATGAGTTCACAGTGTTCCTTCTGTTTCTATTTTGTGGAATAGTTTGAAGAGTATTGGTGTTGGCTCTTCTTTGAAGGTCTGGTATAATTCTACACTGAAACCATCCGGCACTGGGACTTTTTTGCATGGGGGAATTTTGATGATCGCTTCTATTTCCTTAGGGGATATAGGACTATTTAATTGATTTACCTGGTCTAGATTCAGCTTTAGCAAGTGCAATCAATCAAGAAAATTGTCCATTTCATTGAGATTTTCAAATTTTGTGGAGTATAGATTTTTGAAGTAAGATTTAATAATTGTTTGGATTTCCTGAGTGCCTGTTGTTATGTCCCCCTTTTCATTTCTGATTTTGTTAATTTGGATAGTGTCTCTCTGCCTTTTAGTTTGGCTAACTTGTTGGTTTTCTTGAAGAACCAGGTCTTGGTTTCATTGATTCTTTGAATTGTTTTGTTCCTAATTTGGTGATTTCAGATTTGAGTTTGATTATTTCCAGCAGTTTACTCCTTTTTGGGTTGTCTGCTTCTTCTTTTTTCCCCCGTAGGGCTTTTAGGTGAGCCATTAAGTTTCTTGAATGAGATATTTCAAATTTCTTCTTGAAGGTACTTAGTCTATGAACTTTCCTCTTAGCATTGCTTTCATTGTGTCCCATAACTGTGGGTATGTTGTGCCTTCATTTTCATTGAATTCTAGGAAGACTTTAATTTTTTTCTTTATTTCTTCCCTGACTGTCATTGAGTAGCAAGTTGCTCAGTTTCCATGTGTGTGTAGGCTTTTTGTTATTTCTATTGTTGTTGAGGTCCAACTTTAGTCCATGGTGATCAGATAGGATACAAGGGATTATTTCAATCTCTCTGTATCTGCGGAGGCTTGCTTTGTGTCCAATGGAGAAACTGAAGAACTTATTAATATTTTTGAAAACAGTATAGATATGTGTTTATTTTCTTTTTTATAATTTTAATTTGTTTATATTAATCACAGGTTATTTACTTTGTATTCCAGCTGTAGCCCTCTCCCTTATTCCCTCCCAATCCCACCTTCCCTCCCTCATCTCCTCCCTGCCTCTTTCCAAATCCACTGATAGGGGAGGTCCTCCTCCCCTTCCATCTTACTCTAGCTTATCAGGTATCTTCAGGACTGGCTGAAATGTCCTCCTCTATGGCCTTGAGGGTGAGGGGGATGGTCAAAGAGCCAGCCATTGAGTTCATGTCAGAAATTGTCCCTGTTCCCCTTACTAGGGTACCCAGTTGGATACTGACCTACCATGGGCTATATCTGAGCAGGGGTTCTAGGTTGTATCCATACCTGGTCCTTGGTTGGAGAAACAGTCTCATAAAAGACCCCTGTGCCCTGATCTGTTTGGTCTTTGTGGAGCTCCTGTCCTCTCTAAGTCTTACTATCTCCCCCTTCTTTCATATGATTCCCTGCACTCTGCCGAAGGGTTGGTTATGAGTCTCAGCATCTGCTTTGATACACTGCTAGGTAGAGTCTTTCAAAGGCCCTCTACAGTAGGCTCATGTCCTGTTACTCGTTTTCTCCTACTTCCAATGTCCATCCTATTTGTCTTTCTAAGTGAGGATTGACCATTTTACCTCAGGTCCTCTTTCTTGTTTGTTTTCTTTAAGTGTACAGATTTTAGTAAGTTTATCCTATTTTATAGGTCTAGTACCCACTTATAAGTGAATACATACTGTGTGTATTTTTCTGCTCTTGGGATACCTCATTCATGGTGATCTTTGATAGATCCTACCATTTCCTACAAATTTCATGATTTTCTTGTTTTTAATTGCTGAGTAGTATTTCATTGTGTAAAAGTACCACAATTTCTGTATCCATTCCTCCATTTAGGGACACCTGGGTTGTTTCCAGGTTCTGGCTATTCCAAATAAAGGTGCTACGAACATGGTTGTGCAAATGTCCTTGTTGTGTACTTGAGCATCTTTTGGATATTGCCTAGGAGTGGTATAGCTGGATCTTATTGTAGCACTATTTTTAATTGTCTGAGAGAGAGCCAGATTGATTTCCAAAGTGGTTGTACAAGTTTACATTCCCACCAACAATGGAGGAGGGTTCCCCTTTTTTCACAACCTCTCCAGCATGTGTTGTCACTTGAGTTTTTGAGTTTTTTGATCTTAGCCATTCTGATGGGTATAAGGTGAAATCTCAGGGTTGTTTTGGTTTGCATCTCTCTGATGGCTAGGACGTTTAGCATCTCTTTAAGTGTTTCTCTGCCATTCTATATTCCTCTACAGAGAATTCTCTGTTTAGCTCCGTACCCCATTTTTTAATCAGATTGCTTGATTTATTGCTTTTTAACTTCTTTAGTTCTTTATATATTCTGGATATCAGCTCTCTGTCAGATATGAAACTGCTCAAATGTTACTTTTCTATGAGAGATCATTGCAGTCTTCCAATAGAGTTAGGCATTTCAACCTAGAATTATTTTTTATTTTACTTCTATTAAACATTCATATTCCATTTTACAGATGCCAATAACAGTTTCACATATTTTATTAGCGTGCATTGTTCCATCTCATCGCTAAACTTTTATGCTGAGTACCAAACTTACTCTGGTTTTGGAAAAAGTATCTTGTAGAAGAAAATCATTAAGGATTACTCATTTTGACTTTGTAAAATTTTTATGTAGGTGTATATGTTTGATGAGAATATGCCATATGTATGAGGTTATCCATGGAGGCCAGGAGAGGACATTAGATCTCTCGGAGCTAGAGTTGAAAGCAGTCGTGAGTCACCTGACATAGGTACTGGGAATTGAACTCTGACCGTCTAGAAGTATAGGAAGTGTTCTTCACTAATGAGCCAACTCTTTAGCCCTTATGGGGGTATTTTATAAAATGTTTCTTTTTTCCATTAAAGTGTTCATTCTTTTGTTTTTGAGTAAGATATGGAGAAGTTTAAAAACAGAAACAATTTCCCAGTGAATGAGTCCATATATATTCAGAACACATCACTATTTAGAATGCAAGTACTCTTTCCTAGAATTGATTTTTATGAAATTGAATGAATGGAGATTGGCAGCAACCATCAACTGTAATATCTGTTTTTATCATTCTTAATGTGAAAAGCTCAAGGCATATAGGAAAAAGCCAACTCTTCTGGAAAAAAAATAGAACCTTCTAGGTTATGTGAAAAATGGAGTAAGATTATTGCTTCCATCACAGAACAGAAAAATAGAATCATAATATAGAGTCAATTATAGATAAAGGAACATTCAAGAAATTACTATATACCTTCTACACTATTGTCATTTTTTATCATTTCAGAGATTCTTTTAAACTGAGAAATATTTCAGTGAATCTGGAAACTATAAAATAATATAAATAAAAAATACTTAGACACCAATATATCCAGTGTTTTAATAAATCTGAATTTTGTTCATCTTTAAAAGTGGATTTCCATATCTTTTGTCTTTCCTCCCATCATGTTCCCCTTTTTCACTAGAACTGCATTTCTTCTCTTCAAAAATGAATTATTTTATATATCAAAACCTTAAATATACAGCAGTTAACATAAATTATTGTGTGAGATTTCACCCTACACCCATCAGAATGGCTAAGATAAAAAACTCAAGGGACAACACATGCTGGAAAGGGTGTGGAGAAAGGGGAACCATCTTCTATTGTTGGTGGGAATGTAAACTTGTACAACCACTTTGTAAATGAACCGGGCACTTTCTCAGACAATTAGGAATAGTGTTACATCAAGATCTAGCTATACCACTCCTAGGCATATATCCAAAAGATGCTCAAGTATACAACAAGGACATTTGCTTAACCATTTCATAGCAGCTTTATTCATAATAATCAGAATCTGGAAACAACCCAGATGCCCCTCAACTGAGGAATGGATACAAAAACTGTAGTACATTTATACAACAGACTATTACTCAGCATTTAAAAACAAGGAAATCACGAAATTTTCAGGCAAATGGGGGAACTAGAAAATATCATCCTGAGTAGGTATCCTAGAAGCAGAAAGACACACATGGTATGTACTCATTTATAGGTATATATTAGACATACAATATAGGATAAACATACTAAAATCTGTACACCTAGAGAAGCTAAGCAAGAAGGAGGATCCTGGGTAAGATGATCAATCCTCATTCAGAAAGGCAAATGGGATAAATATTGGAAGAGGAAGAAAATAGAGAACAGGACTGGAGCTTACCACAGAGGGCCTCTGAAAGACTCTACCCAGAAGTATATAGAAGCAGGTGCTTGGATTCCGAGTCAAAATTTGGGCAGAATGCAGGGAATCTTATGAATGAAGGGGGAGATTAAACACCTGGAGGGAACAGGAGTTCCACAAGGAGAACAACAGAACCAAAAAAAAAAAAAAGAAAAGAAAAGAAAAGAAAATACTGGGCACAGGGGTCTTTTCTGAGACTAATACCCCAAACAAGGACCATTCATGGAAATAATCTAGAACCCCTGCACATATGTAGCTCATGGCAGCTCAGTATCCAAGTGGGTTCCCAGTAAGGGAAACAGGGACTGTCTCTGACATAAACTCAGTGGCTGGCTCTTTGATCACCTCCCCCTGAGGAGGAAGCCTTACCAGGCCACAGAAGAAGACAATGCAGCCAGTTCTGATGAGACCTGATAAGATAGGGTCAAATGGAAGCAGAGGAGAACCTCTCCTATCAGTGTACTTGGGGAGGGACATGGGAGGAGAAAAGGGAGGGTGGGATTGGGAGGAGATGAGGAAAGGAGTTACAACTGGGATACAAAGTGAATAAATTGAAATAAATAAATAATAGATAGATAGATAGATAGATAGATAGATAGATAGATAGATAGATAGATAGATAAAGCACATTTCTACCTGAATCTAGTTCGTAAGCTAATCAACTTATAGAGATAATTATAGGAGCATAGGCAACTCAACAGGAGGCTACTATAAAGGTCACTCCAGCAATGACAAGTGACAATAAAAGCAAACAAACAAAGCTGTAGCTTTTGAGCTCAAGAAGCAGGCAACTCTTTCAGGCAAAGAACATCCTTTTCCCAGCAACTGTTTGCTACTTGTGACCTTGTGGAGGGATTTGGTGAATCTCATGACTTTTTCTTAAACTTACAACTTCTCAAGTTTCCTAAGCTTGATTTCATTAGCTTTCTGAGGCTTCATGGGCATGTCTTTCCCCCTTGGATGGGATATTTTAATTCACAGGAATCCTCTTCACTTCCCCATGCTGTGTGTTCTGTACTTTTCCCTTCTTGGAATGCTCTTCTGAAAGTCTGTCACATTGAACCCCAGCACGTCTTTAAGACATGTTTCTTGGGCTGGCAAGGTGACTCAGCAGTTAAAGGTGCTTTCTACCAAGCCTGATGGCTCGAGTTTGATCCCCTGAACCCGTGTAGTAGAAGGAGAGGATTCCAGCAAGTTGCCACCTAACCTTATATACAAGGCATGCCATGCCCCCTCCCACACACAAAGTAAATAACCAAGATCCACTTCTAGTTATTTACTCCCTATGACCAATTTAACCAGCCTTTTCTGTGTGCTTACAGTCATGGATGATTCAGGATATTCTATTTTTAAATGACTCTCTAGGTCAAATTATAAACAGTAAAATTCTGACTCATTGAGCATTGTTACCTTTTCTATGTCACTAACATTTTCAAGGGGACATCTCAACTATTTTTCCCAAATAATTACAAGAAAATGTTTGGAAAATTGTGGTTATAATTGGATACTTTCTTTCCTTTTCAGAATCAATTTTCCTCTTGATATAAAGTCACTTCCAAGAGAATCCATGCTCATTATAAAACTGTTTGGGATTGATTCTGCCACCCACAGCGCGAATTTGCTGGCCTGGACATGCCTTCCGCTGTTTCCAAAAGAGTAAGTGCATCATCCGTGATTAACAGAGTGCTCCTGGTCCAATTCAACCTTCCGGGAACTGAATGCTCCTCAGGTTATAGCATAATGAGAAAATCAAGAGCACATTTTGTACTAAAATGAGGTAGTTCAATATAAATCCTGAGTATTGAAATCAGAATAGAATAGCAAAAATGGAGAACTGGCTCTAAAAGCCGGCTGGACGCTCTGTGCACGATCTCCCTCGTTTACCATGGAGGGGTTCTGACAATACCGGTCTCAATGTTTTGTTTTGTTTTTTGTTTTTCTTGTTTTAAACAGCCAACTTCTCTGGAATTAGTAAATCAAAATGACCATGTTGTCATTTAGAAAAAACAAACAAAAAAACCCATATAATTCTGACTGAAGTAAAATTTTAAAACATGGCTGTTTTGCTGGTCTCTTGTTGCCAATGAGAAACACTTGGCAATTTCCAAAAGTGCACAGAACAGTGAGTTCAGATATTCTCTCAGAGCTAACAGATTTTGCAAGGTTAACTGTTTGTTTAAGCTGTAATTCTTGAGAACTATTCATGCTTAGAACACAATAAAATCAACTTATGATTGCCTGTTGTTTTGGTTTGGTTTGGTTGGTTTTGGTTTTGGTTTTTCAGAAGCATCAATGTATTTACTTTTTAACATGGGAAGCCCTACTTTAGAATAACATAATAAAATCTGGGACCTTCAAAAGCCAGAACTTGTATCGCTATGCTAATATCATCATAAGGCCTGTTGTCTATGCAGGTTGCCTTAGAAAAATATAGTGTTATGGAAGTGTTTAAAACATTGTTTTCAGTTTTCAGTTCCAACAACCAGCCACTGCAGACAGATTTATCAAACAAGCAAGATCAAATTTTAAAAATTCATTGGATTATTTCTGATCTAAAACTTGTATGTGTGCATCTGCTTGTATCTGTGTTTATCTGTGTGTGTACATTGTATGTGTATATTGTGTATGTGTATATTGTGTGCTTGTGTCTCTCTGTAGTACGTGTTTATGTGTATATAAGTGTTCATCTTTCTTTGTATACATGTGTATTTGTGTGTCTTATGTATGTGTGTGTCTATGTCCTGTGTGTATAAGCATATCTGTCTCTGTGTATGAATATATCTGTTGCTTGGTTTAGGTTTTGATAGATTGGCCATCTCCATATGTGTATTGGCATCTCTCTAATGTCTGCCTTCTTACAAAAATAAAAGGCAATCAATAGAGGTTTATTTATTAGATGGAAAAAACACTCCTTCTACGTTGATTTTAAAAGTCTACAAAAGCATAGGTTAGCTCTAGGAGTGATGTCTGCTACTGTAGGTGGACATTTCAAACATCCAACTTGAGTGGTAAGAACTTCATGACTTTCTCTTTAAGTGCAGGCACATAGGTGTTCTTCCAACTTATGAGTGAGTTTCTTACCAGTTTTAACTGCAGTATTTTAGATTTAGCATTTCTGTGGAGTCATATTTTCTGCTATGAAATGGAAAGAGCATTCAGTGCATTTGGTTCTCTTTACCAGCTTGCCTTAGATGGGGATGCCAGTATAAACATTGGCTCTGTGTCAGCTTGCATCACTTAGAGCTGTTAGCAACGATGGTCTTCCAGTGTGGGAGGCCATTATCTGGGACTGATCCAAGGTAATGATTTTGCAGGAACACGTATGAAAAGCAATGATGATGAGGCATTGGTAAACAGAATAGACTTCCATACTTATTTCAACAAGCATCTGGATATATATTCCCGGTAGACTGTTTCTCATCAAAACCAGAAAAACCTCCATCTCTCCTGGGATAAACAACTGAGAGAAATCCAGATTTTTCAGACATCAGAAACCCACCAGATCTGGCTGTTGAGACACAACTACAAATGCCATTGTGCTCCTCACTGCTATTTGCAGGTTCTTATTCTATTAGTTGAGTGTAGATATTTCCACATCACAGAAAAGTAGCCTCTTGCTTTCATTCGCACTCACAGGGTGACCTTTGCCCATAAACATTTGACATTGAATCTTTTATTACAGTTTGAATTGCCCTCACCAGCTGTGTGTAGTTGTAATGACCACTTATATTGATATCGTTTCCAACATCGACATGACCTCAGAATGGCTTCCGGGAGGCATTCTATCTCTTCGTAGCCTCTACAAGTGGAACTTTGAAAAGCCAATGGTAATTAAGCTGAGATATACATTAGTTAATGTCTATACATAAAAATAAGCTTTGACATTTGCGAGCATCAAAACCACCCACCTTTATTTTTACAAAGAAACACATCTCAAATCCAGAGAAAAGATTTAGTGAACAAAATCATATAATCTGTTTTTGCAGAGAAGGTTGTTTCTGTACCTATATCTGCAGTGGTTTTCTCACTGCAGCAAGCAAGGGTTTTCTTCACACAACCATGTCCAGGAGCTCAGTTCCTAATTGAGCTTCACAAATAAATAGTGTAATTGTTACTCAGCATTGTTACCATGGAAGCTTCTTCACCGTGGAGATCCTCTACATTGACTGAAAGATGGATTTTCTTGATTGTTATAATATAAACCAGGATTACAAGTATCCCCCGATGGTTCTAATTCAGTTGTCTTTTGAGAGCAGCAGCACTTTTCAAGACTCCTGGGGTGAGTTAAAGTCTTAGAAAATAAGAATCATTTCCAGAATTTCAAACATAACCCAAAATAAGTCTTAATCTCCAAACAATTTGATTCCACGGTGATTGCCCAAGTTGTTAACACTGAATGCATTGTGTCAACTCTGTTTTGAGATGAGTAATAAGCATTAGTTGTGCTGGGTAAGGTCATTGGTTTTCTTCTGGTCCACACAATGTCCTCCACCCCCTTGCCTTACTTGGGAATGGAAAGCTCTGTGTGAAAGTGGCCTGACCCTCCCCTGTAGGTGGACTTGGAGTGGGCTGGGAGGAGATAAGGGAGGGATGGGGAGAGTGGGAGGGAAAGAGGGAGGGGGCTATGCCAGGGATGCAAAGTACCTAACCTCTGATTGATATAAAAATAAAAATAATAAAAAAAACAAGTTTATAAGAAAAAAAGTGGCCTGACCTATCAAGCAGCTTGAAAATACAGCAAAAACCAGAATTCAGGTCTTACTTCTTGCCTTAGCTTTCTCTGTCTCCAACGTCCTGCTTTGGGATTCCACATCCTACACCATGGATGTATGTAAAAAAAAAAAAAATGGCACCACCCTGTTGAGCCTGTTGAGGCTCTGGCTTCAACATCACAACGCCTCGAACCCCACTAGACCTAATAGAGTTAGGGTCTCAATGTATTTCATCACGTCAGGTCCTCTGGTTCTTCTGGCTTTCCAGTGACATCATTCTCTATGTATTCTGGCTCCAGATACTCAGAATTTATGCAAAGACTACTGCTAACTGAATTCAATAATCATTAATTTGTTGTTTTAGGTAGTAGGGTGATGGGAGCATAATCCAATTCACTTGTCTTCCTCAATTAAGCAAATTTACAGTTGAAAATTTTAAACACTGAATTGGACAATAGTCAAGTTTAAAAGACCTTAAAGATATGTCAGGACAAATATCCCAAAATGTCATGTACAGAAGTAGGTTATAAGCACATCATACTTTTTTAAAGATCTCAAAATGCAGGAGTGATGAACACTGCAGATGTGTTCTGCGGGGAGCATTTGCAATCTTGTGGTCAGGGTTGGTTAGCATCCCCACACCAAGGTTCTAAAGCCAGCCTCCACTGCCAGAACCCCAATACACTGTGTGAGAACGCTTGAAAAAAATTTATTTTGTCCAGGAAACTCCAGAAAGCTTAGCTAACAAAGGCTGCATGATGAAGGCAAGCTCCAGAAGTCTAACACACATAAGATGCATGTAGACTGCCTTTGTGACCGTTTTGTTTCTTTGATTACTTTTGTTGTGTGTGTGTGTGTGTGTGTGTGAGAGAGTACGCATGCATGCAACTTACTAACAAATATTTTTACCATAATATCCTATTCAATTTTATTTTATGTGTTTGGATATTTTGCATGCCTGTATACCTGTGCACAATTTGAGTGTATGGCCCCAATAGAGAGTGGGGGGGGGCATTGATTTCCCTAGACCTGGAACTACAGATGTATGTGAAATGCTACGTGGGTTCTGGTCATCAAACCCAGATCCTCTGGTAGAGCAACCGGTGCTCTTAACCACTGAGCCATCTCTTCAACCCAGTAGTCAGTGCTTCTTTATTTATTTCTGATCCCCAGCTACCTTGTCTAAATATGTCCATTTTTATTGTCTCTATGTCTAAATTTTCTTTGTGGTTTAAAATGAATCCATCTTTTATATTTAGCAATACAATATATATTTTAGATAAAACTGTTGTAGAGTGATTTAGTACACTTTTAAACAGAAGAATAATGGAGAATCATTCACGTTACATCTGTACACTCGGTGCTAAGGTTTTTTTTTTTCTTTTTTTTTAAATTTATTTATTTTTATCTCAATCACAGGTTAGGTACTTTGAATCCCTGGTGTAGCCCCCTCCCTCATTCCCTCCTACCCTCCCACTCCTTCCCTCATCTCCCTCCT
>CM053761.1:8487106-8523075 GCA_028658305.1 Pachyuromys duprasi | reverse complement strand
TAGGAGTTCCGCTCACCTGGCACTCACAATACTGGCGTTTTAGGTCCCAGAGTTCAGTCTCCTGGTCGCTGCGTTGTTTCTGCTCTCCTACTCCTCAGACACAGTGTTCTCTCATGGCAGCCATCTTGGATCCCCCCAAAATAAAATTTTTTAAAATGCCTAATCACTCAGATAGCTTTTCTTATGCTCTATCTTCCTAAGATGAAAGGACAAACTGGGTTAAAAGGAGAAGGAAAAATTAAAAGCAAAGCAAACCCCCATGGCCTGCTAGCTCTGATCTCCAAACCACAGCCATTCTTTTTTTTTTTTTAGGTCAATTTACTCCTCACTCATAAACCCCTCCCTCCTCTGCTTCCAGTCCAACTCTCCTTCCAGCATTGCCTCTCCCCTATTCTTCAGAATAAGGGAGCCACCTACCCAGATACCCCAGCTCATCTATTCACATGAGGACTAAGTTCACCTTCTTCCCCTGTGACTTGTAGAGAAGTCCCTTCGTGGGAAAGTGATCAAAAGGCAGGCAACATAGTCTATCCTTACTTATAAGCAGATTTCAGTGATATAGTTCAGGATAGACAAACTTTAATGCACAGACCCCAAGAAGATAAGCCCAATGGGCATCTAAGGCTTCATGTCGGCCCACTAGTTAGGGGAGTGGGGATATCTCTGACATGGACTAGGTTACCACAGCCGCTCTTAAAGCTTGTTTTATCAGAAGCTGGTGGCTAGGAGAGCTCATTATGATCTCTGTGGTTAACCAGGGGTGCTGGATTGGCCTGTGTGAGCTGGGTTATCTCAGCCACAGAGATGCCTGAGGTTCACTGTCAGCTCCTGGTAGACCCTGAATTGGGTGATGCTGAAAAGTTGATTTACCTTAATCTTACATTTGCTTTTGTTCATCTATGGGTCTCCATTTTCCAGTTTAGTATATTGAAACCAAATACCATTCTTAGTTACTATTGGAATATGTTACCATTATTCTAATTAGAGCAGAAGTACCATTTAATTTTTCTGTAAAAAGATCTATGTATTTAGATGTTATTGCAGCTGTTGAAAGCATGGATGATTTTCTTCCCTGGTTAATGTATTTCCTGTATGTTCTCTCATTTACTATGGTAATTTACAACCAATTTTAAAGGGTTTCACGAACATGAATAATCTTTCTATTTATGTGTAAAGGAATATCTCCCTTGTGAAGTTCTACAACTAGTTTCATTCTGCAGCTCATCTGCTGTGCTGATTTAAATCTTGTCTTCCTATAAATTTAGAATCTTTAAATGTCCAAGAAATTTAGTTACTCCATGGGGAGGGAGGGACAAAAAAAATCTCTGAAGAGCCACCATTCTTCCTGAGTTCAGACACTAATAAAGCAAGAGTGAAAGTCCACCTGTCATCACCACCAAAGGCTATCACTACCACACACCACTGTGTTAACAGTCACACATGGAAATACATGTGGTGTCTGTGAAGACAGCCTTCTGTGTGAGATGTTAGCAGTGAGCTGTCAGTCTGTCTGGACTTGTGGAATAGCTTCTTTCTCTTCTAGCTATTGATGAAGCCACGGAAAAAGCTGCTGCTTTCCATCCCAGAGTAAGCATGTGCAGACACTCACAGCTTTCCTTTTAAAGTGACTCCTCTCTGTATGTGTGTGTTGTCTTTTGCAGAAAGTCTATGGTGGGGTCCAGGCTATTCAGCATGACATTACAGAGTGAGCCTCCCATAGAAATGATAGCTCCAGGAGTATGGGATGGAAGCCAGCCTACGCCACTAACCCTGCAGGTAAGTGTCAAGCTATGACATTAAAATTCACAGAGCAAACTCAGGTTGCTAAGCAGTGTGGTGGCCAGTTACACAAAATCTTTCAGGGTCACATATTTTACAAACTTTCTTTCCTATCTAGATCTGGGTGTCCTCTTTATTTTTCGTTTTATACCCAGTGCTCTCCAAGCAACTTTTCTGTCTGCTTATATGACAGAAATTCAACAAATCTCTTCAGCATCCTGAAGGATGACAGAGAAGTCTTTCTAGAACATCCTTCTTAAACATGTCCATTCTTCTCCCTATTGTCTAAAAACAGTCATTGTTGTATATTTATTGCCCTAGTACTTTACAGCTGCTTTTGCAGTGTCACATGTCATTAAAATCTCTTCTGTCGCTCTTATCACAGAGAGAGTAATAGCAAACAAAAAACCATTTTCACTCCTTTCTCTTTGTGTTTTAAAACATCTCTGCTTTCTGTGATTTGTGGGGGTGAAGAAAAAGTGCTCAGTGGCACCAGGCTTTGGATTCCACAACACCTCATTTACTCATGGTTGTGGTGTAGTATATTGGGTAAAGACCAAGAATACATGTGTATGTGTAGACTTTCCACTTTTACAGAAACTGGGCAGCCTGCTCTGGAATACAACCTTGGCAGCATTTTGGACAAGGCATTTCTTTGTAGTCCCTCCCTGTGCACTGTAAGATGCTTAGCAGCACCATTGACTTGTAGCCAGTATGCACTTCCCTGTCCTGACTGTCAATAATGTCTCCATATGCTATCAAATGTACTCTCTAAACAAGATTGCCTTCTAATGATCATCCTTTTGGAAAGGACATTCACAGAGCTCCAGTTAATAGGTAAGAGGTATGAGTGGTAAGGGACTGAGTTTAGAAATATGCACCAAAATATCTTGAAGATGGAGAAGAATGAATTCTATAAAAATGTGGCTGCACCTTAGGGCAGAGGAAGCCTTCCGGGAACAAACTGAGTGACACTTTCAGCGGCAGCTTGATGGCAAGAAAGAGGTGAGTCAGTGTAGATCTAGATGATGGCTGACTGAAGTACTCGCTGTTGTAACAGGACACAAAGAGGCATTTCAATACGATAGGGAAATCACCATAAACAGGACAAATATTCTCATGCTTACCAGGTGGGAAATACCACACATTAGATTTAGAGTACATCATTTTAATAAAGTAAATAGATTGTTATTGAAGAACCCATGTTGATATCTTTGAAGACCCTAATTTGAGAATCCAAAACACCATGTCAAACTTTCTGCTATATGCTCAAGTAAGAAACTGAGTCAAGACTAAATTTAAGGGGCTAACTATTGCTAACAGTGCTTGCATGAAGCTAGGCACAGTGGCAATGCCCTTAATCCCAATGCTCAGGGAGGCAGAGGCAGGCAGAGCTCTGTGAGTTTGAGGCCAGCCTGGTCTATAAAGCAAGTCCAGGACAGCCAAGGCTACACAGAGAAACACTGTCTCGAAAAACAAACAAACAGACACAAAAGTGCTCACATGAGAACTGACATTCCTACCCAGAACCCAAGTGAAAAATGGCTGACTTGATGGCATTAGCTTGCAGTCTAAGTGCCAGGCTGTGAGAGGGTACATCCTGAGCCTCAGTGGCCGATCTTTATAAATGAATTAGTGAATTCCAGGACATGGCATATCTAGTCTCAAAATAACAGGTGGGGAGTACCTGAGAGCTGACTCATGAGGTTGTCTTCTCTTCAGCACTTGTACCCTCACATGCACCCTCACATGCTGGGAGTGGGGGAATGAAGACCATCGTTCAGCAGAAAATGGTAAGACACTGACCAAGTCTTCAGCTTCCCGGTTTTGCCTCTGTGCAGCTAAAGAATGTCTGTTATAGTCAGTCACGTCTTCCGTTCTGATTGTCCTTACAACATGATTGCTGAATGCCATAGTGCAGCCATGTAAGTATTATTAGGGTGGGATGAATCACAGAAACATGGTTCTTCAGCTAAGTAACTTCTGTTCGATCTTGAGACTGGTGAAGTGAGGAGAAAAAGTTGATGGAGAGAAGGGGATATGAGTTCAGAATGGAAATGGATAAGCAGATTATTGCTTGCTTTTTCCTGGAACTCCTCATCTTCTTACTTGCCCTTGAATGTAATTCATCTGACTGATGACGCTATCAGAGTGAATACATGTGTGCAGAGGCATAGAAAGGCCATAGGTCAACCTTAGACATTGTGAGAGATGGTTTCTCACTACCTCTTACCTCCCCAATTAGGCTAAGCTGCCTAAGTGAGATCTGCCCGTCTCTGTCTCCACCAACCTTGACAAGCACATACCGCATTCTGAAAGAAAGCATGCTTGTCTGTCTGCAGAGACTTCATTATCTTACCGTGGTCATCTCTAGTTTCACCTCCCCTCCTGGAAAGAATCCTCCATTGAGCTCCTGCTTCCCGGTTTACTGCACGTATCCTGGTGGCTAAGCTGGGACACAGCATAGGCTAATCATCATATACACTTCCACAGTCTTGAGTCTTCAGGCTCCATGCCATTCCCTCTGGACTGACGTAAAATTGTGCTGCTTTACCAGCTACTATTTCTTTCTTAGAGATTTTCATGCATGAATACTGCGTTCACATCATTTCCAGTGCCCCATATCCTCCTCCAACCCTTACCACAGGCCCCCAAATTAATGACCTCTTCTTCTTTATTATTGTTACACAAACACGCACATGTGCACACACATCCACTTACTTGTGTGTGCATGTGTCTGAAACTGACCACTTCGGATTCAGGAGTCATCCCTGTTGCCTAACAATGTCTGGCCACATAAAAATCAATGCGACTTGCAGGGACTGCACATGCTTTCATCTAAATCAGCAGTCAATGCTTCAAGATTCATCTTGGTTATACTAAAATCACTGTGCCTTAGATTATCTTGTTTATCTTTATCATGTTGAAGCGGTAATTAACAAATGATAACAACGCATTACCAAAATAATAATTACAATAAATATTATGGATTAGATAGAATGAAATGACCTATTGTTCACATAAATAATAAGAAAACAAAATAGAGTAAGCTGCCTTTCAAGCTGTAACTCACACAGTCTAGAGTGTTCCTAGATTTTCTTCATGAGAGCAACCAAAAAGTTCAGCAGAGCACAGTACATTCTGTGCACTTATTAACTTTGGGATGGAAAAATTATTAACCCTAGAAAGAATAGGGAACTCAAAACCGTCCAGGCTCACCTCCACAGCTCAGAGGCACCCAGCTGCTGCCACTGTTGCTGCCGTCATTGCTGCCAACTGATGCTTTGTTTGCTAGAGTCAGACTAGCAGTGAAGTGAGGTTTAGTTAAAAGCAAATGTAACCAGGCTAAAAGGAAGACTAGATTCCTGCCATGTCTATAGACATGACATCCAGAAGCAAAGTCTTGATTACACAATACACAAGGCAAATGGGGCTGAAAAAAGGGCACAGAGTGGTAGAAGTGAGAATATTAGAGTTGCTATTTTCCCCAAGGATTTCATGAAAAACAGACACCTGAACAGTGAAGTACAGAAAGAAAATGATCTTAAAATTCCACAAAGAAGGAACACATTCAGCTTCATGAAAAGTTGAGACAAGATGTGCTAATTATTAAAACCACAGAGATTATTGTTTTCTCTCACTTTTACAAATCTCAAGTAGACATTATTAAATTATAAACGTACCTGTATGCATGTATAATACATAAGAAATCACCTCTGTGTTTCAGATAGATTTTCCAGCTGCTGGGTGGGACTATACGAAACCTGATTCTGAAGAGAACAGAGCTGACCGAGAAGACCCACCAAAAGAGTGTCTAAAGCACATCGCCAGACTCTCCCGGAAGCAGTCTCCCTTGCTGTGAGTGAGCCAGGCCTGGGAATAGCTCTCTCCATTCTTCTGCTGTCAGCAGCACCCAGGTCTTCTGAAAGAGCACCCACAGGCCCATGCAATCCTCACATTTCCTGAAGCCACGAATGCTAGAGCATCATCTCATGGTTACAAACTAAAGGAGTGATTTTGCCTCATTTATAAATGAGGTCTATGTGTCTTAGCAACTTTCACTTTAGATGAAGGAACAATACGTAGTTGGAAATAATTACATTCTGAGCATTAAAGGCAGCGAGCAATTAGGAAGGCATCATCACATTTCAGTGAAAAACATTACTCACCCATCTCTCAGTACATTCTAAGAAGCTGTGTTGGCAAGCAGAGGAAATTGAAATTTAATTATCATGGCAGATATTTTAAGTCGTCTCTAATAAACACTAAGTCCGTTAGTGAAAAATTCTTATATCGTGTCAACCAGTAATTCTCTAAATAAAGCAAAAATCACTTGGTCGACCTACATGATAATTAGTGGCTTTTGTGCTTGCTGTCTGGTAATATCTGCGTCACAGCTCACCAGCTGTGCTCACCCATAATAAGTTATAGGCGTAAACCTCAGAAGTTGTACACATGGCATATATGCATCAGTATACACACATACATTGCTGGGACCACATCACGACAACATGTATAACAGGAGGCATTGCATTAAAAAAAAGAAATCATTTGAACAGAGGAATTATATTTTTTGTGTCATTTCTGTAAATGCAAGTTCAAGAATGGGTTAAAGAATCAGTAAAAATAATAGCCAGCAAAGCAAAGAAGAAGTTAATGTGGATCCATTGCAAAGGTAACTGTGATATTTGTAAAAACAGAAAGAAAAAAAGTTTCATGTCACCCAGGAGAGTAATTCCCTAAATCTGAGAAGATGAAAGATAAAATATATAAGAAGAATTTATATTGAAATCAGTGGATACTTCTACATTAGCACGACATGTACCTAAGACCAAATGGTTCCTGAGGACTTACAGAATTGTAACACAAGCAAAATGCACAAAAAGCAATAGTGTCTTCAGACCTGAATTTCTCTATGCCTAGACATGAAGAATTTTTAAAAAGAAGAATGTGTAGTCTAATTATTTTTAACAGAAAAAAGGCAGCTATCAGAGTTTAGTGAGAACAAGGTAGGCAGAAACTTCAGAACTCAACGTTGACGGAAGGAAGACAGGCAGGCTGGGAGCTAGACATCTGCACGGGGGTATTTAGTTACTTTTTATAGCCATGTAGTCTTCCATGGTCTGCAAGGAGATGCGAAGTGCATATAGACTTCAGAAGTTGAGCAAAACTGAAGGACAGAAATTCCAATCATGAAAATGTATGAAGCTCAGAAAACACAAGATATTTGATATTTGATTTGAATCAAAAAGTTGCACACCAGGCATAAGTCTACTGTGGAGTATCTAAACATAGGTTCTAAACCTTGCCTCATATGTCATTAAAAAAACTCTCAAAACTAGGCTGGATTGCCTGTAATTAAGCTTCCTACTGGACACACTGATTCATTTAGCTGAAGAGATGGGGAATCTCCAGCAGTGCCGTATTCCTAATGTCAAACCACTGTTACCTGGAAAAGTATTTTGGGTGTTGTCTAATATGCAATCAATCCCTAAAAAGATAATCAATGATCAGGGAAATATACATTAAGACTACATTGAGTTAATGGTTAATTTAAATATTTTCAGAGGTTTAAAAGCAGACAATGATTTCAACATGACAACACTAAGGGAAAAATAGGCAAATTTCACAAATCCAATTTTTAAAATTACTCCATAGATATAAATAGTAGAAGGAATTATGAAAATAAGTTAGGGATTCTCCTTCTCTGATTTCATGTACTGTACATTTATAAATTACTAGAAATGCCATGATGACTTGAAAATAAGCAACAGAATTTGGTATCAAATACATGACATGCTGCATTGATTATAAGGTCAATGTGTGTTTCACAAAGATACAAAGACAATTAATGAAGATAATTTGCGGCAAATGGCTATACTTCTGGAGCAAGAGTCAACTGAGAACGGTAAGGGAGGAAGATGAATATGTTGAAGCCTACCCTCAACCACAGGCAGAAACTAAGCTAAGATGGATCTTCTAAGTGTGAAATCTAAGACTAAAAGGTTTTATGAGAATGAATGTTAGGACAGACGAAGAGGAACAGAGAAAAATATACAGAGGCAGACAGACAGAGAGACACACAGACAGAAGTTCAGCTAAAGTTAAAAACTGTTTTATCGAAAGACAGTAATACAAAAATAAATAGAAAAGACATTCCAGGAAAATATGTGCAAGACATTTACATAACAAAACTTGTTTTCAGTGTAGATAAAAATACAAATGAATCTAAATAATGCAGCCAAAAAGGTCACAAGGCAGGCAGATGTCCAATGGTGACACAGCATAAGAAAAATTATCTATATGAACCAATATTAGCTAATTAGAAAATATTGTTCTAAAAAGACACTAAAAAATCAATTAATAGTTGTCAAGAACATGGTTCAAATGGAACCATCACAGTCTGCAGGTAAAGATGTGAAACTTACAGCCAACTCCGGAAACAGACTTTTTTCTTCCACAAGTACAAAGGGGGCCAAAACCACACAGACAGTAGGTTTATCTACAGAAAAAGACATAAAACCATTAAAACATTCCCATGTATATATTCAGGAGACTTTGATTTATAATACCCCTCAAAAAGGAAATAACTCCTAGGGCCACCAAGAAGAGATTACATAAAGGAATTGTAATGTGTTCATACAGGAGAATAATAGCCACTAATTATAAAGAATGGACTACTGCCACATTCAACAATACGGATAATTTTTAAAGCATTTTTTTAGCGAAAGTAGCCATAAAAAGAGGATTGTTTTAATCCAGAGTGAAAGAAAGCCCTGTCCTTGCCTCTGGCAACATGGGAAAATATGTTTTATACATTGACAATAATGTATAAAATATGTTTTATACATTATACATGGTTGCTACTTGGCAAATTCATTTGTCAAAATGCATTGAATTGATTCTGTGCATTTTCTTTCATGTAAAATATGCTTCCAGAGGAAGCTCATGGGTACGGCTTCACTCAGTATTAAAGAAGGAAGTTAACCAGAACAACACATTCTATAGTCTTTTATTATTGTTGGGAAAACAATACCAAACAGAAGAATCTAGACGTGTCATGAAAGTCATCTGGATATGTTACTATTCTCATGTTATTGAAGAAGGGAACTTCTGCCTCTCCGATCATCTAACACTCTTACAGGAAGTTTTGGCTGATTTAAGACAAGCTGTGTTGTTTGGGAGGGGCAAAGAGGCAAAAGTGCACCTAAAAATGATCGTGTCACAGATGCTGTCCTCTCAGTGGACAGAATGATTTCATGAGGCTGAGAGCCGCATGATAAACCACCTGGAAGTCACCCTCTGTACCCTCGACGAGCTCTCTGCTCCAGGTGGATCATGTAAGAACTTGGTATCAGGAATGTCTTCACTCCAAATTCCAGTTGATTCTATCGCTCAGAGACAAATGAGATCTTTGTGAAGTTAGGCAGAGAGCACCCTGAACCTCTGAGATGACTAAATCTCATCCTTAAATGATGACATTTCTTCCTAGACCCACTGGCTTCTCAGATGGCACATTATAAAGGAAGAACAGGGAGACTGTTCCCCTTGGACTGAGGTACACGATTCAGACAGACATGGGCAGCCCTGGAGGAGACAGATACTTTGCTCACAACATGGCACACTTTAAAACGTTGGCAATGATAGAAGGTAGAAAAACAAATGTGAATTATTTGAAACGAAAGTGGGTTTTTTTGTTTTGTTTTGTTTTTGTTTTTCTGCAAAAGTTACACTGGCAGAAAATAAGCTGATGGAAACTTATCAAACTTCTTCATGATAAAGGATGAATTGTCTAATATAAACCAAAGCACAATTCAAAAACCAGAGTAAAGTTTTATAATGTGTGTATATAGCAACATTCAAACCCCCCACAATTTCCAATCTGTTTTTCAGGCTTTCTCAGGAAAAGAGAAGATATCTGTGGTTTTATCGTTTCTACTGCAATAATGAAAACTCCTCCCTCCCTCTGGTCTTGGGTAGTGCCCCTGGATGGGATGAAGGGACAGTTTTTGAAATGCACACCATCTTGAGAAGGTGGACATTTTCTCACCCGTTGGAAGCACTTGGTCTTTTGACTTCCAGGTAAGACAAAAATGTATGTTGATATGCGTTAGGGACAACTAAAATACAAGACTATGCAATTAATTGCACAGACACTCTGTTTATACCCAATATCAGTAGCTATAGTCATTAATTTCAAATAAATGCAAGCTATGCCTATGAATTGCAAACACTCTAAGCTTTGATTGTATCTTCACACTAAAGATAAAGACTAATTAATGCTTATAGTTTCTTAAGTGAGGAGTCCAGTTTCTCTTCAAGAAAAACAGCTGGGGAAGCTGAGGCAGGGGGGTTGCTGTCAAGTTAATACCAACCTGGCATACATAATGAGGTCTTATCTCAGAAACAACATGCCCACACCTCAATCTGAACCTCCTTTTTTCACGAAAACATAAAATGAATCAAAGCTCTGGGTCATCACCTTGCAAAATTCAGACCTTTTTTTACAGAAGTCTTAAAAGAATAGTACAATTGTCCCCTTCCATCCCCAAAGTGACTAATGAATGGAAAATTGGTTCAAAGTCTGACATTAGCAACAGACAGGGAAGAAGAAAACATTGATGCATCTTCTATCTATTAAAATAATTGTATGAAGAAAATATATACAAACTAAAAGTGGAGAACAGGAAAAAAAACTGTTGTGATAATTTTAAAAGTACATGCTAATAGTTCTTATTATTAGCCTTAAAATGATCACGTCGGTATTCTCTAACCTGCTATCATAATCAATAACGACACAGACACCTGTCTGATTTTAGATTTGCCTTATTTCACCTTGGGCTGGGCAGATTATTCCACCTACACTATCTCATATCTCCCAGGCCCCGGCCCAGGTCATCTGCTTTAACCATTCCTATTTGAACTACTTCCCATGCATAATCCCAAAGTACTTGCTTATATTTTTCATCTGGGCTGTTCCTTTCCATTCCATTCTCAGAGTCCTTCCTCCAGGCCCAATAGGTTCTTTTTCTATCCCATGGTGACTCTGCTTTTTCCTCCTTTCTCTTCTCTCCCTGTGATCCTCTGTCCTCCACAACCCTAGAACCTTAGCTCTGCCCACCTGACCTTTGCCATGCATAGGTACAAGAAGTTTTATTTGGCCAATCATCATGCAAGGTAATACAAACATCATTTTGGGGTACGCAAGGGATTTTTCACAGAACAATTAATGCAAAACACCAGGCCGTGCCACTACCTAACCCACTTTTAAAATGAGTGACAGTATTCCATATTGCAAATGTACCACAATTTCTGCATCCAGCCTTCAGCTGAGGGACATCTGAGTTGTTTCCAGATTCTGGCTATTATGAATAATGCTGCTATGAACATAGTTGAGCAAATGTTCTTGTTGTATGGTTTAGCATCTTTCAGATATATGCCCAGGAGTGCTATAGCTGGATCGTGAGGTAGCATTATTCCAAATTTTCTGAGAAAGTGTCAGATTGATTTCCAAAGTGGCTGTAAAAGTTTACATTCCCACCAGCAATGGAGGAGGGTTCCCCTTTCTCCACATCCTCTCCAGCATGCATCCTCCCTTGAGTTTTTGATCTTAGACATTCTGGTGGGTATGAGGTGGAATCTCAGGGTCATTTTGATTTGCATTTCCCGAATGACTAAGGATGCTGAGCATTTCTTTAAGTGTTTCCTCACCATTCAATATTTCTCTGTTGAAAATTCTCTGTGTAGCTCTGTACCCCATTTTTTAATTGGATTACTTGCAGAGTGCAGGAAGTAATGGAAGAAGAGGGAGAGAGAAAGACCTGGAGGGGACAGAAACTGCACAAGGAGACCAACAGAGCCAAAAATCCTGAGCCCAAGGGGGTTCCTTTAGAGACCCATACTCTAACCAAGGAGCATGAATGGAGAGGACCTAGAGGAAGCCCATAGGCTGGTCTGTTTCCAAGTGGGTTCCCTAGTAAGGGGAGCAGGGACTGTCTCTGGCATGAACTCAGTGGCTGGCTCTTTGATCACCTCCCCCTGGGGGAGGGGTGCAGCCTTGCCAGGCCACAGAGGAAAATGATGCAGCCAGCCCTGATGAGACTCAATAGGCTAGGGTCTATAGAAGGACAGGAGGACCTCCCCTATCAGTGGACCAAGGAAGGAGCATGGGGGAGAAGAAGGAATGTGGGTGGGGTGGGTAGGAGATGGAGGAGGCTGAAGTGGGAATACAAAGTGAATAAATTGAAACAAACAAACAAAAATAATAAACTATGAAAATAAATAAAGTGAGTGACAGAGCTGACAATCACTTCAAGAAAATACACAAATATTCAATAAGTACGTAAAAAAGATACATACTTATTTGGTACTATTGGCTATTGGAAAAAATGAAAAGGAAGCCAGGAAAAGCACCTGAGATGCTTCTATCAGCAGGATTGACAATAATCAAAAAGTATAAAGCATCAATGAGAACCCAGAGAAATGAAAACCTCACTGTCAAGGGGGAATGTGAAACAGGCCTGGGGAAACCCAGCCTGGCAGCTCTCTATACGCTGAATTATAATTTGGCCCAGTAACTCCACTCTTCTTTTGATACCCAAGGTTAGCAAAAAGTATGCCCACTGAAAGCCCATACTTAGCTATTAAAAGCATCATAGATCATAAAATACAGAAAAAGCACAGCAACCCAAATGCTCACCAATGAATAAAGAAACGGTGCTCTGTCTTGTATCACAATAAAAACAAATAATTCTGATAAGTGTGTCAGTGTGGGAGAACTTTAGTATACTGAATATAGTATACTGTAAAAGGAAGCACCCATGTTTGAAAATAATATCTAATTGAGTGGCAGAGAAAGTGACAAATCAGAGAGATTCAACAGAATAGGTAGCCCAAACTCTCATGAGAAGAGAGAGGAGAGGAAAGGGAAACTACTTACAGGGCAATGCAGGGAGCGAGGAGGCGGTTTTCCAGGGACAATAATAGAGAGAGAGGCTGCAGAGAGAAATCAGGTAAAGACCAAATGAGCCAGACAATGAGAAGAAGCCAGGAGATTAGAAGAGATTACTGGAGTTAGTTTGAGGCCAAGCAGAGCAACACCAGATTGAATATGTCAGCTGGGAGAGGAGTTTGAGCCAGAACAGCTGAAACAAACCAGCCAGCACAGAGCTCAATAAGATCTAGAAAGGGTGAGCTTATTAAGCAGTAAGTCAGAGGCTGAAAACATTCTAGGCCTAGGTTAGATTGTATGGAGACTAGCATCTTCTAGGATGAGGCCTAGGTTAGCAGACAGGGGCAGTAATCCTCCAATACAAACAACTGAAGCAGGCGAATAAAATTATTCCAAGTGAAAAAAGCCACAGACCAAAGACCATATGCTGTATGCTCCCATTTGTGTGAAATATGCATAAAGAACGAATCTATAGAGGCAATAAGAACATTTGTGGTAACTTAGGGTCAGGACAGGTTAAAGGTAATGGATACAAGGAGAGGTGTGTGGTGTGTGTGTATGCAGGTATTGTTTCACAAATTGAGTGGTATTTAAATTATATTTTGAAAAGCATGGGTGTTTGGGGGCCCAACAGAATGGTTCACTATTTAAAAATGTTATCAATTAAGCCTGATGATATGCGTTTGGTCCCTGGAAACCATGTCAAGGTGATGGAAGAGAAGTGACTCCTGAAACCTGTCCCCTGACCTCCAAACGCATCAAGTAGCACTCTGTAGGGCAAGGTCACACATGTACACAAACAAACACACACATGCAATTTTAAAAAGAACTATAAAAGAAAAACACTAATTTTTCAACAAAATAAAATGAACGTTGTGGCACATGCCCTTAATCCTAGCACATTAGAGACTGAAGCAGAAAGTCTGTCATACTTTAAGGTCTAGCCTGAGAGTTCTAGGCCTGTCTAAACTATATAGAAAGACTTTTTAAAAAATGCCTAAACAACAATGCAGCCAGTCCTGATGGAACCTGATAAGCTAGGGTCAGATGGAAGGGGAGGAGGACCTCCCCTATTATTGAACTTGGAGAAGGGCATGGGAGATGAGGGAGGGAGGGTGGGATTGGGAGCGGATGGGGGAGGGGGCTATGGTGGGGATACAAAGTAAATAAATAACCTGTAATTTATAAAAATATAAATAAATTTTTTAAAAGTGAAAAACAAAAAAATATGAAGGTAAAGCCTACTAATACGAGCAAGATTTTGAAGTTTGATTTTTGGGGCAACTTGCTATGTCTTCCCAACAGGCTGTGTTCTTTGAGAGTCACGTTAGTTTACACATTACCTGATAGCTTTAAATGTCAATGCATTCGTGCATGGCATGCTGTTCTAGAGATTGTTTTAGAAAAAAAAATGTAGTGATTCTCCTTGCTCATGAGAGAATTTACTCAATTTCTATATTCTCTGATCCCTAAATATTAAGCCTAATTTTTCTCTACCTAAACAGATCCTGAAAATCTATTTGACTCCAATTATCATTGCACAGGCCAAATTTTTGAATTAGTGACCCTTAGTATCTTCACTCAATGCCCACAACAACTCTAAAAAGTCAGCATTATTATTTTTCTAATTTCACATTCACAAACACTGAGGTTCGTAGAGATCGTCACCCTATAACCTAATACATTGAGGGGCTGAGGATCAGCTGTGGACACTGGTACAGCTTCCTGCATGCATTGGTGGCATTTCTGTTGCTGTAGTATGATATCCCCCAGATCAAAGTACCTTACCTGAAGTGGATTATTTGGGCTTACAGTTCAATGGCACCAGAATAAATCATGTTGGGTAAGGCATGGTCTGAAGGAGCTTGAGGCTGACCTGGGTAGTTAAGAGCAAAGACAGAACAGAAAGTGGGGACAAGCTACCAAGCCCGAGGCCTGTCCACAGTGATGTACTCCCTGTAGCAAGGCTCTGCATCCTCCCAAACAGCACCACCAGCTGACAACCAAGTGTTCAAACAGGAGAGTCTGCACTGCTCTTACAGAGGACTTGGCTTTGGTTCCCAACACATGCATAGAGTGGCTCTCTACACTGTTAGTCTAGTTCCCTGACATCTGAAGCCTTCTTTGGGGACCATTTCATATTCAAATCACAATACTGCTTAAACATCCTGGGCTTCTTTTTTTTCTAGTTGCGGATAGCAATGGCTATATTATCACACTCAAATGATTTTCCTTGACTCGGCAGCGTTCTCTAGAACCAGCAGATTTAATAGTCAGAGATGAGCAGCGCTACTGTCAAAGCAGAGACCTGCTAATTAAGACACATTCTGAGAACCTACGTGAATCTTGCTCTGATTGCTGGCTTTTCAGCTCCTTATCATGTGCTAGATAAGGTCACTGCAAGGTTGGCGTGTCTCCATCACGAGCATCCTGTGACTCCCACTCTGGGCTTAACTGAACTGCTAAAAAAAACTGAAGAACAAGCTGTTTCCCGAATTGAGCCTTTGCACAACTCTAAACTCAAAAGCTGACTTTTCTGAGAACAGTGTGTGCTGTCTATGTGAGTTATCAAAGAAGGAATTCTTCGTGGTTGGCTCTATTTCTTTCTTTCTTTTTCTATTCTTTGAAGAGTTCATTGTTGTTTTGGTTTAACGTCTTGAGAACTGGTTTACTCTAGCTTGAGTTGGGAAGGTCTTTAATACTGTTTACTTCATCCTGCCTGAAGACTCTCCAATTTATTTGTGTTTATTCTGAGTAAGAGATGTGCTGACACTTAACCTACCCAGAGTAGGCTACTGAGTGGTCACTCTTCCACCACTGAGTGCTGGCGGAGTGTCCACTGGGAACCAGTCCTTCCATTAGAGAAGGTAGAACAGCAAAGGTCAGTGGTGTGAGGCAAATGACTGCTGTTTTTGAGCCCTGACACAAAAACAGAAGATCCAGTGGCTAACAGCAAATAAGTTACTCAAGCAATTAAAAGTCATTTTAATGAAAAGATTTATATTTAAAAAGCAACTGAGGAATTTACATCAGAAACTTAAATAAAAGGCTGACAAGGCACCAAATCTTGCTCCTCTTACATGATGTAAAATTATTGTTTTTCAGGAAGAAAAGCAATATTAAATAAACTATGCTATAGCTTCCAAATTCATTTCTCCTGGGAAGAAGTGTCACTAAAATACTTGCAAAAGCCACTCCCTTGTTTATTGTACAGATTACTTTGTACAACATTATTCTTGACTGGCATTGTGAATAGGAAGAATGGAATTCACAACAGCTAGGCAATTAAAACTTCCATTATCTAGATGCCTAATTAAACTATGGATTGAAGTGGTGCTTTTATATTTATTGAGCAAAGATATGTGCTTTGCACTTAATCAAAAAGAAAAAAATAAGCCATGGTGACTGTTGCTAAGAAAAATATGCAGTTTGTAAGGAGAGCCCACCACACGCTGTGCTGTGCTGTGTTCTGCTGTAGTTTAATTAAAGTAAGTTCTAGATGAAGAGGGAGGGACAAATTAGGCAGCAGAAAGTAAGGGAAGGTCCATAATGAATTTGACATCTGAAGCTTTGCAGAGAGAATAAATCTGAAAGAACAACAGCAGACTTCAGATCTGTGAACAGTAATGGAAGCCACAGAAAGAGAAGAGATTTTCAAAAACCAAACAGATGTTTAGAAAATAGGGATAGAGCAGGTTTTAAGAGCAGCACAAAGTAAGGAAGGCTGGGGAACAAAAGGAAAAAGCAGGCAGTGATCAGAGAGAACCCAGGACAGGTGTTGTAGCAGCCATACAAGGAAATGCTTTAGAGAAATGTTAAGTGGAATTAGGCCTTAAACAGAGCAGCAGAATTAGAAGAACCTCCACTGAGCGAAGTAAGGGAAGTTCATACTTTTCAAGTATTTTTAATTTTCTTTTTTAGTTAACCTATAAAAGCACCAAATGTTCTTGGGGTGCCCTGTGACCTTCTGCTATGGTTATACGTAATAGGAAGACTAAATTAAAGTAGTAAATATATTTGACTTATCATTTTATGGTGGTAACGTTTAAAATCTATTCCTTATGCATGGTGACAATGCAGTTAGTTAATTCCCAGCTCTCTATGCGGGCCCGTAGATGGGCAGCTAGGCAGTAACTGTGTAGTTTTTCTGTCTCCTTTCCTTGGGGATTCATTATTCATGCTTTTGGTTCATGGCTGGTCCAGAGCCCTAGAGCATTTAGATAAATTACCCTGCTTACTACTTGTATTAATCACTTTTCTGTTGTGGTGGCAATACCATGATCAAAAGCAACTTAAGGACAAAAGGCTTGTTTTAGCTTATGGCTCCAGGGAGACAGAGTCCACCACGGCTAAGGAAGTACTATGGTCGCAGAAGCAGGAAGCAGCCTGATCACATTTCGTCTACGCACATGAACTAGAAAGGGCAAGAGGTAGTGTGAGGATATGACTCTTCAAAGCCCTACCCCAGTGATGTGCTTCCTCCAACAAAGTTTCATCTCCTAAAGGTTCTGCTACCTTCCCAAACAGTGCCATTTTTCTTCCAAGCTGATGCAGAGTGTGTCATCAGGCTCAAAACCTACTGGATACACACGCTTTGCTTCTGATGATTTCTAATTCCAGCCTGACTCCGGGGCTTTCAGATTGAAGAGCCTTGTGGCATTCCCCATGAATTCTCGCTATGTCTTCTGGAGACTTGACATTTCTGTTAAATTTGATCTTAGATTTCTTTGCTTTTGGTTTACTCAAAGTTGCGTTTTCTCTTAAAGGTTGGTATTTGTTTTGTCATGGTTAGCTTTCAAACAGTGCTTTAAAAATGTGAGCAAAATATTTTCCCTGTGTCATATCATGAATTAGAAAGGGGGAGGGAAAGGTGAAGACAAGGATGGGGTGAAATAATAAAAGAATATAAATGACAAAAATAAATCAAATGGGAAAAGTTAAAATATATTTTCCATCAAGGAATTATTTCATGACTTCAGGAGCTTTGTGGAAGGTGGGCTGAGTCCCCTGCAATATTCCCACAGGTTGCTGGGGAAGAAAAGGATTGACAGAGAGAGAAAGAATGACTTCTCAGATCTGAATGTTGGCTGGATCAGTCTAAGCAACCCAGGAAACGCATGAACTCACGTACCACTGTATCAGAAACGGATGACAGGGGCTCACTTCTTTCCTGTGGATGCACAGCAATCACACAGGCAACGCTGTCCTGAGGTCAGAGGTTGTCCAAGAGAGGACTGGAGTCCCCAAAGTATCAGGAGACCTACTACAAGGACAAGGCTCTTGTCATAATAATTTGAATGTTTTTATCACACTCATGGATAGGTAAAATTTCCCCAGGTTATACGACTTCAATATTGCAAAAGATTTTATGTAAATATAGAAAATGGGACCCATCTATCATTAGTTAAGCCAGATACTGAGTATTGTGCACAATAATGTATAACAACTATCACTCTCCTAACTAAATATTTTCTATTTTTTTATCATGATGATTTTTGGTAGAACTACAGCATGTACCTTAGCAGGGACAGACAGTATTAATGTAATTTAAATAAGCTGATAAATGTTTTAAGTATTCTAATTTTACTTCTACTATAGCTACTGATAAATATAAAGTATTAAAAAAAACACTTCTTGAAGTTTTCAATAACTTTTAAGAATGTAAAGTATTCTGAGACCCAAAATTGAAGAAGTGCAGTTAGGAACAAATCTTGACCACTGACCTGCTCTTGCCTCCACCTAGGGCCACCACTGCCCAAGCACTTGGCCCTGTTCCTTTATATGAGCATTGCCACTCCACCTGAGCCCTCTGCTTAACCCTGAGCCTATTGGGTTTATCTATGTTGTTGTCGCTATACGCTGTAAATATTTCCATTAGAATTCCTTTGAAAGGTGTTCACCCTGAAACCACTCAATTTCGTTGAATTCTTTACCTTTCCAGTCTATCACGTGGCTTTGGTCTTCCCAGCAGCCTCAGCGGCCTTAGTCCTGGAGGACTTCCTTCTTTTTCCCCATTGTTCTCACTGGGCAATGGACCATGTTTGACTTTTAGTCCATTTCTCAGCAATTGCTGTACAGAGTTGCATTGATACTGGCTAAGAGTTCTAATCTTTTAGCAAATCCCAGAGAAACCACTTTAGCTGAGTTCAGAGGCAATTGAACACTGAATCACAAACTAAAGTGGGGGCTTTGCTCTTAACACCTGCTTTAGGCATATTCACTGTAATGTGTTGAGGGAGCAATCTTCTCTGCGGTCCCTGGGTCTTCAAACCCTTGGTTCTATTTAGTGGCAATATTTGGAAAGGTATGGAAGGGCTGGGAGGTGTGGCCTGAGTAGAGGAATTATGCCCCTGTGGACAGATTTTGACAGTTTGTAGCCTCACAAGGCCTACCTCATGTTCTTCCCTCACCTCCCATACCCCGTGGGGTTCAGATGCGATCCCACTGTTTCCCCGTGCCATCCTGTTACTGTGTCTCATCCACCACTGTGGCCTTTATCTCTAAGCTGAATTAAACTCTTCCTTCTATGATGCCCTCTTGTTCCTGGGGCATCACCGCTTCTGTTTGGTTTGGTATTTTTTCATAAGTGAAAAGTCCCCACATTTTTCATGACCTCCTAGCAGTAGCATGCCCTAGATGAAGGCATTTATATTTCAAACTAGATTTCCATTTGTGATATCGTGAGGATCTATTTTCTAATTAACTAATTATAAGAATGCTTCTTATAAATAAACAAGATCTGTCAGCATGGTGGGTCTCACAATGCTGCTTTTGTGAAGACCCAAACCATAAGCATTAATGCTTTAATCCATTCCTGCAATAATCAGCAGGCTCAGAAGTATCATAATTACCTAAGAGTACCTCCTAGGTTGCCACCAGCAAGGATTGTGTGTGTGTGTGTGTGTGTGTGTGTCAAGAAGTCAATTCATTTGGAAAGTCAGTATAATCTGGCTTGTGGAAATTTTCAAATAGTTTGCAGGTCTTCTGTCACATGTGACATTTTGGTGTAAATATTAAACCAAAGTTAGACCCAACACAGCTAACCTTCATCTCGTTGAGGAATGGGGCCCTAACCTAAGCAGGAAATGCCAGCAGTTAAATCCCTGGGAATGTTTAAATAATTTCAGACATCACAGGCAAGAAATGCCAGGATTTGCAGAACATGTTTGTCTATTGATCTACATCTGACTTCAGGGGCCATAGAAAACTAACATCCATTCTAGAGAGACCTATTATGTCAGAAGAATGTTCTAAATTAACTAGAAAGTTGGATGCTCATTTTCTCTCCAACAATATCATTTCTTCTTAAAATAACATAATATTTGATATTTTTAGGTCTGAAAATGAATTCATAGTTATTCACATATTTTCATTGATTATCTTGATGGATATTCCTCTAAGATATATGATTTTTTGAAGGCTTGAAAAACTAGGTTGGAAAATTAAAGTCATGTGCGAAACTTCCTTTAAAATATTTGAATTAATATTTTGATATCTTCTATCCTTTTATTAAGAATAATGGATCAATATATACTAAATTTTTCAAAGAGAAAGACAGGTTAAAAGCAGTAATAGAAAACATTTATAATAAATATATATTATTTTACATACAGAAATGTCATAGTGAAACTTATTACTTTGTATATTAAAAATAGTATTATACTACTATAGAATACTTTTAGATCATCAAATAAATACCCATTGTTCTGCTTGGTGCTAATATATAATCTACCAGAAGATCATAATGTATTTATTGTACTTAGTTTTAGACATACATGGTATTTCCAATGTTTTTTCATAAGTGCATCTTCATGTACATCTCTTATTCCACCATGAGGATTGATTCCCAAAGGTTAAATTGCTGCATCAAAACTAAACTAAAAAGTATTTTGTCTGTTTCATTTTAAAGCATGTCCTACACTACCAGCATTATGTGAAAGAACCCTTGTTTTAGAAATGTATCAACACCATAAGCATCTCCTAAGGTGGCCTACTCTTCCTAAAACAGGCAAAGGCAAGTGATATTTGGATACGCTTGAATGTCAAGTGAGTCCTTAGCCAGATCCCAAGGTACCATGTGGTATTTCCAATTTCTTTCTGAATGTCAACCAAAGGTAGTAAATAAATCATACATCCTTCCCCATCAAAATACGAACATGGTTCCCCAAATCTGCATGTATAATTTTACTTTTTTAATTCACTATATAGGTATGAATAGATTTTTTGTTTCCTTCTGCCTGAGGACCTTGGAAAATGTCCTTTTCCATTATCCTCGGATTTATTTTTTTCTTACCTTTTGACTGAGAGTCAAGAAAAAAAGGATGAAATTTATGGTGGTGGTATTTGCAAAATTAAAACTGTTGCAACCAATTTAAATGATCCCTGCACGGCAAGAAGTAATCTCTCTATATAGTATGATTTCCAGCACTGTTTTCATCATCATCAATGCATTTTGATTAATCACCTCAATAAAAACAGCATAGTGCTAAATTCTAGAATCAATGAAATAAACATTACCCTTAGCTGAGAAATGGGGACCATTTTTATTATAATAATTTTTAATATTTATTAACCAATTCCAGGTGACTAGAAGTAAGGAAGTCAATATCATTAGGGGACAAAGAAATTATTACTAAGAATAGTTACATTCAAAGGAGTTCAATGCACATTTGTGTATGTGTGTGCACATCTTTGTATAAACCTGTATGTGCGGGTGCGGTAGCTTATGTGTGCACTGTAGAGGCCAGAGATCAAGTTCAGGTGTTTTCCCCCCCTCCCTCCCCCTCTCTGTTTTACCACTGGAATAGAGGCTTTCACTGACCCTTGAGCCTACCAGTTCAGCCAGGGTAGATAGCCAATGAGCTCAAGTTCTGTGTGCAAGCTGGAGCCATTACTTGAACTCATGATATGAAGAACAGAACTTCCTGAAAAGAAAGTGAGATATTCTAAGTAAGGATCACATGCCCACAAAGGTCAAAAAGCACCTGTCACACCAATGATCCACACTGGCTCCTTTAATTTATGGTGGCAAGAAAATCTGGACTCTCTATCCCCTACTATCTATTTAGTAAACGGGCATAGGAGGTAGGTGTCTGCTAGGAGTAGAAAATTAGGAATCTTAAACAGAGGAATCGGCTCTCATCCTAGTACATCGTATGGTATTCTGGGGAACGTGGAGGTTAGCTCTGCAGAAAGCCAGCTTGGCCAGAAATGACTTACAAGGTCAGATTATGCTTGAGCTTGGCCTTCAGGGGTGAAAGAGTGGGAAATGTGAAAGGATAAAAACAACACCTGTAAGACTATAGACAGAGGGCAAGAGGGGAGTCTGGTGGTAGACATATCTAAGAAAAAAGGCAATGAGTTTAGCTTAGATGATGTCTGAGTGCATAGGTAGAGAGGTCGTGGGGACATTCCCATGACAAAATAGCTCATGGTTATGAAACTCACAATCTAGTGTATGGAAATGAATGCAGAGTAAGAAGTACAAATAGTATACACCAGATTTTTGTTATGTATACTTGTATACTTTTGTTCGTTGTCATCCATATAAATAAACTAGGACAGGAGGACAAGAAAGTGTGAGTGACTAGACTGACTCAAGATGCCATGACTTGGCATCAGTGTTATTACTATTCCCTCTAAGGATTTAGACTGTCTCCAGACTCACCTTATATTGATGGGCTTTAGACAATCGGTTTAGTAATTGAGAACAATAAGTCAGAGCCCACTGAATTTAGTTAGGAAAATCTAAAGTTTTAACAGGCTGAATGACCAGCTGGCTTTGCGTTTTCATTGCACCATCTTCGTCTGTATGTGGTGTGCTGAGATGTCTCCTCAGCAATGTTGTGTTAGATGTGTCTGAAATATGGTCCTCATCACATCTCATAGTAAGGGTCTTTACAGGCAAAAAAAAATAGGACTAAAAGAGGATTTATTGATCATAAATATTTGTCTCAAATAAATAGGCTTAAAAGTGAAATCCGGGTTGCAATTTAAACCCAGTGTAAATTTAAAAGAAACATACAGCCATTTAGCTTCCCACGCCCCACTCCAAACTGCTCTCAAGGACAGTTGACAGGCACGGGGTAAGGTCTTTTCTTTTTACTTGACTATAGCTGCAGAATGTTCATTTCATCCTCCAGTAATCTAATATCCTAAAAAATAAATAAAGTTTTCTGACTTCCATGCCACAGGAAGCCTGTCTGCAGTACCCTCATCTGACTGACTGTAAAATCTTCAGTTCCTTCCCCACAAAAGGAATGAATGAAATGTTTTCTTTTTTATTGGTCATTGTTTCATTTTAAATGACATAGAGTGTTTCTTTGAGGCTTAAATTATGCCTGTTAATATTTTTTAATATTTTTCCCTGTTGAAACTAAGCATTCCTACCTGGGTCTTGCTGAGTCTATTCAGTTCTGCAGGCCAGAAGCACCTTAAAGCAGTGTAGTACCTAAGTGACTTCAAACTCTTCCAGGAATGTTGAGAAAACTGACTTTAATCTTTGGATGGTGCAAGGTTGTGGTAACCCAAACAGCTCATCTGATAATAAAACCGTATGGAGAGATGTGGTTTCAACCTTCACAAAGTCAGTTCAAAAACAGCTATTTGCCAGCTGCCCAGGGGATGTTAACTCTTTACTGCCACCTTCAAAGGCTTCACAGTCTAATAAGATTTATCCTTATTAAGTTATGTTTGTTTATTCATCATAATCTACTTCTGATGTCTGGTTTTCATTAACATCTGACCAAAAACATTTTGAAAATATTTGATCCTATTTTTAATCATATTAATGATTATGTCTTCAGGAGGTAATGATTTCCGGAACAAATACATGGCTAAAGAAGAAGTGAGGATGTTCAGATCTTTTCAGAAATGATTTTAGCTCTCTTATAAACTATATTTTGTAACCACTAAGCTGACACAGATGGGAACTAACCCCTTTCATTAGGGTATTCTCCCAAGGAGCATGTGAGAGGACAGAATATGAGAAGAAATGAGGGCCACTGATTATCTTAATTAATTTAAAGATGAGTGCATGACCTATGCACAAGGAATGGAATTCACCCTCTGCCCGAGATTTTATATGTGTGTGTGTGTGTGTGTGTGCACGTGCACGTGTGTGTGTGTGTAATCATTCATTACTTCCTGTCAACTCTAATTCTATAGTCACATTAGTTGTGTGTCAGTTTTCCAGACCAAGATATCCGTGAAGTGGCCGTGCAACATTTAAACCACCTCTTGACTGATGAACTCCTGGAGTACCTCCCACAGCTAGTTCAGGTAAGAGCCATGGGCCACCAAGAGATTCCTGGGTCCTAAGTAATCATTCTCTAAAAGTTTCCAGTGTAAGTCTACAAAATCACTAAATGTTGTATTACAATTTGGCCAAGGAAGAATTCAATTGCATCCCACATATTCATGTGATTAATGCAGACATTTTCTATTCAAAATTGATATACTAACCAAAAGCCATATAAAAGCCCCTAAGGAAAATATCTGCAAATCAGTGTCACTTAGTATTGGAAAAACATAGAAATGAGGGGAAAATAGTCTCATGACTGAGTATGTAAAGTGATGAAACATTAACTGAGGACTCATTCTGTAGAAAACGGTCATTTATTAAAAAGCTCATCATGATATTTTTGCCATTCAAATGGAGAGTTTTACTGCTGGTTATTATTCCTGAGATTTTAACACCCAACTCTGCTGCCTATTAGCACAATTTAGTAACATCAAGTACCATACTCCTGAGAAAATTTTAGAAAACAATGTGTAGGTCTCTGGCGCTATGAGCAACCCTGACAGAGGGTTGAGAACCCTCTGCATTTCCAGAGGTTCTGAGTTCAATTCCCAGAAACCACACCGTAGCTTACAGCTATCTATGATCTGGTGCTCTGTTCTTTCATGCAGGTATACATGCAGATAGAGAGCTTATACCTAATTTTTACACATACTGAAGTCACACAGTCTACACATGAGCAGACAAAGGAGCAAGTATTGCACTGCAGGAGGGAAGCTTTGCTCCAATATGACTGTACACAGAGTAATGGAGAAGTCCAACATACCAGTCTTTCTGTTTGGCTTTTTGTTTTGTTTGCTGTGTGTGCGTGTGCATGCGTACATGCTTGCATGCATACTAGAAGACAGCCCAGGATGTTTTTCTCAAATGTCAGTCACCTTTTTTATTTTTTTGAGACAGGGTCATTCACTGGCCTTGAGGTCATCAAGTCAGCTAGACTGGATAGCCAGTGAGTGCCAGGGATCTGTCTGTCTCCACCTTGCTGACATTGGGATTTCAAGATGGGCCACCGTGCTTGGCTTTCTTGCATGGGTTCTGAGAATCAATTCAGACACTTATGCCTTCAAGGCAGACACTTCATCAACTAATCTGTCTGTCTTGATTGAGTCTCAGAAGCCCAGGATGGCATGGAACTCACCAAGTGGTAAAAGTTGACCTGAACTTCTCATGATCCCAACAGCCTTCAGCTCCCAAGTGTTTACAATCATGTACCACCACACCTAGAATGTTCTGTAAACTAAGATATTCCCTTACCTGATAGATTGGAATCTGCTTTAACTGACAGTTGGCTCAGCTTTTGACCAGTAATGTGAGATGCCAAGATTGATGGGGAACCTTCTATTAATAAACTTTAATATTATTTGGTTCTTTGTACACCACAACAGAGACTGTTCCGACATCCTCCTGAGGGAGAGATCTGGCTGAGAAAGAGCTGTGCTGTTTGCTGCTGTAAGCAGTCCTTATAGTAATCACTTCCCTGTTTGTCAGGTTAATATGGCAGAAAAAGAGTACCCCCAAATAAAAACAGATGAATCCAACTCTCAGGCTCATTACTCATTTCATGACTCCTGGGTATGGGCAGCATGATATATCTAACCCAATTCAAAGAGGAACCTTTTATAAAGTTACATAAACTCACTTCAGAGTGTCAATCAGAATCAGCACACATGGTGCTAAAATGACATTAACCAATTAAGCCAGATTCATAAAAGGTGCACTCAAAATCTAATACAGCATTCACACAAATGAATATTTAAAGAAGCTGCAGCTATGTTAGAATTGAAAGTAAAATTTTTAGCATTTTCTAAGATGTAAGGAAATGTGTACTGTGACTAAACAAAAACTGATGAGGAATTCAGATTCAATTAAAAATTAATTTTAAGAAATGTATGCACATACCATGTGTGTCTTTCTGGGTCTGGATTACCTCACTCAGATGGCATTTTCTAGCTCCATCCATTTGCCTACAACTTTCATGGTTTCTTTGTTTTTAATAGCTGAATAGTATTCCATTCTGTAAATGTGCCACAGTTTGTTTATCTGTTCTTCAACTGAGGGACATCTAGGTTATTTCCAGATTCTGTCTGAGCACATGGAATGTGCTCACTTATAAGTGGATTTTAGCCATATAATACAGGATAAGCATACGAGGCACAGACCCAAAGAAGATAAGTAACAAGGAAGATCCAAGGGAGGATGAATAAATCTCATTTGGAAGCGGAGATAGATTAGATAGAGGGAACAAAGTAGGAGAGGGGGCAGAGAGATCTAAGAGGCTGGAAATCAGACCTGGGGAGAGGGAGGGCGAGAGGACAGAAGACTTGTAGAAAAAAGAGAAGCTGAGGGTGGGGACATCTCTGTGCTAAGCTGGAGACCTTAGTCAGAGTAAGTTCCTGGGAGGATATGAGGGGAACACAAGCACAGATTCCTCGTAACAGAGGCCATAGAGACTGAATAGGATACCCTCTAACTAGACTAGTCTCCTAGTAGAGGGAGGGGAACACCAACCTACCCGCAAAACCTTTGAGGAAAACCTTACTTTGCCTATAAGATAGGGATAAAGATAGAGCAAGCCCATGGCTGCAGTATGATAGGGCTCTCAAGGTCTTTCTACACACCTGCTCCACCAGCATCGGACTCCTGTGAGTTTGCTGAAATCATCCTACTCTTACATTGCAGGAATCTATAAACTTTCCCTGCTTCAAGTGTGCACCACCCTGAGGGGTTCCTTGGGGAGTGGGTATGCAAATGAACAGCCAGCCTTTTTCTTTTGTCTGTACTGTGGTATAAAACAGGTCTTAAACTCTCCTCTCTGACTCTTTGTATGTATTTGTGTGTTTGTGTGTGTGTGAGAGAGAGAGAAGGAGAGAGAGAGCATGTACACAGCCATCTGTGTGACAAACAGACTGAAAAGGCAAAAATGAACATTTTCAAGAAGGGAACTTGACTTTCATTTTCATACATTCAGATTACTGTGAGGCTGATGAGACCCAAGTGCAGACTGGGGACACTCAAATCCCTGCAGAGGGAAGGCAGATGTCTGAATGAGATCCCAAAGGACATCAGGAACTGCCATTGCTGTCTGCGTCTTTGGCTAGGTTAAGCATCAGCCTTTCAGAGCTGCTTGCAGCAGAGAGGAAGAAAGGTTTAGGAATGGGTTACGGTGGCACCATCAGCTTTGACTGTTTAACCAAAGCCTCAGTATCTGCAGATTAATAGTGACACAGTAGTTGGTGATTTCTGTTGAGGTTGAGAGTTGAAGTTAATTTGATCTCCAAGTGAGAACTGTCTAGTGCTTAATACCATTTTATGGGTCACAGACATTGATCATGTTATTTTTGGTGCCAGGGTTCTTCCCTGGAGCTTGGTTGAACTTTACCAACCACTTGCCTTTATTTATTTTCCTATACTCCAAAAGCATAAGTAAAAAGGAGAAGCAAGACCATGCAAAGACAAATTGTGTAATGTTTGATGTGTTATTGTATAGCAACGAATAAACTATCAAGCATATTATTAATATTTCATTGAAAAGCTCATGCTATTTTTTCCATATCACTTTCTGAAGCCTTTTTATTTTCTCTTTAGTCTAAAGAATCTCTTGCCTTTCACTGCAGGCTGTCAAGTTTGAGTGGAACCTTGAAAGTCCCTTGGTGGAACTCCTGCTTCGTCGCTCCTTGCACAGCATCCGGGTGGCACACCGCCTGTACTGGTAAGACTGGCACAGGCTCAGGTCCTCTTAAGACCATCTTTTTAACTAGGATTGCTCGTATCATCAGTTTAAAATTCTGCCACTTTTGAATCTGTCAGTTATTTTTACAAAGCAGGTAACATTTACATAAACCTATATATACAACACAAATAATTCATATTTTTATAGAAGACATCTTCATTTCCTTTCTTTTGTTCATTCTTTTTTCAAGTTAGCATACATAGTAACAGGTTTTATTATGACATTTTCATATATATGCATCATTATTCTTTGTTTTTATTTATCTCTTTTCCCTGCTACTCTACTCAATCCCTTATGCTCCTTTTTTGTGTTCTTCCTTAATAGTCTTCCCTTCTGCTCTGTATCACATATATTTCATTCTATCCACTTTTGTACCCCCTCTTACCTTTAGACCTCTTCCTTCTCCTCATAAACTCCTCTCTACTTTCATAGTGTACAACACACCCACACATACACACATCCAAACCTAGATTCGATGCAATACACAAAAAGTTTATTGAGTTTCTGCATATGTTCATTGGAGAAATTGTCCGTGTTTTGTTGATTGGTCTGGGTTGTCAAAATCTACTTCTGTTGTTGGGTTAATACTGGCATATGGAGTCAATTCCATAACTTTCCTTCTGTTTTTTGTTGAACAGCTTGAGGTGTATAGGTGTCACCTCTTTTCCGTCAAGGTTGGGTCAAACTCAAAAGTGAATCCATCTGGTTTGGGGTTTTGACTTGTGGGAAGGGTTTTTATGATAGCTTCAGTGGCATCTAGTGACAGCCTATCCTACTCGCTTTGTGTGTAGTTCAGTGAGTATTTCACTTTCAGCATTTCCATTTGTTTTATTGTTTTTAATCAAGATCTCAACTTTCTTGGTGATGTTTCCTTCTGTGTTGCTGACTTTCCACCATACTGTAATGATTTCTGACTTCTTTCTCCATGTTGCTGACATTCCTGGACTGAATGTCAACCATCAAACCCTGGATTGAATTCATGAGCTTTTTTTTTTTTGTATCTTCTTTTAATTCATTTAACCCTTTTATCAAGAAGCATTGGAAATTCGTCACCTAACACTTAATTTGCTTAGTACTCGAAGTGTAACCATCTTTGAAGAATTATGTTGCCCTGCTTTCCCATTCTTGGGAAAGTTCTTGTGTTTCTCTGTTGTGGATTTTGCATGTGATATTTTGGGTTTCATTGGAGACTATTGTGGTAGCCTGTTCTGAAGGGCTAAACACCAGGTCTTCTCAGTAAGGATAAAACAAATGACTGTATCAGCATCCACGACGAACTATGCAGTGTAAAGGAATACATTCTAAATCCACTCTCACATCACCCAGGACCAGGAACTAGAAGATGAGAAAAGTAATATAGAACGTCTACAAGTTATTAGTAGTAAACAAAGGGGTAGTAAATGAATTAAATAAAGGAAGGAAGCAAGTTATACAAAGGGGAGAAATAGAAGGAAAGTGTACTGAAGAAAACAAAAGATATGTGGAAAAGGATATGTGCTAGAGAGAGGAGAGAGAAGATCAAAAGAGAAAGAAAAATCCCTACTGGTGAGAAAGTGCATAAACAAGGAAAGGTGATAATGAGAACGGAATAAAAACTGAAACCTGAGTTTCAAAAACACCACAGACAAACAATATAATGAATGTCACATATTAAGAGTACATTATAAAGGGAAAATGTAAAAAGAGAAAAGGGAAAGAACAAATAAAAAAGAAAGGAAAAAGACTGGCCAATGATAAAAAGGAATCTATAAACAAAATAAGATGAATGTAAAAGGTAATAAATGTTTTCAAGCATGAAAAAGTAATTTAAAGTTCATAAAGTCAAAAACACTAAGATATGTGAAAAAGAGCAAAAGAGATGTATAGAAAGGAAGAACAACACCAAAAAATAATAATGTGTAGGGACAGGTCATTTCTGTGTAATAAAAAATTATAGACTTCAGTTGAAATTCAGGGGTGGGGGACATGGTTCGACTTGTAAAGATTTGTCTTTCCTATGGTTTGTGACCTTGCTTAGACTGTATTGACCAGGTTTTGAAGGTCTACCAGAGCTGTTCTCATCACAATCTTCCCTTCTTTGTACACCAGAGGCCTCTGCAGGCATGGGTAGCTTTGCAGTCTGTGGGCTTGACAGCTATTATCACCTTCCTAAGGCTCATCAGCTCCTTCCTCTGAAAAGGCTCCTGTTCTGGCCCAGAGCATCTCTCGAACGCATCAGGGGTACAGAAAGCAAGCAGAGCATTTGTGCAGGCACAGAGCCGCGTTGACTTCCAAGACTTGGTAGGCACAAGTCAGGAGGCTGAAGGAAGCAACTCTGAGCTGGAAAGTACACCATGAAGCTGCAGAGTTCGGAGGCTCTAAAGGGAGATGGCTGATTGTCCTGCAGACCTTGGCTCAGGGCTGTCAATCTCCACTATTTTCCTCAGTTGATGAGGTCTGCTTCCTGCAACCAAGGGTGGGATTGCATTTTCCTGTATACTTCACTGCCTGATCCAAGCCTCCCAAGTCTTGCACTTTTCAGCTTGTCAGCATCCCACCTTTCTGCTACCTACAACTGCCTCTGAGAGAAATAAGGAGACTCATTTCATACCTGAACTGGAGGCTCTGAATGCAAGAGGAAGGGAGTTTGCTTTATGATTTTTTTTCATACCTGGGTACCAGCCCACAATAGCATGTGTGCAGATTGAGCACAGGGAAGCTTTTATAAGGTAAAGTCAAGTCTCCCCTTCCTTTTCTCATTGGCTGAGTAACCAGGAGGGCACAATTTTCCATGTCATCCAGACCTTACCTTTCCCACTGCCCTACACATTCATCAGACCCTGTCTGAGCATCTCTCTCAGTGTTTCACACTGTTTTAAGTTTATCAGGTGCGTGAGTCTGTTGTGTTTGCAGGTCCCTAGGTTGTTAATAATTTTCTATTCTAAATTTCCAGTTTAAGCTGGAAGGGGAGCTGGACTGATGGGGCTGAGGGGGCTAGACTAGCACAGCCCTGGGGGAGCTGGACCAGCACAGCCCTGGAGGAGCTGGACCAGCACACTGGGAGAGGAGAGTTACATTAGCAGGTAATAGCTGTGTTCTCCAGTCTACTACTCATTTGTAGCTGGACTTTAAGGCACCTGGGAAAATGAACTGCTAGATCATTAATTTCTTGGCTCACCCAGAGCCGTCTCTTGCCCTGGGGCTGTGACATGCTAGATTCTGGCTTTCTGGCTAGGCATCATTGCCTGCTCTCAGGCCCTCCCCTCCCCTGGGTTAGGTCACCTTCGGACTATAACTTCTTCTTTAAGATGGTTCCTGGCCTCTGCTCTTCCAGTGAAGGAAATAAAGATATGATACCTGTCTACAAGAGCCCATTCAACTAAAGAGTCCTTGTCTTATAAAAACCTATAGCTGTTTGGGAGATCGCATGGGCTGTGCGCTGTCCTGAGTGTAAGACCACCAGTCTTTCTTCACCAAGGCAACCTCAGCTATCCTTCCCTCACACAGCTGGAGCTAGTTGTCTTGGACTCTTTTCCTTGGATCACCTGTCTTCTCCGAGAGCATCAGGTAGCCTGTACCACTTCTGTGATTTCTGAAACTGGATCTCTCACTCTCACTGTCTCTGTCTCTGTCTCTCTGTCTCTCTCTCTCTGTCTCTGTCTCTCTGTCTCTCTCTCTCTGTCTCTCTCTCTGTCTCTCTCTCTCTCTCTGTCTCTCTCTCTCTGTCTCTCTCTCTCTCTCTCTTACAGATTCTACTTTTTCTTATTCTGACCGTTCTTGCTCACTGCATCTCATACTGGTAGCTTCTTGCTAGCCATCTTGCCCAAAAGAAACAGCACATCTTTTCATGAGTACATGAAATGACATAATTTTCAAACCCTTCCTTTTCTGTAATTTTTCTCATTAAAAAGCAAGATAAATCCAGTCTAAGTTGTAAGATGGGTTACAGATTTTGTGGCTGTATGTACTCAATGAAGATTTCCAGACAAAATATAATTGCGGGACTTTGGATACTTAGGAAGGATTTAGGTTTTTAAAATGCTTCTATGCAATATGAATTTCAAGCAATGACAGCTAGGGGTCAGATTTTTTCTGTTCAAGATAACAGACTTTCCTAAGAACAAATTTAAAATACTGGCAGCAGAGGAACAAGAATTAAGGGATTATCAAACCTTTTCCTATTATCACCTATTGTTGAGACTGTGGTATTCATGCTGTTTTTCCTTCTTTTCTTTTTATGGACTCTACAGATTTAAAGTTATAGCACAAAGTTTTAGGAATTACAAGTGCGAATGGCCTAGTGGTATAATAAAAATATGATATTCTTCAAATTAAAAAAAAACTGTGACCGCATTATCTACTTGCTTCATTTGTTGTTTAAGAATATTATTAATTGAAAAACACCAAATTAACACCATTTTGGAAAACCATGTTTTCTGCTTCAATTTGTGTTCTTCATGATATTACTCTTCTCCTGGAAGGGCTCAAGATTCACAGAAACTTGTCAGGGGTCGATATCTGATTTGCTACTCAGCTTCATTTTAAAAGTCTAATCTAATGCAAAGTGCTTCCTCTGGCATGTGACTGCAGCAAGACATCGGATGCATGGCCCTTCACTGAACAGACTCTTACCGAAACACTAAATGAAGTCACCCCACCTTCTCAGTGAGTACCTCGGAGCAGAAGGAAGCTAAGCAGACATACTTGGTGATGTTTCCTGAAACACTCAAGCTGGGATTCCATTAATCTCGGTGTTTACTAACCTTGAATTTTTTTCTTAATATGCATTATTAAAATGAATGTATATTAAATAATCTCAGGTTTGGTACTTGAATTGAAATACAGAAGTCTGTAATAAAAAGCAATATTTTGAAAAGGCTATTGAAAGTTCGAATAGAATATCCAGGATTTATTCTAACTGATGAGTGACAATTGTTAAGGTAAGAGCACTGCCTGAGTAAGCCTCTCATGTGCTCATGCACTGTGGGAAGTGGAGTCCTGTGAAAGGCCACACTGACTGCAGATCAAGTTGAAGATCAGTGCCGTGTTTATAACCTAACAGAAGTAGTCACTCGTTCCTAACGGGTCAGGGGAGGGTAGTCTTTCTCACTGTTATGATAAAAAAACATCATGAGCCCCATTTCTCTTCCTATTAATTCAAGAAAAGATAGAAGGAATAGAGAAAAATAAATGACAGAAAAACTGCTGATTTCTGAGAGACAACCTCGTGAAAATACGGAAAGAGGAAAATGAACACAAATGAGGAGATCTTAAAATATCATTATCATCCTTTTAAAACAAGCAAAGACTAAAGAATCACAAAGCATAGATGGATAAAGCAGAAAAAACTGTAATTGAGTTTAAAACATTATGGTTCTAAAATAAGTGCTACCTAGCATCATGTTTAGGGAGTGTTTTGAGTCGGATATTTGAGTTAAATTTCAAAGACTGAAGCCCAGACTCCTTTGACAAAAACTGTCCTGAAATTAAAATAATAAATAAATAAATGAAGAAAGAAAGAAAAAGAGAGAGAAAACAAGAAAAGCAGGAACCCAACGGCCATCGGGTTAATGAGTTTTTCCCTTGGCTGATTCTCCAGAATCCCAGTGTTTGTTTAAGACTGAAGTCCGTGGCTTGCCCTGCTCACCCAGGCCCTGGAGGAGTCGTCTCTATCTACCACTCACTCACATCACTCTTCATTCACTATAGCAGGAGCTTTTTGCCGACATGGCAGTGGTGTAAATAGTGACACAGAGACCTTTAGCTGGGGCAAATTCCCAGCTCCATGAAGACTTAAACTGACTATTCTAGCCTGTGACCCACTGTGTGGCTAGCTCTTTAACTCTCCATCCCGTTACCATCCATCTACCTACCCCCTTCCACGTCTGCTTCCAAATCTTCCACATTTACTTTCTTTTCCTAGAGGCCCTCTCTCTCCCAGAAGTTCCACCTATCACTTTCTTCCCTAGCTATTGGCCAGCAGAACTTTGTTACAACCAATCAGCAGAGAGACAACACCTGACACATCACTTAGATTGCCGCTAGGTATGTGAGGAAGAAAGAACATTTACAAAATAGAAACCCCAGTGATGTGTCATGTGTGATGGTGACAAGTCATAGCAATGATAATTCCAAGATCTTGCTAGCACTTAGCTCTCTGCTGGTACAGAATTAACAATTAAAAATACACAGCCACACCTTCACACATGTAAAGGAAAGCTATCCCAGTAATTTACCAGGCCCTGCAACTCTGACTGCCGGCAGCAGCTGTCCTTTCCCCTCTGTGTCTACCAAGCACTGTCCAAAGGTCATCTCACCAGATTCTGTACTGTGAGTGCATAGTCTTGCAGTGAAAACCACATGGCAACCAAGCACTCAAACACATGAGTCTCTTGAGGACAATTTCATAGGGAATATGGAGATTCCATAATAGGAAACAAACAGGAAGCTTTGGATGGGGAAAATTTGAAGGTTTTTACTTCCAAATGTATGTGTAGTGGGGGAGAAGCATATTTGGGTGAATGCCTAGGAAGTAACTCTTGACAAAAATAATAAAAATTATAGAAAATTAAAAATCAGTGTTCTTTCCACTTAGAATAGGAAGCAATTTGACTGCTAATGAAGTGTTGGCTGGCATGATATGCTGCTTATATTTTCATTCACTTGACACAAACCTAGACATACTTGGTAAGAGAAAATATAAATTTAGGAATTATCTATAATACGTTGATCTATGTCCCTATCTGTGAAGCCTAACTGCTCTGTGAGGGCTCATCCTGCCTGGGGTACTTCCTGGGCAGGTATCCCTGGACTGTTTTTAAGTTGCTGAGCAAATTTGAAAGAGCAAGCAAGTAAGCTGTGTTCCTCCGTGGTTGTCTCTGCTTCAGTTCCTACTTTCAGGTTCCTGCCCTGAACTCTTGCTTCTGCTTAGCCCCATGATGAACTATTACCTGTAAGTGAAAATAACCCTTTCTCCTACCAAGTTGCTCTTAGCAGCAACAGAGACAAAAAGGAGTCCAAATGATGACTCCCAAGCATAAACATGTACTTCCTAACCCCGAGAACCTGAAATATGACCTTACCTGAAGATGGAATTGAGAAAATGGTTTTGACATGAGATCATTCTGTAATGGTCAGGGTGGTTCTGCAACCAAGACTTCATGAGAATCAGAAAGATTGTTCCCATGGTAGAGAATGCCAAAGGAAGATGGGGGTATATGTTGCATTCATGTGATCCAAACCTAGGAAAGCTGGGAGTAATAATTTGTGCAACCACAAGGAAGGCTTAGATTGCCTGACATATCACTTTATCCAGAAAGCTTCCTCTGACTTCCTTCTCACTGGAAATGAGTTTTAGTTCTTGTTTCTGTCCCACAATGCAGTGAGTGTGTGACTCTTGATGGATATTGACCCACAACTTCTCAGAACTGCTTGCCTTTCTTTCTCTTACATATGATAGCTAATGATATTTTTTTTGCCTTCACTGTTCTCATTTCCCAATAAATACCTTTTTTTAAAAAATGTTTAAACTTATAAAATCACAGAAATGTGTTTCTGGCGAGTGATCTTTTACCTACTGATGTCCTTGTCATCCTCACAAGTGTGGCCCTGAGGAAGACACCATTGGGATCACTGTCATCTTTAGTTGGCTGCTGTGTCAGTCCCCAACATTGATTCCTAACTGACTGCTGCCTGGAGAATTACCTTCTGCTGCATGGCTACATGTCTCTGATGAGGAAATCTGGTGATGTCAAGGCTTGGATGCCACCAGAGAGTCTTCCCATTGGCTTTTCTTTCTTGCCCTTTTCTGTGATGCTCCCTTGAAATATTTCCTGAGGAACTCTTACTTCTCCAGGAACGCCCATGAACTGTAAATCCTTTCTCATTTGCAGTTCCTGACCTGGCATTTAAAAATCATCTCCAAACAGAACTAACAGATTTGAATAGCCATTCACTGGTATGCACTGTGGGTTTACTTGAAATGCTTCTCCCCAGCAGGTACCAAAATCTGTGGGTGCATAAGTTAGCGATGTAAAATGTAGTGTGTGCCAGGGCCTGTGCACCTTTTCATGTGCTTCAATTCCCTCTCGAGAAACGGTCCAAATCAGCAAAATCAGAAACGAAAAGGGGGACATAACTACAGACACTGAGGAAATCCAAACAATCATTAGGTCTTACTACCAAAGCCTATATGCCACAAAATTTGAAAGTCTCAATGAAATGGACAATTT
>CM053761.1:8448850-8486606 GCA_028658305.1 Pachyuromys duprasi | reverse complement strand
GGAGGGGGCGGGGAAGAGGGAGATGAGGGAGGGAGTGGGAGGGTAGAAGGGAATGGGGGAGGGGGCTACGCCTGGGATTCAAAGTACCTAACCTGTGATTGAGATAAAAATAAATAAATTTAAAAAAAAAAGAAAAAAGAAAATTCCCTCTCGATTGTGCCTAATACGTTATCTAATGTGAATAGTTGTTATGCTGCTTTGTTTGGAGACTGAGACAAGAAGAAAAAGATCCCTGTATTTTCAGTATAGGCATTTTTTCAGTACTTGCAATCTATACTTGATTGAATCCCAGGATGTGGTGGACCCCATGGGTATAGGCCAACTGTGTGTTTTTACGTTTTGGAGCTTTGTGTAGAACATGTCACAGATGGAACAGTATCAGCCACCTTTACACTCACACAAGTCTAACCCACTGAGTTCCAGGAAAGTTTTTGTGGATGTGCCTTATAGAGCCACACCTCAATGCAAGTGTTATTTCTGATACTTGATGTGAAGAGCTAAAAATTTCTCACTTTAAAATGGAACGACCTGAGATGAAGCTTAGATTTAAAGCTCTTATCAGATCATGTATTACTGTTTGGGAGGTTACTGATAAGCCTCAAACACCTGCAGCAGTACTTGGTAGTTTGTAGACATTCAATAAAACCATATTATATTTATGGCTTAAGTTGCCTGCGCCCAAATGCGCCAATGCAGACTTGAAACAGAAGGGGGCAGAAGTGAGCTGCTGGCGCAGGGGAATAAGGCTTGAGCAACTTCGGGGGACTGACCAGGAACCTGGCAAAACTTCACCTGTGAGGGCAAACCTGAAGAGAAGGAGGAGATGAGCAAGTCAAAGACTACCACGAGGCATTTAACTAGGGAAGAAACAGATATTCTAGACCAAGTAGGAGAGTCAGAACGACCCAAGCAATTGTGGCAACTACTACAAAGGACTTTCCAGGTACCACACAGTATTAAAGGACCTGTGAGTTTGATATGTTATCAGGTGAGATGCTGCAAAATCTCTCTCCGTCTCTCTCTCCCTCTCCCTCTCTTTCTCTCCCCCGCCCCGTGTGTGCTTTTGTGCTGCATGCATATGTGCGTGTGTGTGTGTGTGTGTGTGTGTATGTGTGTGTGTATGTGTGTGTGTGTGTGATACATATCGAGACCAGTGGTCCACATTCAATGCCTTCCTCGTTCATTTTCTCACTAAATCTGGAGCTTGTGAATTCAGCTACACAGATTCCTCAGCAGGACCCAGGCATTCTACTATCTCTGGTTTCCCAGCTCTGGGATTACAGGTTTACCGCTAAACCCAGCTTTTTATGTGGATGCCCGAGATGGCATTCAAATCCTTACACTTTATCAATCGACTTATCTTCCAGTCCCCTCCATTCGTATTTGAGACAGTCATCTTACACGTTCCCTTATTCTGATTTTAAGAACTGCTTCTCAATGATATAAACAAAATAAAACAACATGGAAGCTTTGCACGCTGTGGTTTAAAGAGAGCGTGTCCCTTTCATCCCCTTCCCAACTCTTGGAGTAATCTCACTTATGAGTCACTCCTCGAGGCTAACCATTGTTCCTCTAGCCACTCTCTTCTGCTGTGAAAATATCTATTTAGAACACAATATTTACAGATATTTAATGATTTGTTCATTTATATAACAAAAATTGAGATTCTAGACGGTTGAACTAATAGAGATGAAACAAGATGACCCTCGCCTTAAAGGAGCTCAGAGGCCGCCCTCCAAACATCCAGACAGCAGAAGGCTCTATGGTAGGACACAGACACAGGCTCTTCCTGCTCTTCAGTTTCCCCTGTGGTTTCACATGCCAAATGCAGATAAGGCCGGGTATTAAGCAAATCAAAAAACCTAACCGGGTGCTCCCATTCTGTCAGTTTTAAACACTGATCAAAGTCCCAAATAAACCCACAGTGGAGGTAAACGCTCTCTCTGCTTTGATGCCTGACTACTGTGAAGACTAAAGAGCGGTTCTTGAGGGAGCGATCACAGTGTGCTAGAGCAGACATAACACAGAATCAATATGAGTTTTTAAAACCTCCATTCTCTGCTTTCAAGAATCATTACATTGCCTGTAATTCACCTTTTTACCTTTACGATGTAATAAATAATAAAATATCAGTTCACTCTTTTGTGAGGGAGAGATATGTCTGGCTGTCAGCTAATATTGAGCTGCTGGAATTGCCACTCACCCTGCTGTTCTCAAAAAATATACACCAGGTAGAATCTGTGCAGTGAGGAACTCAATTGAACAATATCACATCCCATCTTAGCTAACATGAAGAAAAAACAGTGGCCATTTGTAAGACCATAATCTGTAAAATTCATTAGCGTAGTTTCCAAAAGAAGTCATCATTAAATAGGAACAGTTGCTTTTTTTTCCAGATTTATTTCTGTTTCACGGAACAGAGGTTTTATGTTTCCTTTAATAAAAAGATATTTTCAAATGCCATATAATTTTCAGATTAATTTTATAATGTCATTTAAGTCTAATTACTGCTATTAGGTATGTCTAAAAATAAACCACAAATCAATTCATAAACCAGACATAGAGATTCACTTGAATGTGTTAGTTGTTTCTATTGTTTTGCCTGAAAATTCTTGTACTTTTGTTTTATGTGAGTGAAGTGTTGTGGAAATGAGCATTTTTCGGATACATACTGAACTCAAATGTTGAAAATTGGACTCAGGCTGGTCTTTGGATTCTGAACTTCATGGTCTGCTCTCCAGAACTTTTGTATTGTGCAGTTATACCAGGATATACTCAAACAGCAAGCTACTTTTCCCCCTGTCATATGAGTTCTTCATGTCACAGTCTACACAAGGAATGGAGTCAAGGCCTTGAAAGCAGCATTGTTATGCCTCGTTGTTCAGTTCTCCTGTTTCTGCTCTAGCCAACAACAAAGTGACCAACAGAATGGCATCATGTTTAAAAACCACTCCTGTCCTCTAGTAACATTTAAATATGGATTCCAAAATGACTAGATATTCATAGAGTTATGGGATCTAGAAACAAATGAGAGCCGAAGGACCATCCACTAGCCCAGAAAGGAATTTTAACATGTTAAGTGGTTTATCCAATGATAATTATTTGATTAAGGAATTGAGATTAAAATCTTTCTCATGATATTACATATTCAAGTCAGATCTCCTTCCAATTCAACATCTGCAACCAGATAGATAGATAGATAGATAGATAGATAGATAGATAGATAGATAGATAGATAGATAGAGTACAACCAGATATATAGATAGGTAGATTTAGTAGATGATAGATAATAGATACAAAGAATGTACTAAGAAATGATACATACATATGTATATACATATATACATACATACATATATACATACAATGTGTAGAAAGATAGATGATAGATAGATACATAATAGAATGTATAAAGAGATAGATGATAGATGGATTAATATAGCGAAATAGATGAGAAAGAAATGGTGGTAGATGATAGAGAAACAGATGATAGCTAGAATAAAGAATTAAAAGATAGATATAGTAGATGATAGATAATAGATACATAGAATACATAGTGATATATGACAGATACGTGCATACAGACATACATGCATTCAGACATAGAATATAGATAATAGGTAGAATGAATAGATAGATGATTGATAGATATAAAGAAATTTATGATAGATGATAAAGAAATAGATAATAGATGGATAGGTGTTAGATAGAATAAAGAAATAAATGATAGAGAGAGATAGATAATAGATTAATATAGATAGATAAATAGATGACAGAGAAATAGATAATAGATGTACATAGAATGTATAGACAGAGATACATACAATGTATAGAAAGATAGATGATGAAAGGTAGATAGATGATGGTTAGATAGATAGATAATGGGTTTTTTCTTCAGTACTTAGCAAGTCTGTCATATGTTGGATAGATTCGTTTTCTCAGTTTAAAGGCCAGACAAACAAATTGAGGCTGTTGAAATGTGTACCCCCGAGCTCAGTGATGTGGCTGTCTCTTGGGGTGACCTGAAGTATTGTTATGAATGATGATTTCATTTAATTTGGTGTTAAATAAGTACGGTCATTATGCATCGATATAACTCTCCAAAAATGTTTCCTTGAAGAACGTTTTGAAAAACTATTTATTTTTCTTCATTTCTGTGTATATGTTTGTAGCTGTCTGTGCCTGTGTATAAACACGTTTGTGCAGATGAGGCCAGACAAGGGCATTGCTTCCCTGGAGCAGGAGTTAGAGGCAGTTGTGCTGAGCATTGAATATTGCTCCTATGCAAGAGCTCAACCATCTCTCCAGCCCCTTCAAAAAACTGTTGAAGTAGATATTAGGTCGTTTACTAAATCTTTCTTTTCAGTATGTGGTTAATACTCAAAACACTGAGGTTGCTTTCTTAATTTTGCTATTAAAGTCATGGTTGTAAGAGAATAAATACCAGGAAATGTGCTTTGTTGACCTCATATGTACAATATGTACTTTTACGTTATCTATGCTTTAGAGGCCAAGACCTTCTCAGTCTTAACACCAAACACTATTTAGCTAAATATCAGTTCCTACTTTTGCCTGTTCTTGGGGCTCCTTTCGTCCTATTGGTTTGCCTTGTCCAGCCTCCATGTGATGGCTTTTGTCTCATCTTATTGTTTCTTGTTTTGTCATGTTTGGTTGTTGTCTCTTGGAGGCCTGCTCTTTTTTAACGGGAAACATAGGGAAATTGTATCTGGAAGAGAGGGGAGTTGCACGGTAGCTGGGAGGAAAAGAAGGAAAGAAAACTGTGGATGGGGTGTATTGTATGAGAGAAGCATCTATTTTCAATTTCTAAAAAGGCCCTATAGTCTAGTTAAGACTTGGCACTTTTGGAATGTAATCAAAACCATCGATTAATGTCCAGTAAATGGTTGGATACAGAGAGGCCTGAATGGGGGGGGGGGGCAGAGAAGATCTGATGGACAGCCAAGAGATGGGGTCACCAAGACATGGGTCGACTCTTCCCACTCTGCTTGCATCTTACAGCTCAGAAATTCCCATCTTTAGATGTTTGCTGCTGTAATGAGATAAAGAATCATCAGAAGTTCATTTCTCAAAGCTCTAGAGGCCAAGTCCAAGATTCAGGTGTAACCAGGGTCGGTGCCTGAGAAGAGCAGGCTCCACTCCCCAGGTCATTGAGTACTGCTTCATGGAGGTGGGGGCAGGGGCTGCTGCTCTTCGAGTGAAGAACGAAGAAAGAGAAGCTGTCACTGCATCTCTGTAAAAGACAGACCTCCAGAAGCTTCCCATTAGGGTGCTGTTAGGTTGAAACTAGATTTCCACCACATAAATTTTGGAAGAGAAAGATTCTAACCATAGGTTTCTCCAGATGTTGAAATCTCAACAGAATTCTAAAATGTGGACGGACACAGAGGGAGACAGCAGGGAGAACCAAGGTGAATGATTTTTAGTTGTTTTAGACCCTGTGTCTTAATTCATCCCCTGGCGAGAAGTCAGTAAGGAAGGCCCCCTCTAACAGCAGGAGGAATAGGACATGGTCGTTTGATTTGACAGGCCTAGAGTAGGACCACACTGGAAAAGCATTGTAGATCTCTACAGAATTTGGACAATCAAATTGTAACTAGAAGAATAAAGCAAAGTCAATACCCACCTTTACATAAATGGTTTCGCTTTTTTTCACAGAAACTAAATTGATATCAGCAGACAAAAAAAAAAAAAAGACTTTTATGTAGCTCCTCAGTTGCAGGAGCTGTCTCTGGCATGAACTCAGTGGCTGGCTCTTTGATCACCTCCCCCTAAGGTGGGAGCAGCCTTACCAGGCCACAGAGAAAGACAATGCAGCCAGTCTTGATGAGACCTGATAGGCTAGAGTCAGATGAAAGGGGAGGAGTACCTCCCCTATCATTGGACTGGTAGAGGGGCAGGGGAGGATATGAGGGAGGGAGGGTGGGATTGGGAGGGAATGAGGGAGGGAACTACAATTGGGATACAAAATGAATAAATTGTAATAAATTTTTAAAAACCCTTCACTTGAAAGAATCATCATTTTGACAGGCATGTTTTTAAAAATGCCTTTAGCTTATTGTTTAAAATTTTATAAATAATTCTAAGAACTAACCTATTGGTACACTTCATAACTGTTTTCTTATAGTGGGCTTATTATTTAGGTATTTATGTATCTATGAAATATGACTAAAATTTTGGATGAAAATCTCCAACACTGAATTCCATATCTTACCCTTGACTAAGTCAATCTTTATAATCCATATTTCAAAAAAGGTTACATTCACTATCCCACTAAGATGCCCAATATAGAAAATAGAGGAAGCATTATTCTTCAGTCCTGACTTTTGTTCCCTGTAACTGTAACTTGAGTTTGTACTTTCCAGTTTCCTCAGCTTGCACCTTACTTCAAGCCTCAGATGTCATATTCTATTAACTGCTACAATTCATTGTTTTCCATTGCTTTCTGCCCTTGCCTACCTTTTTCCCATCTATCCTCTACATTGTTCCTAGAATAATTTTTAATTTATTTCTTGTAATGTATTCACTTCACATTCTGATTGTAGCCCCTCCCTCATCTCCTCGCAGTCACACTCTCCCTCCCTCTTCCCCCTATTCTCCTCCCCTAGTCCCCAAAAAAGAAGCCCTCCTCCCCTACCATTGGACCCCAGCTTATTAAGTCTCATCAGGACTCATACTCTTCCACTGTGGCCTGGCAAGCCTCCCTCCCCCAACCAGGAAAAAGTTATTAAAGAGCTGGACCCAGAGGCCATGTCAGAGACAGCCCCTTCTCTTCTTACTAGGGAACCCATATAGAGACTGAGCTGCCTATGGGCTTCATCTAAGCAGGAGATCTAGGTCTTCTTCATACATAGTCCTTACTTGGTGCATCAGTATCTGCAGATCCTATAGGCCCAGATTTGTTGGCTCTGTCATTCTTCTTATGGAGTTCCTGTCTGCTCTGGGTCCTTCTATTCCCCAACACTTTCTTAGGACTCCCTATGCTCTGCCCAAAATTTGGCTGTGAGTCTTAGCATCTACTTCGATCCTCTACTGGGTGGAGCCTTTCAGAACACATTTATGGAAGGTTCCCATCCTGTTCCTTCTCTTCAACCACTTCTGTATATATTCTATTTACCCTTCTGAATGAGAATTAAGAATCCTCCCCAGGGTCCTCCTTGTTATTTAGCGTCTTTAGATCTGTGGATTGTAGTATGGTTATCCTCTATTTTATGGATAATATCTGCTTATAAGTGAATATAGTCCATGTGCGTCTTTAGGGTTCTTGGTCACCTCACACAGGATCTGTTCTAGTTCCATCCGTTTGTCTGCAAACTTCATAATTTTCTTGTTTTTAATAGCTGAATAGTATTACATGTGTAAATATACCACAATTTCTGTATCCATTCTTTGGTTGAGGGACATATAGGTTGTTTCCAGATTCTGGCTATTATGAATTAAGCTTCTGTGAACATAGCTGAGCAAATGTCCTTGTTGTATGGTGGCACATTTTTCAGGTATATACCCAGGAGTGCTATAGCTGGTTCTTGAGGTAGCACTATTTCAAAAGTCTGAGAAAGCACCACATCCATTTTCAAAGTGGTTGTACAAGTTTTCACTACCACCAGCAATGGAGGAGTGTTCCCCTTTCTCTACATCCTTGCCAGCATGTGCTGTCACTTGAGGTTTTGGTCTTAGCCATTCTGATGGGTGTAAGGTGAAATCTCAGAGTCCTTCTTAATTGCCATTCCCTGATGACTAAGGACATTGAGCATTTCTTTAAACATTTCTCCCCCATTCTCTGTTGAGAATTCTCTGTTTAATTCTGTACAGCATTTTAAATTGGATTATTTGGTTTGTTGGAGTTGAATTTCTTGAGTTATTTATATATTGTGGCTAATAGCCCTCTTTAGGATGTAGGTTTGGTGAAAACCTTTTCCCAATCTGTAGGCTCTTGTTTGTTCTGTTGTTTGCTTTATAGAAGCTTTTTGGTTTCATGAGGTCCCATTTATTTGTTGATCTTAGAGCCTGAGCTGTTGGTGTTCTCTTCAGGAAATTATCTCCTATGCCAATGAGTTCAAGGCTCTTCCCCACTTTTTCTTCTAACAGATTTAGTGTGTCTGGTTTTATGTTAAGATCTTTGATCCACTTGGACTTTCGTTTAGTTCACGGTGATAAATATGGATCTCTGCATTTTTCTACATGTAGACATCCAGTTAAAACAGCACCATTTGGTAAAGATGCTATCTTTTTTTTCCCATTGTATAGTTTTTGGCTCCATTGTCAAAAATCAAGTGCTTGTAGATGTGTGGATTTATATCTGGGTCTTTTATTTGATTCCACTGATCCATCATTCTGTTTCTATGCCAGAACCATACAGTTTTTATTACTTTTGCTCTATAGTACAGCATGAGATCAGGGATGAAAATACCTCCAGCGGATGTCTTGTACAGGATTGTTTTAGCTATTCTGGGTTTTTTGTTTTTCCATATGAAGTTGAGAATTGTTCTTTCAAGCTCTGTGAAAAATGTGTGTTGGTATTTTGATGAGGATTTCATTAAATCTATAGATCACTTTTGCTAAGATGGCCATTTTTTACTACGTTGATCCTATGGATCCATGAGCATGGAAGATCTTTCCATCTTCTGATATCTTCTTCAATTTCTTTCTTCAGAGACTTGAAGTTTTTTTTTTCTTTCATACAAGTCTTTTACTTGCTTGGTTAGAGTTACACGAAGATACTTTATGGTTTGGGGGGGTTGCTTGTTTGTTTGTTTCTGTGGATGTTTGAAGGTGTTCATTCCCTCATTTCTTTCTCAGCTCATTTGTCTTTTGTACACAAGAGGGCTAATTTTTTTTAGTTAATTTTGTATCCAGCCATTTTGTTGAAAGTGTTTATCAACTGAAGGAGTTCCGTGGTAGAATTTTTGGGGTCACTTATAGATACTATCATATCATCTGCAAATAGTGACACTTTGACTTCTTCCTTTCCAATTTATATACCCTTGATCTCCTTTAGTTGTCTTATTGATCTGGCTAGGACTTCCAGTACTATAATGAGAGTGAGCAGTCTTGCCTTGTCCCTGATTTCAGTGGGATTGAATCAAGTTTTTCATCATTTAGTTTAATGTCAGCTATAGGCTTGCTGTATATTATCTTTACTATGTTTACGTATGTGCCTTGTATCCCTGATCTCTGTAAGACTTTAAACATGAATGGGTGTTGGATTTTGTCAAATGCCTTTTCAGCATCTAAGGAAATGAGCATATTTTTTTCTTTCAGTTGTTTATATGGTAGATTACATTGATAGATTTCCATATATTGAACCACCCCTGCATGCCTGGGATGAAGCCTACTTGGTCATAGTGGATATCTTTGACATGTTCTCAGATTCAGTTTGTGAAGCATTCAATGTTCATAAGCGAGATTGTTCTGAAGTTCTCTTTCTTTGTTGGATCTTTGTGAAGTTTAGGTACCAAGGTGACTGTGGCCTCATAGAATGAGTTTGGTAGTGTTCCTTCCATTTCTATTTTGTGAGATAGTTTGAAGAGCATTGGTACTAGCTTTTCTTTGACAGTCTGGTAGAATTCTGCACTGAAACCATCTGGATCTGGGCTTTTTTTCTTTTTCCTTTTTTTTTTTTTTTGGAAGGGACATTTTTGATAACTGCTTTTCTTTCCTTAAGGGATATAGGACTATTTAATTTGTTTGCCTTATCTTGATTCAGCTTTGGTAAGTAAAATCTATCAAGAAAAATTTTCATTTCATTTAGATTTTCAAATTTTGTGGAGTATAAGCTTTTGAAGTAAGATCTCATGATTGTTTAGATTTCCTCAGTTTCTATCATTATGTCCCCCTTTTCATTTAGTGTCTCTTTACCATTTAGTTATTTTGGCTGAGGGTTTTCTTATCTTGTTGATTTTCTCAAAGAACCAGCTCTTGCTTTTGTTGATTCTTTGAATTGTTCTCTTTGTTTCTTATTTACTGATTTCATCCCTGATTTAGATTATTTCCAGCTGTCTACTCCTCTTGGGTATGTCTGCTTCTCTTTAGCCTAGGGCTTTCAAGTGTGCCATTAAGTAGCTTGTATGGGATATCTCCAATCTCTTTATGAAGTACTTAGTGCTATTAACTTTCCTCTAATCACTGCTTTCAATGTGTCCCTTAAGTTTGGGTATGCTGTGCCTTTGTTTTTATTGAAATTTTGGAAGTCCTTAATTTCTTTCATTACTTCTTCCTTGACCCAGTTGTCGCTGAGTAGACAGTTGTTTAGTTTTTATGCATGTGTAAACTTTTTGTTATTTCTGTTATTGTTGATGTCCTGTGTTAGTCCATCATGGTTTGATAGTATACCAGGTAGTATTTCAATCTTCTTTTATCTGTTGAGGCTTGCTTTGTGACCTACTTTATAGTCAAGTTTTGAGAAGTTTCTGTGAGGTACTAAGAAGAAGGTATATTCTGTTTTGTTTGGGTGAAAGCTTCTGCAGATATGTTAGGTCCATTTGATTCATGGCATCTGTTAGTGTCATTATCTCTTGGTTTAGCTTCTGTTTCATTGATCTGTCCTTTGATGAGAGTGGAGTGTTGAAGTCTTCCATTATTAATGTTTTGGGAATGATGGGTAGTAGTTTAAGTTTTATTAATATTTCTTTTACAGATGATGGTACCCTTGTATTTGGTGCATAGATGCTCAGATGTCATCTTGGTGGAATGTTCCTTTGATGAGTATGAAGTGACCTTCATCTCTTTTTATAAATTTTGGCTGAAAGTCTATTTTATTAGATATTAGAATGGCTACCCCTGCTTGTTTCGTGTGTCCATTTGCTTGGAAAAGCTTCTTCCAGCTCTTTACTCTAAGATAATGTTTATCTTTGTGGCTAAGCAGAATATTGAGCCCTGTTTATGCATTCGTTGTGTTAGTCTGTGTTATTTTATTGGACAGTTGAGTCCATTGATGTTGAGAGAGATTAATAACCAGGGACTGTTAATTCTTTTTATTTTGATGTTGGTTGTGGGAGTGTGTTTGTGTACTTGTCTACTTTTAGTTTTACTGTAATGAAGTTATTTATTTCCTATGTTTCCTTGGGTGTAGTTAGCCTTCTTAGATTAGATTTATAGAGCTGGATTTGTGGATAGGTACTGTTTAAACTTGTTTTTGTCATGGACTATTTTGTTTTCTCCATTTATGATGATTGAGAATTTTGCTGAGTATAGTAGTCTAGGCTGACATCTGTTTTCTCCTAGGGTCTGCATGATATCTGTCCAAGCCCTTCTGGTTTTCATAGTCTCTATTGATAAGTCATGTTTGGTTCTGATGGGTTTGCCATTGTAAGTTACTTGACCTTTTCTCCTTGCAGCTTTTAATACTTTTTCTTTGTTCTTTACATTTAGTGTTTTGATTATAATGTGGTAGGAGGATTTTCTTTTCTGGTCTAATCTGTTAGGACTTCTGTATACCTCTTGTATGCTTATATTGATCTGTTTCTTTAAATTAGAGAAATTTTCTTCTATGATTTTGTTGAAAATATTTTCTGGGCCTTAGAAATGGGAGTCTTCTCTTTGCTCTATACCTATTATCCTTAGGATTCATCTTTTCATGCTTTCCTTGATTTCCTGACTGTTTTTTGCCAGGAATTTTTTTAGATTTAACATTTTCTTTGATAGATACATCATTTTCTTCCATTGTGTCTTTCTCATCTGAGATTTTTTTCCTCCATCCGTTGTGTTCTGTTAAAGATGCTTAGCTCTGTAGTTCTTGATTTCTTCTCTAGGTTCTCTCTCTCCAGAATTTTTTCAGTTTGTATTTTCTTTAATGCTTCAATTTCTATCTACAGATCTTGAACAGTGTTGTTAATTTCCTTGACCTGTTTGTTTGTATATTCCTGCCTTTCATTCAATTCCTTTCCCTGTTTGTTTGAACTTTGCTCTATTTCATTCAGTGACTTAATTATTTCCTTTCTAAAGGAAAGGAATCTGTTTGACTATATCTTCCTGTATTTCTTCATGAATTTTATTTGTTTCCTCTGTTATCTTCATAAACATAGATTTAAGATCATTTTCTTGAGTTTCACTTGTGTGATGGTATCCAGGGTTGCTTCCCTTTAGGTAATGGGGTTCTGGAGATGCCATATTGCTTTTGCTTTTTTGATTGTTTTTATGATGGTCTTTACACATCTGGTTGTCTCTGGCCTTGGGTGTTAGTTTCTAGTGCCTGCTGAAGACCTGAAGGAGTTTGGGAGAGGGAGAGTCAGTGTGAGAAAATCCCTGAGTAGGAAGCTGGATGTTCCCACAGGAGACTTCCTCAGATAGGTGGGTACAGTCTCCAACTGGCAGGTGGTTCTCAGGGAATTGCCTGGGCTCTCCTCATCTGTATGATCCTGTGGACTAACTGGACTCCTCAGGAGCCCAGGGGCTCTCCTCTCACCAGGGGAAGTCTCGGAGACAGCTGGCCTACCACTGGCATAATTGCTCTGAAGTGCTCAGATACTGTGTTTGCTGGGTACACAGGCATCTTGGAGAACCAGCAAGCCCAGAGGTTTGCTCAGTCTCCCTAGGGAGACAGGTTCAGTTTTGGAACAGTATCTGGGGCTATTCCCATGGTTCCCAGGCATCAAGAAGCCTGATGTTGGAACTGCATGTCCCTGTACCCAGAAGGTATTCACTGGCACATGAGCGCACCACACAGGTGTGTGGCTAGATGCTGGAGGCCCCATGTATGTGGGAACCCAGGAACTTTTCCAGAGATTTGCTGGGTGACCTGATATCAAACCAGATTGTTTCCCTAAGTGTGGAGTTGGTTTCCTCTCACCTGGAAATATAGTCATTGATGTTTGGTGGCCCACAGTGCTATCTGATGGCAGCTGTGCAATCACTGCTGCCTTGCTGAGCAGGCCCAGTATGAGAACAGTGCTGCCATCTTGGATCTCCAGAACAACCTTTATGTAACAAAACCTCCAGGCTAACTCAGTATTCCCAAGATAATTCTTCTGTAACATAAATTAATCCCTAACTCAAAGAAGGTTCAATTCTTGGCTCTTACCTAATTACTGTAATTTGTTAATTCTATCTCTTCTCTCCAGGTGACAAGATGCATAATTACTAGACTATGAGGCAAATTTTTTTTCTTTTAAAATGATGCAGTTAAACTTTGCCTGCCCCCATCTCCATCACTTTATATCTGAGCATAATTTATTATCTTGTCGAGATACTTGTTTGGATTCCTTGACAACTTTCATGGCCTGAAGACTTTGCATAGCCAGGTGGGTTGCATTTGCTCCCTTATCTGCATAGACCTCTACAGGGCTCAATTCATTTCCTATCTCTCTGAGTTTGTGTCCAATCTCATGTACAAACCTCCACAGTTCTTCACTTGGTACATATATTTACCATCTCACTCTACTTTGAAACTTATTGGGCCATAAGTAACTAAAACTTCTCATTGAACTGGTTTAAAGTGACATGAAAAATTAATAATCTCACATAACAGAATACTCTTTGCGGGAGTGGCTCCAGAATTGACTTTTGCAGAAGCTTATTGATTTTTGCTGTTAGTAAATCAGGGGTCTTCTTCCTCCATGTTTCTGCTCTGGTATTCTTGGTGTGTCAACATGGCCATAGCCTAGCTCACCTCTTTGCTATAGAACATCCACAGTTAGCATCATGTTCCATGTTACCATTTAGTACAACAAAATGTAATGTCCCTACTCAGTAAGAAAAACATTCTGATAATCCTCCTAACACTGTTACTTTCCCCTGCATTGTACCAACCAACACTAGAACAAATGCCATCTTGAAAGAATCAGGTAGCAATCAATATGACAGGTTAGTTGTTACAGAGGATATTCTAACAAAAAAGTAGATTTTTTTTACATGTATGGAAAACAGATCTGTTGTCAGCCGACACAGTGTTTCTCAAGTATACCATGAGGATGAGTCTTCACTCTCCATGTTGAGGGCTGATTCCTGCATAGAATACATCAGACAGGCAGTAGCTAAGTCAGTATCTGCAAAATGAATAAAAGAAAATCCCACCCCATGCATTGCACTGTCTGTATGTTAATTCCCCTTTACTCACCTACTTAATAAAACAGCTACTAATCAAATCAGTTCTATTATTCTAGGTGTTTGGCCTTTGGTGTTCTGGAAATCAGTTTCATTCTTTTTCAAAAATACAATTCACTGGTCCCTGGAACTGAAGGTAGTTGTGTTAAATGCCTTACAGAATTCTATCATCTCTTCAATGAAAGTCTTTCAAGAGGCCCTTAGTACTACGCTGACTGTTCAGGCCTACCTGCCTTTTGCTGATTTAATTACTAGGCTTCTTAAAACCCTGATTGGAAACAAAAGGCAACACTGAGCAATTTGGCAAGAAATTCTCAGTGAAGAGGGCTTGCTGTGAAGCATCTTTCTGTCTTCCAAATAGAATTTTCTGAACTGGGACTCCAAGCTTTGGGGAATTATGGGACAGCTTCTGGCTCCTTTCATGGTTTATCTCACGCTTTTGTTTGTTTTCTGAGCTGTGGAGATTCACAGTTCTTTGTGTATTGTTAAGAAATGAGCCTTTTATTTCACAAGCTCCCTGTTCCCTTTTCTCTTTGCTAATCAAAGACTACTCCATAAAAATATTGGGGATATTTCTTGGTTTTCTTCTCATTTAGGATTCTATCACATTTGCATACAATTCATGTAATTACCAGAACAAGCTACACTCTGCTTCTTTGTCTGAAGATGTTCATTTGTGTTGCTTTTATTATAGCAGAACTCTGGCTTGAATATCCTTACTATGTTTAATAGCTTGAGCCTTTATTTTTGCATGGATGTAGATGATTCATTCTTGACCAACAAAGAACAAACAGCCTTCACAAATACTGCTTCATCTTGAGAATAAGTCTATTTCTATATCAACAACCTTGACAGGATGTAAGAATTGGATACCTGTTGCTTGAGTTTCATCATGTGAAACGTGAAGACACCTAGTCTATCACTTTCATCATCAAATTGGTGGCTGACCCAGGGTTTGTAGATGATACCCTGTTCTTACCTCCTCAAGCATTTCTTGCATGTGTGATATACATACGTGTAGACAAAACACTCATACTTGTAAAGTATAATAAATTCTTAAAAGTGATAATACCACAGATTAACAAATTTAGAACCTGGGTTCTTTAAAAATGATTTTGTACTCTAGCTGTTGATCATGATTTGATCTTATCTTATGAGTTTTTGATTAAATTAATGAAATGAATTAAATGGAGAAAGAAAAATCACCATCTACACAAACTTTGTCACTGACCAATGAGAAAAGGATTTTGATACATTCTAAGTGTCAGGACAATTTAGGAGCATTGTGTCATTTGGTGTGAGAGGAATTTAACAGTCAGAGAGACGTGGCTGCATTCACAGACAGCTTGTTGATACATGTTTTTACATTTCAACAGCCAACATCTATTTCACCCCCCTCACTTCTGCTTGCTAACATGAAGGAGAAGGGAAAAATATGAGTTGAAATTTTCATCTGTTCCTTGGTTATTTCAAAAGGTTACACTGAAGGTCTGAGAATAACAAATGAAAAATTGTACTTACTTGAGAAGCCAGGGACTTACAAGGCAAATAATTTTTAAAAATCTCTTGTTACAAAAAGAAACAGTATGTGGCTGTCCCCTATGCTGGGAGAGCATAGGAGCAAAGTCTGAGAAGTTAAAAAAAAATTAGTGAAACAACTTCTACAGTGGGGAAGAATGCAGGATTTGTCATTATCTTGGATTTCCCATTATTTACCCATGTTTTACATGTTAATGACTTAATTATTGGGTGTAAAAGGTTAATAACATACTTTACCAATGAGTATGTGACTGAAGCTACATCCTGTGTGATTACGGCAGAATGACATCTTTCACCTAAGCTTAGCTTTCAAGGTCACTGTCAGCAATCGCTGGAGATTGACAAGTAGAGAGTAGATATTAGTCCTATCTTTTCACTGAGATTCCTGGCAATAATTTAACAATGTCCCCAAGAAGTCAATTATCTCCATGCATTAAAGCAAGATTCAGCTGGTTCTTCCAAGTCTGGATGGCATCATACCCAAGCTCTGGATAAAATTATACCCAGGAGTTATAATATTATAATAAAGCAACTGGTTGTCCTAGCTGTGGTATAGCATGCTTTTTTGATTATAGAAAATCAGCTCCAGTTTTCTGATCCTCTGGGTCCTCATCTGCAAAAATGCAAGCTAATCCCTACCAATAATTCCTAGCATTGTGCCTGTGCCTATGTTACTTGATAAATATATATTTAATACATAAATAGTTGAAGGAAAAGAGAAGATTCTTTTGGGGGTGAAATGACATATAATTAGTAATATGAGTTACTCAGCTCCAAGCTTTGCCAAAAATTTTTATTATTTCTGCTTTCCTTTCTTTCTCCTTCTTGATTTCTTTTATTTTTTTGATTAAATAATGACAGTTAATTTGTTGGAGGATGCTTTAAGAATCATTTTTATAAGATAAATGTTCATTAGCCTCCAACTCAGTGATCTAATTATCCAACATTTCACGGCCTCCAAGGATAACTGGGAGACCTATGAACCTTTGAAACCTTCTGTAAAGTTACCTGTATTGCAACACCGTGCTTTCGGTAAAGATTCAGTTCCAGTGGGCAATTCAACTAAACTTCCAGGGCTAAGAATCCTGGCCATCTTTTACAACCTGTAAGTATCAGTTGTTTCCCTCTTCAGTGATGCCTTCCCATGGCTGTGTACCATACCATCCCTAGTAGAACCTTCTCACCCAAGGCACAACACAGAGTATCAACTCAGAGCCTGCACACTATGAGAAGTTGAGAAGAGTGGGTGACAAGCAGGTGTATGTGTCTGTCATTGCTTGAGAAGTAAAGCAAGAAAAATAATTTCTCAAAAGATTTGTTCATTTTTTATTCATGTGTATATGTGTACATCCATGTGGTTTTATGCCTTTTGTGTGTGTGGTGCCCATAGAGACCAGGAGAGGGCATCATATCACTTTGACCTGGAGTGATAATATGTAGCTGCCTGATGTAGGCAATGGGAACTGAACTCACGTCCTTTGAAAGAATAATTCAAACTCTGAATGTCTGAGCCATCTCTCTAACAACACAGGGTCATATCTCTATTACTGCTTTTTTTTGGTGGGGGGGTGGGTATGTGCAGCAAGCTCAAAACTATTGCCTGCATGAAGTCTCGATTGCCAATGAAACAGAAGGAGAGCTCAGTAAAGCAGATGATAAAGATGAAAGAAAAGTATAGGAGCATGTGATAGTGACAGGACACACAAGAGCCAGGTACTAATAACAGTAGTGCAGCCCCTCACACAAGACCCAGAAGTGCTGTGGATCATTTTGTTTAAACCCAACATTTAAGTGTTCTCTAAGCTCTTTCCTTTTTAATCTCCTACTTCTATTTACGCATTTTATTATTCAAAAAAGCTATAAAATGTAAAACTTTAAATAAACATAATTTTGATTCAGCAATGGGAATGAATAACAATTTTCATTAAGGAGATAAACTGACCAAGTATTAGCAACATTTAAAATTTGTGCTACAGTTGTTTAAAGACATCAGATTAGAATTTAATGAGCAAAATTTACATAATTTTATACATTTAAGAAATATATTAAAATGAGTGGTCACTTCTGATTTATTTTAAGTGAGAGGCTTAGCCTTCAAAGTCTGAGAATTGTGTATATTCACTCTTCTTAGAAACAATCAGTGACACTGAGTATGGAGTACTGTGAAGTACACAGCTGAGTTTTGCAGTGTATCCACTGATGCCTGGCTTGAGTCCTGAGTGTTCTTCAAAGGCTACAAGCTTGCTTCTCAATGTGGCCCAGCTAGGAAATGGTAGAAACTTTAAGGTGTTGGAGGTGTTTTGAATACCGGGGTACACCCACGAAGGGGAGTGTGTGACTAATCCGTCTGTGTTTCTTTCCCTTGCTCTCTTTAACTTTCTATAAGACAAACGAATTTGTCCTGGAGAACTGTATCAGTGGTCAAGAAAATGCAATGTTCTTTCAGAGGACATTGGTTTGGTTCCCAGCTCCTAGCTAAAAATCATCTGTTGCTCCAACTTCAGAGGATCTGGTCTCACACAGCACCCTCACTCATATGCACACAGCCGAAGCACAGACACAGACGTAGGTAGACATATAATAAAAAATAAAATAAATCTTTAAAAATAAGAATGAATTTGTTCCCTCAGACAATGAGGCCAACCAATCTTGCACTGGAACCTGTAAAACCGTGAGTCAAGACCAAACCTTTTTTCTTTATTAATAGATTATACCATGCAACTGTTACAGTCAAGCATGGCTGACTAACACACCTGCCCTCAAAACGATTGCACCCTTTCTTAAAAGAATAAGAAAATTATAATGATTAAAGTCACAACAAGAAAAACACCTGTAATGAAATGTCATAAAATTGAAATGTAATTATGGTAATGGGGAAGGAAAGGGGAAGAAAGCCTCTTAGGAGAAAAATGAAAACTTGGTTTTAGAAAAATTGGTGGAACTAGAAATTATTGCATTAAAATAAAGCAGAATCAGAAAGATGAACACTGTAAATTTTCCTCTCCTTTATAGGTTTTAAACTTTGTGTGTGTGCGTATGTACTTGGATGTCATGAACTAGAATGTAGACTATGGTAGTCCGGAAATCTTGGCAGGTGCTATTAAAAAGGCATCATTGGAAGAAGAAGGTGATCCTCAGGAAGGTGGCAGAAGGGATGAGGAGAGGAGTGGAGGATGAGGACCAACAAGAACTGAGTGTGAATGAAGATGATAATGAAGCTCATTACTTTGTATGTTAATTTAAAAACCAATTGAAAGTGAAAGTATCATAGCATTGGCTGAGGTAATTCCATGGAAGAGAGATCTGAGACCTTTTAGGAGGTGATGGATTAAATAAACTGAGTAGATTCCAGAATCAAGCTAATGCTTCAGAAAGAGACAGAAATGGTTGACCAGGGAAAGTCATAGGGTAACACGGTCCACATTAGAGTTCCTCAGATAGCAGCAACACTTATAATTGATCAAGCAGCTTAGGTGTCGATTGAGATATAATATTATATGTATTACTCTATTTTAAAAGAATAAAAACTACCCATCTTTTGTTCCCACACCTTTAAGGAGACCTAATTTGTAACTCAGTCATTCCAGTTTCTAGTTCTAATGCTCAGCAAACATTCAGGTTTTATTCCAGAAGGAACTCCCGGAACCCAGCAAGGGTGTTGGGAATTCAGCGATTCACTCACAGAATCAGCAGGGTCTCCACCTTGCACGCAGTACTCTGGGTAGGTGTGTATGTGTTTTTAAATTTGCTTTATAAATGAAAAACAGAAATGCATTTTCCTCCTATGATAGTAAAGCTTAGGAGAAAATCTCCATTCATGCTGTACCACAGGGACATGCAAACCCTTCCTTTCCTGTTTCTTTGCCTGGGTCCAAAAGAACTAAAGAATGCAGTGTTGGTCCTGCATCAAGAATCCTTGAAAAACTCCTTCTAGGTCTACCAGTAGAAACACTGTGGTCAAAAGCTCACATTCTGTTATATTTAAAAGACAAAATAAAAACAAAACTATCAAAGCAGAGGAGATGGCTCACAGGCTGAGCTTGTTTCACAAGCGTGAGGACAGGAGTCGGGATCTCCAGAGCCACCTAAAATGGCGGGTGTGGGTAGGGGAGCACTGCCTTCTTCTCTCAGGAGGCAGAGACAGGGGATGTAGGAGAAACTGCTCACCTAGCTGCATCAGCCAGATCTGGCTTTGACTGAGAGACCTTTCCTCACTGAATACTGTAGAAGAGCAGGTGAAGGGTAATTCCTAATAGCAGCTTAGAGCCTCCTCACACATGAGCTTGCACATGCTCACAAACCCACACATATGGGTACACACACACACATAGAGTGGAAAAGGAATGAAACTTGTTTACATAAGAAAACAGAAACAGACAAGCACTTTATGTCAATAGTGAAAAGATGCCAGAGAAGGCTAAACCAAACTGTTCGGACTGAAGACAGCCCTACACCGTCACCACATGATAATTCTGTTAATTACCATACATGGCATCATTACTGTGTCAGGCATACTGGGAAGCCTTTAGAATTAGATGGTAAAGTTCTTATGGAAGGCGATTCCAATGTAATGGCCTGCCTCTTGTCACCCAAGAGCTGTTTACATAGTCATGTCTTCACAGTCCACTTTGTGAATAATGATATAGCCATGGGAATACTCCAAACCAGACTCCTATTCCAAAATCTCATCTGTATCAAAAGCATTTCATTTCACAGTGAAATATATTGGCTTTTTTTTCTTGTCCATCACACCATGCCAGCACACTATTATCGTACAAAATGAATACATAGAGAAATCAGTGAATATAAAAATACCCATTCCAGAAAATCTATACATCTGTTCTTCTCTAAGCACATACTAAACCATCCTCACAGTGTAGCATTATGCCCAATTGCAAACCCTCTTCCCTAAATCCTCCAGCCCTTTCTTTGCTTCCTGAGCCACTCCTTAACAGGTCCATTCGAGATATGACGTTTCACTCACCCATGTCAATCTTGAGACTTACTAGGGCTGCCAAAGTCCTGAAAGGCATTTTGGTTGTGCTAGTCGTTGATGTGTGTGTTTTAGTCTTCTGTGCAGGGTGAATAGGAAAAGCTATTCAGTTTAGGTTGATTTGGACTGTGAAAATGGAACATGAGTTCAACTATGGTTCTGAGATTTGCTTGCTGTCCCATCTTACGTTATCCACACTTTCATTTCTGGCATAGACAGGGGGTGGAGATGACTATGTTCTGCATGAAGTGTGTTGTGGTGGGCCCCTTACTGCTCATGAAGGCTGTGATGATGTCATCAGCAAAGGCTGCCATCCAGCGTGTTCTCATGAAGCTGGTCTAACAGTACCTGCAGATTTCAATTTTTGTTTTTAGTGAGACTACCTTTCTGAGTCTGCTTGTGTTAGTCCCCGACCAAATAACTCGTTAGAGTTATGACCCATGTTTTTTTTCTGTTAATGAGTATTCTGCAACACAGTGGATGTTCTTTTATAACTTAGTACAATTATCCTTCTATGCAATTAAAATTATGTGACACTGTCAAAAAGAAAGCGTCGGATGTATTCATAAACATAATTTAAAATTCCAGATGCATACTCAGTTATATCTAAGAATTTAAATTTTTGAAATAAATTTAATTTAGTTGAAGAAAGACAGTTTAGTAAATAGCGCTGACAGAGACCCTTGAATAAGTGCTAGAATCATAGCACAGAAAGTAATACTAACAAATTTTAAGTGAATCAGAGAATTACAGAATTACAGGAGACAGAGAGACTGAGAGAGAGAGAATGAATGCATTCAGAGGAAAATGGTGGGAGAATTTTATGAATATGGGAAGGCATCTTGTGTATGAGTATAGAAAGGCACAATGTATTGTGTATTAACTCTTCGTTGTTGATAAACTTACTTCCTGGGTCTGGAGAAACTGCTCACGGTAAGATGCTCAACTTGCGAGCATGAAGACATAAGTTTGAACCCCAGCACACACAAGGAAAATCAAGGCCTGGCAACAGGCTTTTAACCCCAGCACTGGGAAGAAGACAGGAGGACGCCTGGAGGCTCATTTCTCTTTGGTCAGCCACATTACCCTAATAAGTGGGACTCAGGTCCCAGGGAGAGACTATCTCCAATAGAAAGGTGAACAGCTCCTGGAAAATGACCTCCGAGTTCAACCTTTTTTTCCCACATATGCACACATGCTCATACACACTCATGACCACCACACACACATACACCTCACACCTGCACATACACAAGCTCACAGATGCCCAAGATAGCTTGTTTTTAATAACATAGAACTACCTACAAATATACATAAACTACTTCAGTTAACCCTTAAATAATAAGTTCATACTGAATTTGAAATGCAAAATATAATCGCAGACTGTTTTCTTCTCTATTTTACTTGTTTCTTTTCACTAGTTTGTGTTTTGGTAAAGACTCACTAAATATCAGAGAATGGTCTAGAATTCGTTATTGCCCTGCCTCGGCCTCCTAAATCTTGGGATTATACATGCATGTCATTATTGTCTTGCTTTCCATTTTGAGGGCACTTATGTTCACAAAACAAATTTTGGAGTTTTTATTACTATTACATCACAACAAAAATGTCAAAAATGACATGTAGGAAGTATATTTATGGTGGCTTGGTTTACAAAGACAAAGCTTTCTTAGAAACAAATTCTCATCAATGAAGGATGGGTAGGATTTTTTTTTTTAATTTAGCTAACATTCTAGTGCATACTGACTTTGAACTAGCCCAAGATGTAACATTACATTTTCAAAATCAGCATGTGGTCTCCATGTTTAAAGTGTTGTTGTTCATGTAGAAAATAAATCAAAAATGTCAGGCATACTGGGAATCCTTTTTATTATATTTAAAAATGGTTTATTATATTAAAAATGGTTGTTTACTTGCTTTTGTTGCATGCAGTTGCATGGGAAATGTCTATAAGGATGCAAAAGATACTAGGAGTGGTTCTTTTGTGAAGGGAAACTGGGCTTGGGAAAGAAGATGGGGATTTAATTCTCACTGTGTTATTGTTTCCATCTTTCCTATTTTATAACCAAAATGCATTATCTATTCAAAAGAGTAAGAAAAGTACATAATTTCTGAAAACCTTATCATTAGGCATGTTTGGAAAGCAACAGACTGTGTAATAATCTCCCAGTGCTGTTTTTATAATAAACACAGAATTTAGACAGTGCCAATTTATCAATTACTTTAATCATATGGAAGGAAATGAACTCAGAGATAATAGTGAGAGGTTGCCTCTGCTGTCTCGAGAACTCCTTCACCCTTCGTTCTGCCCACATTCCAGCGGCAGCAATGTATAGACAAGGCCCCGACTCTCTTGCGTCTGGCTTCTGCCTGCATACAGCAATGCTGATAGCAGCCAGAGAGTGAGAGAGTGAGGTTCTAGGGGGCACTCCCTGCCTCCCAGCCCCAGGGTTCTTCTCCAGCTGCGTGTTGTTTAATTGCTCCTTTAGGACCACTGGCTCTTATTGCCCAGTAACTACTGGCACACCTCAGGCCTCAAAGGAGTGACATCTCTGCAGTCACTGGCCTAAATTCTCTACCTATATATTGTAATTTCCCTACACTACCATAATCACCTTTCCTGTGTGTGTCTGTGGGTATGTCTACATGTGTACATGCATGTTTTCCTGTGTCCTGTATATGTTTGGGGTACACTTGCACATGTGTGCACGTTAGAGGCTAGAGGCCTCAAGAAGGCTTCACACTTTAATGTGAGGCAAGGTTCCTGATTGGCCAGGGGCTCTCCAGTTAGGCTAGCATGGTTGGTCAGAAAGTTCCAGTTATTTGCCTGTCTTCACCATCCCAGCAATCACTAGCTCAGGTGCCGTTGTATGGGCTTTTAGATTTTCGTGTTGAGACGCCAGACCCAAATCCTCATCTTCACATACCTTACTGAGCCAGGCCTCCACCCCTCAACTCTCTGAGCAAGCTTTCACTTCAAATTATTTGAATTGTCATGGATTTCTGTTTGAACCCTTATTATTATTACAGTGAGAGAACATATGTGATTCTTGCTTGATATAATTAGCATAAAATAAATATTTAATCATGGATGTGAGTTATATGGCAGTTTCCTCTGAATTGAAACATTCCCTCCAGGAAGCAGGTGAGGCTCATGAGACTTAGGAGGTAAACAAAATTTCATGTTGGGGAGAACAGAAATTTGAAAGCTCCTCCAGGATTCCTCCCAAGCAATATAAAGAGAAGTAAACAGGTGCTAGAGCAGGAGATGCTCATTAGCCAAACTATGGAAAGACAGTGGAGTCTTGGACAGTGAGTCTGCCAGCAAGCTGCTCAGAGACCTCCAGGGTTGCAGTCTTCGTGTTGGGCTGGGATGCTGGGTGATGATTGTGTTGGGGTGGGTTGCTCAGTGATGCCAGTGCATTGGACTTGTCTTACTTTCTGAAGTAACCCCTTACCCACACTGCTAGTTACTATAATAAAAATCCACTGGTTCACCAAGTTAGACATTGATGCAATTGTTATTTTGGTATAGAGTGGGTTCCCCTTGAGGATGAAGGTACGTGTGTGTGTGTGTGTGTGTGTGTGTGTGTGTGTGTGTGTGTTGTGTCTCTCCATGAAAACTGTTATACAACAGCACAAGGATATTATAGATGAAAATTTATGTTAACATCGTTAACATCAAGTAAATATATATAGAGAGAGTATATATTAGTATATATATATGTGTATATATATATATATATATATATATATATATATATTAGTACACCTAGAGTCTTCATTGTTTCATTGCAAATGGCTGGCACTACTTTAGTGTGCTGATTTTCAAAGACCTATTTCCATTTGATGTAATCTCAAAGCAGTTCACAGTTCAGTAGCACAGATACTGTAGACTAGAGGGTGGCTTCCTTTGTCTCCTTCCCTACAAGAGATCTCACACACATCAGCTTCACATCTCTAGTCTGGGTTGCTTAATTCACATGTCTGAATCCAGATGATGAAGGGTGCTTTGTAGTCTCACCCTCCATGTTCACATAAGGGTATCCAAAGATTTCCACCTTATGTGCCACATATCCATTTATTTACTTAGCACAACGTGACATCTGTAAAGGAGAGTGTCACAGCACAGGGTGCTTGACAGTGGCACTTTTTGCTTGTGACTGGTTGAGTGGATTTATCTTATGTTGCATGGCAGAATTATAACACTACCTTGTGATAATGTGGGAAGTAATTACAAAAATGTTTTGTTCAGATAGTTGTTCAGTGGTTATTTTATGACATGATACTTTAAAATATTGTCAAACCTTAAAAAATGATTTGTGCATTTCCTCTTATAAAATATGAACTCTGGCTTGGCAGTCATGCCTGTAATGAACCGGATTCCAGCACCTGGCACATTCTGCTAGTTTACATGTGCTTATGGCCACAAACATACCTCCTTCGGTGTGCTTCTCAGGACAATGTTTCCAAAGCAGAAAATCAACATGCCCATCACTGTACATGGTTGTTCCCCCTTCCTTGAGGAAAGATCCTAAAGGCTGCTGCTTAGCAAATTCTCAGTGCATGTTACTTAACTGTCTTCCTGGGTCTGCACCTTAGGTCTCTGACTTTCACATTCTCTTTTGGCTTTTTTTCTTTGACATCAACCTCCCAATTCCCTTCCTTCAACCCTGTCCTTCACCCATTGTTGTGTTCTCTCTATACACTCTACTTTTGTTGTTGTTGTTTTACTTTTCACTTGTGTGTGATATCAGGCAGTATTTCTTTTTGTTTCTGTATCTGACTTATTTCATTTAACACAGGTCAACTTCAGATATGCATGTTGTCTAAGATGGCAAGATCTTATTTTTAAAAACTCAATAATATTCTATCTATACATTTGTTTTTAAAATCTGTCTCTCTATCAATAGACACAGGTTGGTTTGGTTTCTTGCCTATTGTGAATAAGAGTTCAGTGATGTGGTGACGTGGAGTCTCCTACACATGGATGCTTCACTTCCTTTATTGATCAGAAGATGACTGCTGAGCCCTATGCCAGTGCTATTTTTAAATTCTTCTCATCATTTCTCATAATAGCTCTACTAATTGGCATCCTTACCAGCAGTGTATCAGGGCTCCATTTCATGCACACTCTCGATGACATGTTCACTCCTTTTGCACATAGCATCCTAAGTGGGTAGGAGATGATGCCTCACTATGGGTTTGGATTTTCATATTCTTGATAATTACTGATTTTGAGTAACTTGCATACATAATTGTTAATCACCTTTGTGTCTTCTTGGAGAAATATCATACAGGTCCCTTTATTGGTTTTAATTATTTGTTCCCTTGTTATTGAGTGTTTAAGTTTCTTTGTGTATTTTTGGGTGGTAACTCTTATTAAAGATATATTCACAAGTATTTTCCCTCAACCTATGTTTGTCTTTAATTTGTCAATTATCTTTGCTGTGTTTAGTCTATTTTATTTTTAACACATAACCCTTTATTTATTTGGTTGGTTGGTTAGTTGGTTTTTTAGTAGTCAGTATGATAACATAAAATCATTGTGAAGGACAAAATTATAGGGTATTTCCTCTCTATTTTCTTCTAGGACCTTTGTGGTTTCTGATCTTTAATTCATTCTGAGTTCTGCTATATAAGACAAATGTTTAATTTTTTTCTTTTGTGTGTTGGTAGGCAGATCTTCTACTGCCATGTACTAAACAAACATCCTTTCCCTCACTGTATATTGTTGATGCCTGTGTAAAAAATCAGTTGACAGTATTTTCTTGGATTTAGGTTCTCTAATCTCAAAATTCTCTCCCATTGATCTGTGTGTCTTGCTTTGTCTCAGGCCCTTTCTCTGAGATCACCAACGTTATAAAAGTGTGACTCGTGAGTGCATATCTACCTCTGAGAGTTGCTCAGTGAGATTATCCTCCTAGGAGTTTATGATAAAAACTTTACATGACCTGTGCTGAGTGCTGAGGTTAGGCCTCAGGTTCAACTAAAAGTTATGTAGAAAACTCTCATTTGAGTCATGGCTGACTATGAACACACTCAAGGGTGCCATTAGGAATGCTCTTGCAGGGGCTTATTCTCCATACTAATTCTACAGCAACAAAAAGGGACCCTCTGTCAGCGCTGTTTTATTCTTTTTAATTAAAAAGGAAAGAAACTAATTTCCTATTGAAATTATTTGTGCAAGTGAACACAACCCAATTAGCTTTTAAATGTAAATTTTAATTAGTGTTCTGATTTGGTGCCTAATTTGAATGTTTCCAGTTATCTGTGGTTTAAGAATATTCCATGCCAAGGTTTACTCTTGTTTGTTAAAAGAGCCCAAGAGTTGGCGCAGTTCCACCCTCTGCTTAGCATATTATTAATTTCAAGCTACTTGTGTTGTTAAGTGCTGAACAAACACCATTGCTTATCTACCTACAGGAGGTATGGCTCCTTTTCCACACTTTTCTAATAAGTCCTTCTAGAAAGTAGATATCAGGGAAGTGAACTGATTTATTTTTCTTTCCATAATTCAGCAACTATTTAATGAATGCCTACCATATGCTAGGTACTGTTCCATGTGCTGGCAGACAGCAGTAAACAACACTTAAGAAAAAAAATGCACACTGTCTCTGAGTTTATGTCCCAGGAAAGTAAAAATAATCAGCTAGACAGATGATAGGTAGATCATGTTTCATTGTGAAGCACAAAAGTAAGGAGCAGTGCTGGGAGACAGTGGACATTTTAGACAGACTGTACCGGAAACTACTTTGAGAAGACATTTGAATGAAGCTATTTGAATATTTGGGGGTAGAGCCTTCCATGCTTTAATATCTGGGTGCCAAGGCATTTGCGTTGGAGCCATGCGATAGAGGAAATGTGAGAGCCCTGTTTGCCGCACGTGTGCAGGAGGAGAAGAAACAGATCTGCAGGGACCAGGAGCCATTTTATTAGGTGTCTGAACAGCTGAGTGAGAGAAGAAATTGCTAGTGGGATTGTTTTGCCCGGTATTTTGAGACTAGAGTTAAATAGGAAGAGCGAAAACAGAGAAGTCCCATATATGCCACATATGGCATAAACACTGGAGTTTATCCAATAGTCAGGTGAGAAATTGCATCACGTTGGATGAAGTTAGGGACAATGGTGTGGCAAGCTTCTATTGACTTGAAATATAAGAACACATTTTAACAGATTTGATTTTTTTATTATATGTGGGGGAGGTGCATATCTGAGTCTGGGTATGTGCACTAGGGTTCAGGTCTCCTTGGAAACCAGAAGAGGGCATCAGCCACCCTGAACTATAGTTACAGGGAGTTGTGAGCTTCTTGGCTCCCATGAAGGTGTGGACAGCTCACCTCTCTAGAGTAAGTGGTTAACATCTTTCCTATTAGCAACAATTAAAGTGAAATCTTGCTACTTGGAATGTATATTGGAAATGCATTATGTATGGTGAAATTAATACCTAGCCTGTTTAGTGCTTAACCTGTACCTGAATTAAGTACTTTAATGGAACGGATGCAGCATTGCCCAGGTCTCAGGAGCATGGAGACTCCTGTTGTTATGCCATGTTCAATGGGAGTGGTTGGATCCTAAGGCCAGAAATAGGACTTTCTTTCCATTTAAGGAATTTAAGTACAATAACACGCTTGTTTGTTAAAGTAGACCGAGAGGCATATTCTGTAAGTGTCTTTTTGCAAGTATGAGGACCTGAAATTGGATGCCCAGCCCCCACATAAAAGCCAAATGTTTCAGTGTGCGTCTGTAATCCCGACACCAGAAGGCAGAAACATGAAGATCCTGGGAGCTCACAAGTCAGCCCATATAGTAATACAGTGTGTTTTCTGTCCTTATAAAACTGCCTCAGAAAGAATGATGGAGAGACACCTGCTGTTGAACTCTGCCTACCACATAAAAGTGAACACACAGACACAAAACACATATATCGGCACACAAAAAAATAAGATTAAAAACAGTAGCATGACATAGTGATCACAACAGTGAAAGCTCTTCCTAACCTGAGACTTAGTTACTTTTCCCACGTAAAATGGGCCTTTTAAAATACTGCTTCTAGAGTGTTTTAATTAATATTACCTGAAATTATGTGTATGATGCTTAAGATATGATGCTAAGTCATTATGTGTGTGTTGTTAAATGTTAGATTTTGAAAAAATTATTTACTCTAGTTTTGAAATCATAATATAAACATATTATCCACCCAATCCCTTTCCTCCCTCCAAAACCTCCCATGTTCCTGTCCTCACTTTCTTTCAAGTTCATACCCTCCCTTTCATTAAATGGTTTACATGCATGCAAGTATACACATATATATTCCTAAATATAACCCTCTCAATCTGTGTTACTTTACCTATATGTAAATATAGCCCTCATCCCTCATCGGTGAAACTTCTCTTTGCCAAAGACAACATTACAGAAAACTACAGCCGACCAAAAGGCAGAGTTGTGGTGCCAACTCACAATGAATTTATCTACAAAATAACTCCTAAACCTAAGACTCAAGAAACATTGTGGAAGAGAGAGTAGAAATATTATGAGAGCCAGAGGATCAGGGAATTTGCCGTGAGACTCAAAGAGAAGTTTATTTGATGGGGTCTGAGAGCTGATCTTATGTGTGGAACAAACATAAGTTTTAGGCTACAATTAGGAATTGTTCTGATCTAGCAATGTGGTGACAGTAGGTTCCCTTCTCAGAGCCATGAACTCACTAGCTCCAGATAGTTGGTTAGGTTTCTAACATCAGGTATGATTTTCCTCATATTGAGTAGGCCTTAAGTACATATAAGAGAGCTGTTGGTTGCATGTGAGTGCCACTGGTTTACTTTTATGGAGGTCTTGCCATAAGTGGTTATTGTTGTGGTACATAGACTATAGGTTGCTTTCCTCCCTTGGCAGTTTGCATTGTACTTTTCAGTAGTGTGAGAGCTGAATAGTAGGAAGGTTTTCCGGTTAAATCCAGCTAGAATTTTCTGAGTCCTATGTCTGAAGTGTGCAGTGCCTTTAATAATAGGAGCTTAACGTCAACCTCTGAGATGCAACTGAGGGAAACAGCAACAGCTTATACTGTTTTTGTAGTCAGTTGAATTATTGTAACCAGAAACTCAAATGGAGATTTCTCATGCCTGCTACTTAGATTTTTGATAGTCTACAACTCTTGTGGGGAGCATTGTCAGCCCAAGCAGCAAAATTTCATCATATATATATATGCATATATATCATAATATATCATATATATTATACACTTCCTTAGGATCTTATCAAATATGCTTGGTATGATTTGTCTCACCTTGCTTCCCTTCCTCCTGATCTGGCCTCCTTTTCCTCTCCTGCCCTCTCCCTTTCCAGTTTTTATTCTGTTTTCCCCCTTCATATCACCTGTGTCTTGCCCTCTCCCTCTCCAGTTGCTGCCTTCATGGTTCCTAGTTACTCTCTGGTTTCTGTCATTATTTCAGGCTACATTCTCATATCTGGAGATTTTGGAACTAGGAAGCACAGATGAGAGAGAATGTGCAGCATTGGTCTAACTGAGTCTGTGGTGCCTCCCTCAATATCTCTTTTCTAGCTCCAGCCATTTAACTGCAAATTTGAGGCTTCTTAATTTTTAATGATACATCCATTTGTAGAAGATTGTTGGACAGATTGCATTAAAATAGTCTCCATTATCAACAAGGCTCAACAAATTTACTATTGTGTTGAAAGCATAGCATGGAGGTCCTTGTGCCCAGAGATTTCCAGAGAAAAAGGGAATGTTAAGCACACAGGATTGTCCTTCCAGTGGGAAAGATGAAAAACCTGTTCTTCCATCCAGAAAGCTGGGAACTGGAAGTGATTCACAGACTGGTGATCTGTCGGGCCTCATCAACCAAAGCCAGAGGTAGGTAGTAATCTAAAGGACTCATAGAGTTAGAGGGTCCCCCAAGCTCCCCCAACCAGGGCCAAAGGTGGCTAATAGCCCAAATGACCTCTATGCCATTTGTTTGACTATATGACCAGGCCAGATCCTTAGGCCCTTAGGCTAGAGCAGGCAGTGTGTCTCTAGAACCCATCTTCTTGGAGGAAGTGACACTACCGTGAGCTGAGATTCAACGTAACTTATACTTCCTGGGGCAACAGGGATTGTATCACACAAGAAAACTTTTTTCCAAATTATGTTGGGCTTAAGTATATTGGTACTAAATTGCCTGTTATTAGACTCCCCGAAGTCTAATCCAGGTTGACCAAGTCAGTCTGCACTGGGTTATCATTCTTATCTCTTTGCATGGTTTTCTTCCCTGTATGACACATGCATGGTCCAAAAGCATGTTTTATGGGTCTTAAATCAAGGTTTCCTGAGGGCTGAATTCTTTCTGGAGGTTGTATGTGGAAACATTTCCTTGCTTCTGTGAGCTGAACCTGTGCATTCCCCCGGAAGCTCTATATTCAAGTCCAGTCACCAACATGATGATGTTGAGATGTGGCTTCTGAGAGACCACTGCCATCATTGATAGAACGATCATCCTTTTAAAAGAGGCAGCAGAGAAAACTGAGCCCTTCCTCTAATGTTTGAACCCATCTCTCCAGAATACTGGGTCTTTTTAGAAGTGGATTCTTAATCATCTCCGTACTCAAAACTATGCAACATAGTGATGGTGGATGGACCTGGGGAACCTGCCTGAAATCCCAGCACTTGGGAGGAGGAAGCAGGAGGATCAAGAATTCAATATCAGCCTTAGCTACCTACAGAATCTGAGGCCAACCTGGATACATGAGATCTTATCTCAAAAGCATACAAACAAAACCATAAAGTGAACATAGATACGTATATAGAAACTACCCAGTTCACATTGTTTTACTGTAGGTGACTGGATGTGCTAAACTGTTTCCATTCTTACTTTTAAAGCTCTTCCTTTTCCTTGGCCCATGGCCTTCTCCCAACGCCTTCACTTCTCCTGTCTCTGCTTCTTGCCACATCTTCACTTTGTCCCACCTGCTTCCCTCTTTTAAGGGCTCTTGTGATCACAGTGGGTCTCTGTACTCTAAGATGTTTCCTCATGTCAAAATACATATTCAACCTTGTCAACAAGACCTTTTTGCTATAAAGTTTCAAAATGTAAAGTTTCTGAGGATTAGGCTATGGACTACCTGAGAGAGGGTTATTTACTCAACTACCAGGGAAGTCATTCTCATTCCTTCAGTGTTGCCTTTAGTTTGGTTTGTGCTATAATCACTTGTTTTTAATTAGGAAAAAATAGAATGGAACTAAGTAAAAAAAACCCCACTCCATTCACTTCTGTTTACACCATTTCTACTGTTTTAATTCGGAACTATTCTGTAGATTTCTAACACACAGACCAACATGAATTGGTGATTCTTAAATCTGGACCCTTGCCATTAGAAGTATGTATGAGATAACTGTGTTCTTTGACTTTCAAGAGTCTTCCAGTTTAAGGCCAAGATAATAAGAGAAGGAAGTTTAAATCTGGATCCTCTGGTATACTCCAAGCAATGACCTCTTTCTTAGAGTTGGATCTCGGGCTTGCATATTTATTTTTACTGATTAAATTGGCCCCCTTTCAGCAAATAGTGCCAGTTTGCTTTCTAAAGACCAACTTGTTTCCCAAGAATATAATCTAGTGTCTTTATGCCTAGAAAAAATAAAGCATGCATTGCTTCATGATTTTCAGTGGTTTAGAAACAAGCTTTTTTTAAAAAAATGCCAGTAGTTATAGTATATAGTGTTCATTTGTCATAATATTAGGGGACAAGGACGAGGCAGCATCTATCAGCTGTGCTCAAAAATAGTGACTGTATAAACCAGGGGAAAAATCAAGTAATCACTAATGAGGATGTATTTGGTTTAATTCTGTTTAATGATCATTAATAGTCACTGTCATCAGTGTTGATTGCTCTGGTATGATCTCTAGTCATTCTTCCAACATAATCAGCTATATTATTAGTTATTCATTGTCACAGTATGCCTCCTATGCCAAAATTGTATCACCTACAGAATAGATTCCTTTAGTGTGATCTTCAACCATTTTTATAATAGTGCACAATGGGTTTCATAGCACAGCTAAAGGAAATTAAAAGTAAGAGAATGAGGAAACAAAACATCATCTTCCTTTGACAAAGAGCGTAGCTCAGTTGTTGAGGGAAATTCTGCCTGAGGAAACGACTCTTCTTCCCATCCCTACAAGAGTGTTTCCTTGTTGATGTCTCTGTCTAGACTTCTACTCTCATTACTTGACAAAGGAAACAGTAAAGTTCCTATTAAGCATTTACACAAAGGAAAGAAAACACCACACTCAATCACCAGTGAGCTACATAGATGATTGTGGTATTCGTGAGTTGAATGAATTAGTGGACAGTGGTAGTTCAGCTGCCCAAATCAAGTCAGTGAAGTTGGATTCTGTGTTTTATGTAACCTTGTGACAGCATGTGAAAACTGTGAGAGACCTCATATGTCTATGGACTTTCTTCTGATGTCTTAGAGTCTGTTGACTCAAACTTCTGTGGTAGTTCAAAAGCCCTTAGATGTGACCGTGGGCCAGTCTCCAGTTAGTACGCTCTCTGCTTCGGTACGTTCCAGCCTTCTAACAGTGTCTTCTTCTGGATCTCCCTTACAGACATTCATTCAAAACCTGACAAAGCTCTGAGCACAGACAAAGCTGCAAAGCACTTGCTTCCACAATTGTCATTCTTGGGGTTTCAACACTAACAACGTATACACTATGCACTGGGACGAACTGTCAGCCATTCATGGAGAACACTCGGCTTAAAGATGGGCTGCTTCTTCGTGTGTGTGTGTGTGTGTGTGTGAGAGAGAGAGAGAGAGAGAGAGAGAGAGAGAGAGAGAGAGAGAGAGAGAGAGAGAGAGAGAGAGAGAGAGAGAGTTTGTGTGTGTATGAAATGGCCTCAGAAAGGTTGATCTGCGCTGCTTGGAAGTTGTATGACCCACAGTTTCTTTGTACAGATTTGATTTTGAATTGCTTTTATATTTAAACATAGGCAAAATTTATACAATTAGGATCTTAGACCATTAAGGTTGTTCATGCAATTGGGATAATCTTAGGTTGCTCAAACAAATTGCTATGAGTAGATAACTGAGAAACAACAGAAATTTATTACTATGAGTTCTAGAGGCTGGGAAGTCCAAGGGGAAGGCCTGTCTACCCCCAGCCACCCCAAAGTACATCTGCATGGCCACAGGGCAACAGGCACTAACTCGATATGTGAGGTAGGAGCCATTAGCCACTTCTCTATGGCTCGACCTCTCCATACATACCATTGCATTGAAGATCTATTATCAACAAATGAATAGGAAGGGAGAAGACAAAACGGACCACAGAGACTAGTCTAATCTAAAAATGCTAGTTGAACAAGCAGAGAACCCACACATTTAAGACCCACTAAACTATGAGATGTGGGGGTGGGGGTGGGGGGGTGTTTGTACAAGCATGTGTGCAAACCTGTGTGAGTGTGGAGGTCAAATGTCAATACAAGATACCTTCTAGCACACTACTCTTTGTTTCTGAGACCGACTCAGAATCTGACACCCACCAAGTCAGCCAACTGGCAGGCCAGAAATCCCCTGGAAAAAATGGGTCAGGACAGCACTACCTGCTCTTGAGCAAGTCTTAGGTTAACTTCCAGCACTCACAAGTGGCAGCTGGTAACCATCTGTAACTCCGGTATAAGGGATATGGAGCCCCCTTCTGGCCTCTATAGTTATTGTAAGCATAAGGGACACAGCCTTCTATGCAAGCAAATCATCTGTACACGAAGTTTTTTTAAATTAACAAAATTGCTGTTATCTTTTTTTTATGAGTTGGGCATTTATAGTATCTATCTAATGATAGAAATAGCTGAGAATTTTAGATGTGTACATCTGTGCTAATCATCAAATATTTATAAGTATTCACCCATTCAACGCACTGTTTCAACTCATGGACAGTAGAAAAAGAAAATTTGCTGGAGTCCTTCCCTACGGAAACGCCATTCTATGAACAATCACTATCTCAATTCCCCACCGCATTTCAAATGTGCTTCCATTTCAGAGACCCTTAGCACACTTCAAACAACCTGCTTCCTAATTTAAATGCTATTACTAATAGAAATATTTTGGTCCCATTTTATATGATATTGGGCTTTATATTATTGTTGTTTGTGTGGTATTGTATGTTTTACACTTTGTTTATCAATTTTTCTTGTGTCTTAGACTTTTTACCCAGAATCTGTTTTCTTCTACTTGATGTTTATCCTTTGTGGGGATGTGCTCTACATTCTGGCTCTTTTTGTCATTTTAAGAAATTCTCAGTTCACCTTTTTCTTTCTTTCTTTCTTTCTTTCTTTCTTTCTTTCTTTCTTTCTTTCTTTCTTTCCTTCCTTCCTTCCTTCCTTTCTTCCTTCTTCCTTCCTTCTTTCTTTCCTCCTTTCTTTTCCTTTCCTTTCTTCCTTCCTTCCTTCCTTCCTTCCTTCCTTCCTTCCTTCCTTCCTTCCTTCCTTCCTTTCTCTGAGACAGGATATTTCTGTGTAGCCTTGGCTATCCTAGACTCGCTTTGTAGGCCAGGCTGGCCTTGAACTGGCCTGTGTCTGCCTCACCCACTTTCATTTTTAAAAGATGTTTTCACTAAATTACAGCAGTAGGATGACTTTGTCCCAGGACTTGAAGGCATTCTGCTGCTATTTGACTTCAGATATGGCAAACTCAGACATTCACCATTCTACTGATGTCTCTTGGGGTGTGATTTGTTTTCATTTATCTTGTTTTCAATTTAAGCTTTCTGACTCTCAAGACAGATACCTTTGTTATGCAGGAACTCATTCTGCAGACAAGGCTAGCATTCAACTCAGATCTACCTGTCTCTGCCTCTCTGCTGAGAGTAAAGGTGTGTGCCACTACCTCCTGGTGAGAAATTTCACAGTTTTTATTCACTCTAATCTATCTCATTCTTTCTGCTCTTCCCCTTGAAAGCCAATTCTGTCTGGTAATTGTGACTACTGAAGTCTGGATCTCTTATTCTTTGTTTCTGCTACCTCAGGCACACGGTGTCCAGTTTCTGTGTGTGCTTCTGACACTCAAGATGAGCATATTTTTCTGGACACTTACCTGTGATCATTCTGATCATCTGGTGACTGCCTAAACAGGATTCAGATTCTGTCTTAGTATCTATCTATCTATCTATCTATCTATCTATCTATCTATCTATTTATATCTTGCTATAAAGAGACACCATAATCAAGGTAACTATTAACTATGACAAAAGAAAGAATTTAATTGGGGCTTGCTTACAGTTTCAGAGTTCATTATCATCATGGCATGAAGCATGGCAGCAAACACAGAGACCCTCGGTCAGTAACTAAGAGCTACACCCTGATCTATAGACAGCTAGACAAGGCTACACCTCTGAATCTTTCTACTTCTTTCAAATTATGCTTACTCACACCCTGGTGATTAAGCATTGAAATATAATGAGAGGCACTCTTATTCAAACTACGACAGGATCCTTCAGAAGTCCACACATTTCCTTCTGCCCACAGTTGAAAGCTCTATGCACTGATAAGCATGGTAATTAACTTCTTGGGGATTTTTGAATACCAGAGTGTTGTAAGGACAAGGCTGTACACTCAGAAGCCACAAGAATTTTGCAGTGAGAAAACCAAATTTTCTGAAAATGAAGTTTCCTGTCTGCGTCTTGCCAACCACTTAGTTGATATTAGTTTTGTAGTTCACACTTACTTTAAAGGTTTTGAGTCTTTATGTAGATTTATTATTAAATTCCCAATCTTGAAACTAAATCTTTGTTTTATATATTCCACGTAAAACACACAACTCTGTATTGTCTAGTTTAACAAATACTAGGAAGAATTTGGCTTCAGGATTTCTATTTAAGTCTGCAAGTTTCCACCTTTCAGTTTGACTTCTGGAAACTATTTTTTCCCCATCATGTTGAGTCTTCGGTGCCTTTGAACATACTGAAACACAAACTTAAATTATAACCTGCCATTCTTGGCTTTTTTTTCTGCAGGAAAAAGTTGGTCATACAGTTAGTGATAGAGAAAAAAAGTTGATCAATTCAAAAAGCTTGCCTCAGAGCCTTTATAAGAAGAAATGTGCATGTATATGCCAATTCACTACTTATCTTTCCAATATTTAACACAGTGTCTAGAACTCAGTAGCCTTTCAGTAAATGTATTCAGCATACCTGTTTGTGATAACCAATAATAATTGTGCTTCAATATTCTATTACCTTAAGATATTTTCTAGTTGTCATGTATGCTATTAATTTCCATATAGATTAACTCATGTGATATGCACCAAGTGTTACTCTGTAAATGAAATTCACATCTTATACAGTCAGATTTTTTTAACATTGTTTCTTATGAATAAAAAAAAAAACTAAGTTAGCAAAGAGGGATTTTGTTTTTGTCAGCTTAGGTAAAATGTACTGAAGGAAGAAAGTTTAGGAATCTTTTGTAAAAGAACTAGTGGCCACTTTGAGCCAAGCTGTTGAGTCTACTGGAAACTACCAGAATATTTAATTATTTCTCTGTGATTTATTATGGTCAAGATTTACTATATAGTATATTCAGCTATTGTTTGAGCAGTGAGAATCCAAGCACTCCTATTTTATGTCTGTCTAACTTACTATACTCAAAGAAATGAAGTTACTTTAAAAGGGGATAAATACTTGCCAATAATTTTTAAAGATGTATGTGATTTAAAATATACATTCTACAAAATAGATCTATAACATTTGAACCATCTTGAAATGTTGGTTTCTAGTTACTTTACTGTTGGATTAAAAACACTGAAAGAAATGCTCAACGTTCTTAGCCATCAGGGAGATGCAAATCAAAATGACCCTGAGATTTCACCTTATACCCACCAGAATGGCTAAGATAAAAAAACTCTAGTGACAATGCATGCTGGAGAGGTTGTGGAGAAAGAGGAACCCTCCTCCATTGCTGGTGGGAATGCAAACTTGTACAACCACTCTGGAAATCAATTTGACGCTTTCTTAGACAATTAAGGAATAGTGATTCCTCAAGACCCAGCTATTCCACTCTTAGGCATATATCCAAAAGATGCTCAAGTACACAACAAGGACATTTGCTCAACTATGTTCGTAGCTGCTTTATTTGTAATAGCCAGAACCTGGAAACAACCCAGATGTCCCTCAGTTG
>CM053761.1:8433046-8448350 GCA_028658305.1 Pachyuromys duprasi | reverse complement strand
ACGACTCTGAGATTTCACCTTACACCCACCAGAATGGCTAAGATCAAAAACTCTAGTGACAATGCATGCTGGAGAGGTTGTGGAGAAAGAGGAACCCTCCTACATTGCTGGTGGGAATGCAAACTTGTACAAGAAAAGGTTTTCTATTGTGATTTTTTTTTAATTTTATGTTGCCCCAAGCCACAAGGTTCCTCCTAAAGCTGACCTAAAGTTAAAGGAGAAGCCAGCACAGGGATTCAAACAGCTGAGCCCACTCTCAGTGAGGATGGTCTCGAGGGGGTGAGGAAGATGAATATTATCTGGGTACCAAATAAAATGCCATTGCAAAGCTTATGCATTAAAAGGGAAAAAAAATGAAGCCGCTCTTCTACTTTAAAACAACTTGTGAAATAGATTACTTCAACCAGTATTTGTAGAATACAGGTATACTTTATAACTTATGTTTCTGTGGTTCTTAAATTTCCCTGTCCATGGGAAGACACTGAAATAAAGTAGTTATTCTATCTAGTACTGTACAAGTTTTAGCCTAGTACATGGTATGTGTCTTCTCAGAAGCAAAAATGCCCTTGTTTATTTGGACCACTGACACTGTACTGACATATCCATAGCATGTCCAGTTCCATCTGTGTTCATAGACACTATGTTAAACTCAACCAATCCAGCTCGATTGTTGAAAGCAAGGAGCCCAGATATGTGAATTAAGGAAAAAATGTGTCCACAGCCACTGTCCAGTGTGCTAAAGCACTAAGACCCTGCACTGTTTCATCTTGTAGGTCACCATGGAGAGCTGCCCAGTGGTTCTTTTGCTTTCCTTATATTCTGCTGTTGCTAGGCTTATCACACATTGCTCTGACTGTTATTGAACAGGGCTTTTCTTTTTCTTTTCCTGGTGCTTTTTGCAATGACATAAAACCAATTGAAGATATTGAACTCAAATATCCTTGAAGCCAGACTTGTCCTGAACATGTGAGAATGTTCTCCATCATTTTTGCTTTTATCAGACTGAGCATGAGAGCTAAATAGCCTTTAGACAAGAAGGACTTCCAAGTCAACAGTTCTTTTGATTGAGGGAAGCTCAAGTTTTCCACGAGATCATGTTTGACAAGACGTTTGGGGCCGGGGCAGTTCATGTTTCTGAGGTGTGTAAAACATGAGGTGTGCTGACACTGTACAGTAATAATTCTAGCTGAAACATTCCCACCACCAATGAGCTGAGAGTCATATTCCACAAGGGCTCCCTTAGGGAATTATGTCACCTAATGGTCAAAGAAATCTTGCCAATTAGTTATCATTGAATCCCGCTGTGCTTAGAGTGGTTAAACCACAGGTTGAATGTCATGCTACTGTTAAATGGCCCATCACATTTCAAAATCAGACACAGATAACTCCTTAGCTTGCTTTTTGAATACTTCAGGGCAGACATTCCTGAACCAAGAGAGAGATGGGAGCATAAATGAGATGAAAGCAAACAAAGTTTTTTGTGGAAAGAGCTGGACAGAGTGGTGTGTGTCTATCAGTCTAGTTCTCAGAGAGGCAGGCAGACTGGGAGTTCAAATCCAGCCTTAGCTACATTGTGAACTGCAGGCCAATGTGGGCGACATGAGATCTTGTCTCAAGATAAAATGAAACAAATTATTTCTATTTGTGAAAGACCTGCTAAATTCTCTATATAACATCTCTTTGTCATGTTTTCCCTATTCCTCATTACAGTCTGATTAGAAAGTAATACAATATGTAATCTTATTCTGCTGCTTACTCATATGAAGGAGAAAGCAAAGAAATTTAAGTAATGCATAAAATAAGAAAAACATGACTTTAGAGTTGTTAGGGTTGTTTAGCATAAAATATTGACATGGCAGAAAATAATGTTTTAGGAAGAATTCCAAAGATAGGGCATCAAAGTATTTTATTCATGATTCAAACTAATAATTTCCCAATTATACCAGAGTAAATGCCATTTCCTAAGAAAGTTAAACCATAAACCATACTCCTCTTTTTGTAAGAAAATTGCTAACCGATTAATTCCAAAGCAATTTCAATTATCTGCCCTTTGAACACCGTAGTCCAGCCTCCGCTGACACATCCAAGATAAAGAGCCTCACTGAAGTCAAAGCCAGGGTCCCGAACCTTTTTGTGAAAGGTGATTACAAAGGGAGAGACTCAGAAAGCACTAAGTGATGTGAAGTTCAGAGTAGACAAAGCACCTCCAACTCAGAGACAATGAATGCGATACTATCACACAGATGAAACCACCTGTGGATTGTCATGGCAACTCTAATTTCTGTTTTGATTTTTCACTATGATTGTTTGCATCTTAAACAAGATCAGATTCTAAAGTTTGACATTGTCTTATAATAATATACTCAAAAGTCAACAATAAGTTTAAAAACAATTTTTCAAAAAGTCCTCAGAAATATATGCTCTAGTTATTTATTACATGGCTACTGAATTTCTTATAGGCTGGTTTAGTGCTTTTTTTTTTTGAAAGTTTCCAATTATCTACCCATAACTACCAATGATAGGATTGCAACGTCTAAGCTAATTTAATTATGAAATTATTCCTTCTTAGTAACAACATATCCAATTTCCCCCCATGATCTGAGTCCTCAAAATACAGTGCAACATTGTGTGCTGTTTTCTTAAGAATATTTTGTCTCTTTTTCATGATTTTTTTAAATTTATTTATAAAGAGGTTTGTGTGTGTGTGTGTGTGTGTGTGTGTGTGTGTATACTTGCCTGGGCAGTAAGTACTAGAGAGCTGGCACCATGATGTGAGCACAAGAGACCAATACAGCCACCATCCAATCTTAGGTCCAGGACTTTGAGTTGGCCCACATCTCCATCTATGCCATCTGTGAATTGCTGGAGCATGCGAAGGGGCTTGTCCTACAGGATCTCCATGACACAGGGCAACAACAGGATATCTGGAAGGACTCAGGGTCCAGTACTGGTGTGTAGCAGGAGCCAGGGGCCCAGAACCAGACCAGTGATGCACTGCAATAAACATTTGCAAAAGGGTATATTGTGCGACACCCCATGGCACACCACAGCTTCCATGGCGAGACGGCTTATTTATTGTTTTATTAATTAATCTTTTTATTTTTCGCTTTCTTTCAGGGGTGGGGAGGTCACAAGGGCAATAGTGGATATGGAGAGATGATGGGGAGGTGAGTGGGACTGGGAGGGCATGATGTGAAACTCACAAAGAATTAAGAAAATATTTTAAATGTAAACGCTTCCTATACATACAGGTTTTGATTATTTTTAATTAATATACAAAAATAAATTGTACTTTAAAATATGCTTATGTTTTTTGTGCAAATATTATTGCACATAAACCTATTTTTAAAAAGAGTTTGATTATTCAAAGAAAACTGCATGTGGAAACACATATGTTAGGAGTCTACAATTCCAGACTTATTGGCAAGTTAGCTAGCTTCACATCCTGAAATTTTAATTTATGAATATAAAAAATTAATTTCAGGAAAATGGGTGTTCTGGTCTCATTTTGTTGCTGTAAAACAAAAACATTCTGAACAAAAGTAACTTAGGAGACAACGGGATTTATTTCAGATTACAGGTCACAGCCCTTCACTGAGGGATGCTGGGTAGGACTCAAACAGGGAATTGAGGCAGAAACCACGGGAATGCTGCTTGCCATCTGACTTACAGGCTCATGCTTACCTAGCTTTCTTCTACAGTCCAGAACCACCTCCCCACAGAATGGTGTCGGCCACCCAGGGTGGGCTGTGGGCTGGCCCCTCCTACATCATGTAATGATCAACATCACACACACACACACACACACAAACACACACAAGCTTGCACACCCATAAACCAATCTGATCTGGGTTATCCCTCAATAAAGACTGACTTCTCTGACATTCTAGACTGTGTCAAGCTGACAATTAAAGCTAACTAGAACAAAGAGATGTATTTATTTAAGTCATTGATTCTCTTGTTAAACAAACATGAGAATTACTGTGATAGTATGGTTGTTATTTATGCTTTCTGGTCCAGCTCCCTTTCCAAAACAAGCTATAAAATGGAGAATTTCTTTCTGTCAAGATGGATCATAGGAATTCTAATCTTTACTTGCCTTTCCGTTCAGGATATAGTTGGTCATAAAGAAATTCAATACACTACTCAGATCTGATAATAGATGATATATTATGACCCCGTTTATTCCAGAAAGGTCCAGCCTCATAGCATGGAAGAGAGAATACTATACAGAGAGGCCTAGAAACAGCCAAGTATACAGGCCTTGGTGAGTTGCCTGCCTACCGTACTAGCTATGCTATGATTGATCATACCTGTGTGACAGTCTCCATTAGAAACAAATAATAGGATTTGGAGGACTCTGAGACATGCAGGGACCCAGAGAAAGCTTCCTTCCCACTGCATGGACTTTCCCCTATGCACGCCTAAGCAAGAGGACATAAATTGTACAAGCAAGCAAGCTAAGAGAGAGTGGGCTAGTAAGCAACATTTCTTCTTCAGGGTTCTGGCCTATTTTGACCTCCTCTATGGTGGGCTAAGGCCTGGAAGTTTAAGAAAAATAAACTGCCCCCCCCCATCTTGCTTCGGGTCAGAGTATTTCATCCCAGCAAAAGAAAGGAAACCGAAACAGGCCTTCATAGCAGAATAACACAGCGAGATGATTTAAAACAACAGAAATTCATTTTTCCGTAGTTCCAGAAACCAAAAGTCCAAGATTAGGGCTGCATCTGACTTGTAGACACACACTTTCTTGATGTGACTTTTTGTGTGGGTGCACATCCCTCAGAGATGGTCTTTCCCCTCCTTTCAAGGACACCAGCCATGTGGGACCCTCAACCCACCCTTGGGCCCTCACTTCACTTTAATTAACTCCTTAAAGACCTCGTCTTCAAATATCTTCAGTGTTAGGGCTTCCAACAGCTGTGACAAGAGACATTATCAACATTTTATAACAGCTCAGGTGAAAGCAGCTGCTGGAACAGCCATGTGCTGGAAATTAGGAGTCTCTCATGCTATTTCTGTATTTGTTTCATATGGAGATGCCTGCCTACCAAGTACATTCTGGAAAGGTCTTCTAAAACATCCCATAAGTCAACCGGCAATTAGCCAGGTGGCTCATGAAAGTCTCAAAAGACAGTAGGAAGCCTTCACTGAGTTGCTGAAAGGAAAGGATTGAAAGGAGCCAGCCCCCTTGAAGGGACAGCTTTTTTCATAAGAATGAACAAGAGCATCCCAGATGTTTCCTCGGGATATCAAACAGTGTTCCAAATCCTGTGGAAAGCATCCCAGGGAACCTTCAACATCTTTACGGGATAAAATGCCCTGTTGGTGGCTCTGAAAAATGAAGGCTGAAGCAGCCACCCCAGCTGTGATAGGAAGCTCAAGTGCCAAGAACACTGGATATTTCAAAGCCAGCCTTGCCTTCCACCTGCAAACCTGCTCCTCCAGCTGTGCTCAAACACCTGAGTTGCTCAGTCCACAATGTGGTGCTTATACCGCCTTCCACAGAAGCTTCATGAGAACAAAAGGCTGGGGGAGGAAGGATTATTAAGTATTATTATTATTGTTATGTTGCTATTCTTGTGAAACATTCATTCCATTCAGCAAAGGAATTGCTTTATCGTTGAAAGCAATTTTGTTAGAGGAACTTTATGAAAAAAGATGTTTACATTGCCTTTAAAAGAACTGAACATGTATTCTGAAAAAAAAATAATAAAGGAATGAGTTAGGAACTCAGAGCCATATTTTCCAAGAGTAAGGGAAAAACAGTCATCTCTCTGACTAATTTAAAATTCCACCAGCAGGCTTTGAGCATTAATTATATGTGAGGCAGAATTTATTGTTGTGTACATGTGTTGATGTTAGAGAGTCCCCATTCCTCTTCTGCCATAACTTGGAATTATTTGGAACCCTGGGTCCAATTAAGGTGTGTTGTGCAAGGAATACGTGTTAGCTGTGCACAGCCCATCTGGAGCCCTGCATTTCCAGATGGCATCTGGGTATTACCTTCCATCTAGCCTCTTTTTTTCCCCTTCCCATCGCCAACGCCACCCACTTCTGTGGTTCTTGATGAACCACAGCAGGACAGATTTTTCCTTAGCCTAATACTGCTCCTACTTCTTCAAGTGAGGAAGGACTGGAGGAGGAGTCAATGTGTTGAATGATTTACCTGATTAGATTTCTACACTTCCAGGAATGTTTTGAGTGAGCTGAGGGGGGAGGAAGGCTTCCAACCTTAAAGCATTTCACACGGAATTAAATTTAGTCTGACAAGATTTCTTAAAATTTAAAATTGTGTGTTACAGGAAGAAAGGAAAATAATGATTTGGGGTGGAGTTTGGGGGAATTTCTCCGTAACGGAACCAAATGAAACAAGAAACTTGGAAGAAAGGAACGCAGTCTGAGATTGTGCAGCCACAGTAGATTAAGAAGCAGGGAAGCAAAAAGGACAGCTCAAATAAAAATTGTCAGACGTGAAACTGGAAAAAAAAAAAAGACTGCTAGATTTCGTGTTAGTGTTGGCTTGGTAGTGAGCCTCAGCCTTGTCAGGCTATCAGGAGGTACAGCCTCAGAGGAACGAGAAAAGGGTCAGACAACAGTTTGCATCCTCAGCCCACCGACTTTGACCCTTGGCAAATTGTTCAATGTCCATGGGTCACAGCACCCTTGCCTGCAAGATGGATGGATTCACGACACTCAGAGCTCATGTGTGAATCGCCTAAGGCAGCGAGGCAAAAGGCTTGGAAAATACCACGTGTAAGGTGAATGTTTGATAGCTGCAATGAGAATTACAAATACAGAGTCTTGGAGCTGGAATTTGCATTACTGACCCTTATCACCATTCTATAGGCCCCGGCATCCTTGCCAGGGATGATACAGACAAGTGAAGATCTCCTTGCAGTGAATTTGAACACAGGACCATGGGGTACAAAGAACTCTGGGCAATGGTCAAGTACTCTGTGTTCCCATCGCCACAGAACTGTGAGCAAATCCTTAATCTCAGCTACCTTAACTAATCAAGTAAGGCGAGGAACAGAGATCTCATACATATATGACACTAATTTCTGGAGAATGTGAGTTGCGATGAGGGTCTGTGTTTGACTAATGTGAGAAGGACAAAGAATAACCAGGATCCCAGGACAGGGCAGAATGGGGTCAAGGCCCCATCTTCTACCTTAAAATAGTTGCTGAGGATCTTGAAGCTTGTATCACTGGATCAAGCCATTTATTAGGTCTAATCTCTCTGTAGCCTCACAGACTCAACCAGACCTGTGCCTTCCCAGGCTCCTAAGTGGTTCTTTCCTTTTCTTTTTTTCTTTCCTTTTGGTTATTTTCAAAATAGCATTTCTCTGTGTAGCCTTGGATGTCCTGGACTCTGTTTGTTGAGCAGTCTGGACCTGAACTCAGAGATCTGCCTGCCTCTGCCTCCCAGAATTCTGGGACTAAAGGCATGCGGCTCAGTGCCTGGATTCTGAGGTGTTTCTTAATCCTAGCAAGTTGATAATCAAAATGAGGCATAACAAACCCAGGTTTTTATTAGTGCTTGGTGCCTTTCTCGTCTAAAAGGCCATGTGCATCTCTTCCTCTTACACTGACTCGGATTTTCAACTGTCTCATACAGTTTTCTTCAAACTGGATGAATTTTGTAGTTTTGAATAACGCTTTGTTTTTCATTTTTGTTTTTGTTTTTTTTTTAATGTCTTACCTTTGCCCTCACATACCCTCTAACTAAAACCAGAGTATATTCTAAAATTTCCTGGTAGTTTTAGAAATCAATTGACTCCCACAGTCTTTTCCATTTTAACATTTCCTCTTACCCCTAACCTGATACAGCCCCACCGCCCCCCACTCTCCACCACCAAGCTGGCTTTAACGTGCATGGGGCCACGCAATGGGTAAGAGTTGAGTTAGTGGCTTTCCTATTGACTTCTGATGCCCCTTGACTTTTGGGCCTTCCAGATGCAGAGGAAAGGAGAGGTGTTTGCAAAGGTGTCTGAGCTGGGCTTTCGTACCAAGAATCCACTGTCAACAATGTTGTGGTTACCATTTATGAGCTCTTGGTGGGGGCTAGGGTGAGGGAATGGGGATGTGGGGGGTACCTTCATAGTGGAAGATCTGGCTTAGGACCCTCCTTTACCTACACATATGTGGTCAAACACAATAATATTTCATGGCTGCATTTGAAACCTGAGAAAAATGATAGCCCTGCTGTGTAAAAGAGCTGTGATACGGACTGCAGCCCATTCCTTTGTTGACCCTTCTCACCATGAGAGCCTTGACTTCCTGTGACACTGAATACCAGGACAAATGACAAGCCATTTACCCTGAGTGTCAGCCTCCCATTCTTGCATGCACCTGGGTCTCTATAAAGGACTCTCTGCATGCCTCCTTCCTCACTCAAGTCTTCAGGGATAAAGGTTGTAGTGGAACCACTCCAATCCCCAGGATACTGATGACTCATGGCTTTCAGACAATGCATCTGAATACGTAGAAGATACCCAGTAGGAACAATGCTTTGTGTAGCATAGCCATCTGTCTATTTCCTAAAGAGCCTTGGAGAATTAATCTGCAGTAGATTCCCAAAGGCTGAGACAAGAGATGCACCTTCCCACATCCAGCACAAGATGACATCCTTGTAGGCACCTCCAAGGCAACAAGGATACAATATATATCATCCACCCTAATGATTTGGGTGGTCCTTCATCCATCCCCCTACAACATTCCAGACTCTAGCATCTGCCACTGCGCAGACTCCTCAGTTTCCCAGGAGTGTGTAGATGCTCCTCTCACTGCCCTTCCCCTTTGCTTAAACCTGTCATGTAGACACTGAGCTACCTCACCATTGCTCAGATGCTTGTATCAGCCCAAGACATTCCCTCTGGTCACCTCCTTTCAGATGCACTGACGTTTGGATGGACAAAGGAACAGATGGCACATAGGACTATTCAGACTTCTAAATGAGTCAAAAAGTATGTTAATTGAATAAAATAACAATAAAAAATTTAGCAATATGAAAAATATACATGTTTAAGTAAGCCAAGACATTTTTTAAACATGTGAATTTTTGTGAATTTTATGATCCATGACCAAAAGCTATTTTTTTTCCTTTTACTCTGAAGTAGTATACAGAAATTTATCACTCATATAATTCACTAGATTTGGCTCCTGATAATTTTTATTTATTTTTAAGTAATTAGTTTTGCTCTGAATTATCCTCAGTGCAGTCATTGGAGGTGTTAAAAAATGTTTTCATTGTAAAGGTGATTCAAACAAATATGTGAAAATAAAAACAATAAAAAAATGAAGAAAGAGAAAAGTATGGAAATTGGCATATTCATCAATTGTTTAAATTATTTTTGAGACAAGATCTTACTGTACAGCCCTGGATATCTTCAAACTCACAAGATGACCAGGCTGACCTGGAACTCACAGAGATGTGAATACCTCTGCCTCCTGTGTGCTGCACTAAAGGTGTTTGTCACCACTCTGAGCCACTAATTCTTACCATAGCAACTCAGGGAGGGGCCCAAGACTACAGAGGCTTGGAGCAGCCAACACTTCTCAGCTGCAACTTTCTTCACTTCCCCAGGCTTTGAGCCTCCAAAGTGAACTCTGCTCTTCAGGGTCACTTCACCTCAGCCCTCGAGAAACAGCTCCTGGATCTTCTCACGACTCGAAGCAGAAGGACAAGAGGCTCCCTTGAACCTCAATAGAATGTGTAACATATCTGAATTACATGAGCACACAGTCCCTCCAGTTCCTAGGTCATCACCAGGGCAAACCACGTAGTTGAGCTGACAAAGTCCAGATCAGTATATTCTGCTTAGAAGACACTGGAGGTCATGTGGCAAAGTGGAGGATGGGCAACCTTTTTCAAAAGAAAAAGCATTAATGCCATCCCACCACCCAGCGTGGGCACAGTGGAATGCCCACCCATGAGCCAATAATGAGCATATATAAGTATGGTCTGTATGTGGGTGGGGTCAGTTGCATATCTTATAGAACCTCTCATGTATTTAAAAGTTCTGAAATATAAATAATCTCTAAAAATTGATTTAACTATGTTTTATGCATTCCCTTTGTAAACAGTTTTATATTTAAGTAGTTGCAAACTGTTCATATTGGCAAATAGATACTGCCTGATATCAAACGATTGGCAAGCACACATTTGTCTTAACTCATACTGACACGCAACATTAACGCAATGACTATTTGCAAAAAAGCAAATCTGTGTGTTAACAATGAACCAATCCAAAACTCTGTAAACTGTGGAAAGAGGGTATGTCACATTCCTCAGTGTGAAGTCCTAACTAAATCTCTCAGCCACTTAAGATGTAAAATGTAATTAGATACACTATAAAATATTAATATTAACAATTTCTTATTAAGTGTTGGATCTCAGCCTTTATCTCTCCCAAGGTTCTAAGTATCCTTGAAGAATTCACATACTAGAACATCCTTGTGTTTTCTATCACTAGTTTCCTGATACACCTCAGATCACATAAAACAGCAATGAATATAGGAGGAAAGGGAAGTGGGGGGGGCCTAGAATGGCCTGAAGTTGCTCACCGTGGTGGGGACCCCAAACCTCTCTGTTAATGGATGTTTATGCCTCTCTTCATGCACAGTGAGTTCACAATGGTGAAAATCTCAGCCAGCCCCTACATTGTAGGGTATACTGTGGAGAACTAAAATTAAGAGCAGAAAGGCTGAAGAGAATTTTGAGGCAAAGGGGACTGGGTGGTGTGATTTCTTGGATTTGCCCTGCTGGTAAACTGATGAGGTATGAACTCTCTCTACTTGCCTGTGACTGCAGCAGGTTGTTTGCTGTGTGCCTGGATGCAGCTAGGTGCATGAGGAAAACTCAGAACTAATATCCAAGGAAAACCTCCATTTCATGCTAGTTAAGCTGTGTCACTATTCTGAACATCTCTGAGTCCAAGGGAAGCCACTTAATTTCGGGACATACCTTCTTGGCAAATGTGCTATCATCCAAGTTACGTGGTTTTTTTTTATTATTCTTGCTTCCTGTGTGTAATATTGAACACAATCAAAATCTTCCCTAGCTGTCTGGGTCTTGTGTGTGTGTGTGCTTGTTTAAATGTTGCCAGGGTATACAGTTTGTATAAGGTCATCAAAGTAACTGGACAAGATGATATCAAGTCTACTCACAGCTGGCTCTTGCAGGCCATACGATGAACAGTATCTGGGATCTTGAGATTCAGCTCAGAGCCTGATCACATTCCCTGCATCTTAAAAGCCGGCTCTTTAAATGAGCCTGATAGTTCTCAGTCTCGGTACCTTCACTTTCTATTTTTAAGCATTTCATTTGGAAATCATTTTCAAAAAAGGATTACTGTAATGATCAAGGGACAGTTACTAATTTCTAGGTTTTTGTTTTGTTTTGTTTTAAGCAGAAGCAATGAGTAAAAACCACAGTGTGAAGGATTTACCCGTCCTTAGATGGAAGATCACAGACACACTACTGAGAGACACCTGACTCAAAACCGTACAGTCCAACTATCTCTGCAGTTGTTGAAAATTAAGGTCCACGTTAATTTCCATTACTAGCAAAAGCATCTGTATAATTGGTCCCTAATGGTCATCTCTAAGTCAGCATGATTTTATTTCTGTAATGTGTAAAAACAAACTCCTTACATGTAGAGCTTGAGCTCTGCCTCACCAGGAGACAATGTATTCTTGGCAGGATTTGGGGTTTAAGCTGGCTACATTATCCAAGAATAATCACAACAGAAGCCTCTGAGTGTTCTTAGCTCTGATGTGCTTTACATCAGGGTCACATATTCTCCACGAAAATCTCCTTTGCTTTACTCTACTGTGGAAAAGGAATCAAACTGATATTTTCCTTTTTTAATGGGAAAGAAGCAAACATATGGCATAGAAGAGAAGTAAATTTATTTCTGATAGAATTAAAAAAGATATTAAAACACCAATTAACCATCCAGTTCTGGCAGTTCTTATGAAATCAACCCTAAAACAAACGTTTTCTTTGGTTATTTTTTTTAGTAAAAAGCTGTGGGCTTCATTTGTGCAAAATAATATATTTTATAATATATTCACATCATCTCCTTGGTTGTGGATTTGTACTCATAAGCTGGAGCAGGTTAAAAACATTTTGAGCACAATTGACTCTATATTCAAGGTGTAAGGAAATGCCGGCAAATACTGATGTAGGAAATAGAAAACGCCTACTTCACTGAACCCAAATAAACTATAAAAGGATACACCACCACCACCCTTGGAGCCCTGCAAGAATCTGAAAGGCATTGGTCTACATAAAAGACCTTGAAGTTGTATGTGGGTCTGCCTGACCTTGCAGCTTTCTGTTCCTGTTAATGGCCACATGTTCTCTTGGAATATTCAAATGACGCCTTGGTTCATTTACAGTCTGCCAGGCACTTGGAACCCATCGTGGAGGTGAGCATGAAAACTTTTCTCCCCATGGGAGAGAGCCAACCCCCGACATCATTAACAATATTCTGCTATGCTTGCAGATGGGAGCCTACCACAGCTATCCTCTGAGAGGATCCACCCAACAGTGGATTGAAACAGATACTGAAACTCACAGCCAAACATGGTTGATGAGTAGGGAGTCTTGTGGAAAAGTAGGGGGAAGGAGAGAAGAACCTGGAGGGCACAGGAGCGCCACAAGAAGACCAACAGAGCCAATTAACCAGGGTCCAGAGAAGCTTGAGGAGACTTAAGCACTAACCAAGGACCATGCATAGACTAGATCTAGGCTCCCTACACAGATGAAGCCAATGAGCAGCTCAGGCTTCATGGGAGTGTCCTCTGAAGAATGACACCCTCTGTGTTGTTTTGTACTAACTGTCAAGGTGGTGACAGCATCTAGCCTGGACTTGAAGACAAGTTTTGGCCTGGCTGTGTCTTTGAGGGAATTTGTAATTGTGTTTATTGAACTCAGCAGACCCACTCTAAATGCAGATAGCATCATTCCATGGGCTGGGGGTCCTGAAAATTCAATAAAAAGAAGAAAATGAGCTAAGCACCAGCTTTCATGGCTTGTGCTTCCTGAGTGTAGATATGATGTGATCATGTGATGCTCCTGCTGTGATGAACTGTACCTCAGATTATTGGCTGAAGCAAACCCCCTTTTCCTTCATTATCAGTCAGATATTCTGCCTCAACAATGAGAAAGACAACTAATGCGTATGTCTGGGTTTTGTTTCTTTCTTTGTTTGTTTGTTTGGTTGGTTGGTTGGTAAGTTGGCTGGTTCCAGTTTTCTGTTGTTGGTGTTGCTTTTGCTATAACGACAAGCATTGTTCTTCCAGTATTCTTGCCCCCTTTTTTTCTAGCTTCTTGGATACCACTTTCAAAAGAGAAGAAAATTAAAGACTAATTAAGATTACAAGAATCAATCTGAGAGTGGTTAAGTTTCAAAGGATTTTTTTAATTCTACTCTTCTACTTTAGAGCATAATAGAAAGTAACGATTTAGCATATTGTAATTGCTTTCAAGACAACATAAATTGCCAAATGGTAGACAAAGTAATCAAATTACTGTCACTATTCCATTTCCTTGTGAGTCTCTGCATTCATGAATAGACTGCCAGGCATGTAAAAGTTGACATGTGGGAAGCAGCAAAATGCAGAGGGGCTCCGTGCTCCAGGGTGCTAAACACCTGATTATGTCAGCACTCTTCATTCTACACATCTCTGCACAGTGAGGCTCACCATTTTACACATAGAGAAAGAATGCTCACGGGCTTGAGACATGCTCACTCAACAGTTAATGAGCACTTGGAGCTCTAGCAAAGAACAGGAATCCAGTTTCTAGCATTTACCTTGGAAGACTCACAATCACCTATTATCTTCAGTTCCACAGGATCTGATACCCTCTTCTGGAATTCAAGAGCACCTACATACATGTGAATATGCACACACACACACACACACACACACACACATATACACACACACCCCTTCAAAATAAAATATCTTAAAAAAAGTAAACACAAAAAGAATGTTCCAGTTTAAGTGGCTTATATGGTGTAGAGCTAAGAATTGAATCCAGAAATGTCTGGAAACAAACAAAACCATCTCATGCCTGTACAATGTCTTCCTTCGGGTTATCAGGAGACATGCTAAGGGTAAGGTGGGATCAACACACAGGCATGTGATGGATTTGGGTAGGTAATTTGATAAAAAAGTTGGGTTTCATAGTTAAGTTACAATATAGCATCATCCCTTGTTAAAAAGTGATTCTAAATCCTTTGCCCAAATTTTAGTCTGAGATTTCCTGTCTTAAGTGTTTGTTATAGAATTAAGGAGAGTGAAAGAAAAGAAAGTACATCGGGAATTGAAATGAGAAAGGGCAGAGTTTTTATTGATTCTTCTCTCTTGGAGGCTCATTAGCTATCAGATGAAATCCGAGGCCTGCCAACAAATAAACAGCATTCTCTTCATTGTAAGCTGCTAAACTGCCCCCAGCCACCACATACAGATATACAGATTAGTCTGAAATGTACTTATTGCTCCTGCTGGAGGTGGCTTAAAAAAGAAAAAAAAAAGTAAAGAAAAAAACGTTCGTTAGATACAAGATTTCTTTTTATTTTCCTCCAGGCTGCTGCAGGCTGCACAAGGTGAAGCCTGCTTTAAACGTTGGTACCAGGAGCTATTGGCTGCTCTCCAGTTCTGCGCAGGAGAAGCCCTGAATGATGAGTTTTCCAAGGAGCAGAAACTTGTCAAACTTTTGAGTGATATTGGAGAGAAAGTCAAGTCTGCCAGTGACCTTCAGAGACAGGTTGGTGAAGATATCAAATCTTTAGCATAATGTTAATTGTCTGCCCTTGAGTCAACTGTTTCAGATTCATAACTTAGAAAACAAACTCCTCAAATACACTCAGTTACAAAACTTTTAAATTATGTTATTTTTCATTTACTTTTCTTTTTTAATTTTAATATTTTTATTTTATATTAATCACAGGTTATATATTTTGTATCCTAGCCGTAGCCCCCTCCCACATTCCTTCCCTATCCCACCCTTCCCTCCCTCCCTCCTTTCCAAGTCCACTGATAGGGGAGGACCTCCTCCCCTTCCATCTAACTCTAGCTTATCAGGTCTCTTCAGGAATGGCTGCAGTGTCCTCTTCTGTGGCCTAGCAAGGCTACTCCTCCCTCAGGGGGCGGGGAGATCAAAGAGCCAGCCATTGAGTTCATGTCCCCTGTTCCCCTTACTGGTGTACCCACTTGAATATTGAGCTACCATTTGCTACATACAAGCAGGGGTTCTAGGTTATATCCATGCATGGTCCTTGGTTGG
>CM053761.1:8379712-8432946 GCA_028658305.1 Pachyuromys duprasi | reverse complement strand
CTCCTGTCCTCTCCAGGTCATACTAACTCCCCCTTCTTTCATATGATTCCCTGCACTCTGCCAAAGGGTTGGTTATGTGTCTTAATATTTGCTTTGATACACTGCTAGGTAGAGTCTTTCAGAGGCCCTCTGTGGTAGGCTCTTGTACTGCTACTTGTTTACTCCTACATCCAATGTCCATCCCATTGGTCTTTCTAAGTGAGGATTAATCCTCTTACCCCAGGTCCTCTTTCATGTTTATCTTCTTTAAGTGTATAGATTTCAGTATGTTTATCCTATCTTATAGCTCTATATAAGTGAGTATACCATGTGCGTCTTTCTACTTTTGGGATACTTCACTCAGGATGATCATTTCCAGGTCCCACCATTTGCCTGCCTGCAAATTTCATGATTTCCTCCTTCTTAATTCCTGAGTAGTATTCCATTGTGTAAAAGTACCACAATTTCTGTATCCATTCCTCAACTGAGGGGCATCTGGGTTGTTTCCAGGTTCTGGCTATTACAAATAAAGCAGCTACGAACATAGTTGAGCAAATGTCCTTGCTGTGTACTTGAACATCTTTTGGGTATATGCCTAGGAGTGGTATAGCTGGATCTTGAGGAATCACTATTCTTAATTGTCTGAGAAAATGCCAAATTGATTTCCAGAATGGTTGTACCAGCTTACATTCCCACCAGCAATGGAGGAGGGTTCCTCTTTCTCCGCATCCTTTCCAGCATGTGTTGTCACTTGAGTTTTTGATCTTAGCCATTCTGACAGGTGTAAGGTAAAATCTCCAGGTCATTTTGATTTGCATCTCCCTGATGGCTAATGACGTTGAACATTTCTTTAAGTGTTTTTCTGCCATTCTACAGTCCTCTACAGAGAGTTCTCTGTTTAGCTCCATACCCCAATTTTTAATTGGATTACTTGATTTGTTGCTTTTTAACTTCTTGAGTTCTTTATATATACTGGATATTAGCCCTCTGTCAGATATAGGATTGGTGAAGATCCTTTCCCAGTCTGTAGGCTGTCATTTGGTTCATTTACTTTTCTTAAAGTTAATAATATTTTCAATCACCAGTGCATAAATGATGTCGGTATGTAAGTAGCCATGTTTGACACAGGCTGGTTATGGCGAGAAGACACAAACTTGAAAGAAGTTTGATTTTTAAAAAATCCAGATGAAAGCCTATTTCTTTAAATTGTGTTTTACTTTAGTTACATATATATGAATATGTCAACATGTATGTGCATTGTGTACGGGTGTTCCCAGAGGTCAGAAGGCAGCAGATATCTGGCACTGCAGTCACAGGCAGCTGTGAGTTGCCTGACTTAGGCTCTGGCAACAGAACCCAAATCCTCTGGAAAATCAGCAAACACTCTTAGCTTTCAAACACCTCTGTGTGATCTCTACAAATCTCTGAGGTCACAAGCTGAACACAGTGACAAAATCAGGCTTATGGGAGAAGATCACAATCTAGCTCTATATTGTTCTAAAAACACTTTTGATACCAAATAAAATGAATTAGGTAAACATCAACAGTGCTATGGGTGGTCATGTTTTTTATGTTAACTTATATGTATAATAACTAAAATATTCTCAATGGCATAACTGTATTTACTATTCTTTTTCTTGACTTAAATGAAGCACATTGGATCTTTTTAATTATCTGCATCATTAGTTCTCTTCATTGATAGAGGCCATTAAGAAAATTGTTTTAAGTTTGATGTTGCGTACTCAGGAGGACAGTGGGCACCCACCCTTTATAAAGAACATTATTCAATAGCAGTTAAGTACTTACCTCCAACAAGAAGTTAAGGATATAAATATAACTAAAACATAATCTTGTCTTCAAGGAAACTCATAGCTTCTTTGCACTGTCTAAAACAACAAGAATGTTCAAGACTATATGAAAATAGCAACATACAAAATACCTTAAATTTGTTTCCCAAACTAGAATTTTTCTACTGGAAAAAAGATCACTACTGCCTTTGATAAGAATGCCCGAGGCTCTACTACTTCACCTTTGTAGCGGGTGGTGGAACTAAAATGGGTAAATATGGGATGCACTCTTTTTCCCTTGCTGTTTATTTATTTTTAAAAATTCATTTTACATCCTTGCTGTAGCCCTATCCCTTTTCCCTTCCCAGTACCACCCTCCTTTCCTTCTCCCTCCCTGGAATTCATTTTTAATGGAAAACATATGACTACTCCAAGGGTACTACAGGCTTATCACAGGTAGCACCTTTCAAAACCTTTGATTTCTCAATATTATTTAAAGGCTTTTAATAATTTTCTAATGTTAAACCAAAACTTTTTTGATAGAAAATTAAATAAATTGGTAGAACCTCCCAGAAATGTAGATTTAGGGTTGTTGTGTTTTTGTTTTTTTTGTTGTTTTTTCTCATCACCTGCACACCATAGATAAATAATCCCAGGACCTTTTTCATAGCTTATGTCAAGTTCCAGAGTGATACTGGTTTTACTAAAACTTTTGTGGTGAGTGACAGTGCTGAAAAATAAAACAGGAGGTATGAGGAGCAATGGATAGCTCTTAAAGAAAACTTTCACATTTTTATTATGCGTCAGTACTTTTATTGTTGAAAATTCCATACATGCATATAATCAAATCCATCCCTATTCTGTCCCCTCAAATCCTCCTGAATCCTCCCTACCATTTTCCCTCCCATTGTTATCCATTATTTTTCATTAAATCACTGAGTCTACGTAGTGTTTCATACGGGAGTGGGTGCAAGGCCATCTTCCAGGGCAACCTACAACCTTGAATGAAACTGACTCTGTCTCCCTCAACATCCACCAATTACCAACAGTTCTTCAGATAGGGATCGGCCTTGTGAGCCTCTCCCCATCCATGCTATGATTTTGATTGGCTTGATCTTGTGCAGGTCTGATTCTTGTAGTCACAGCCGCTATTGGTTAATGTGCACCCTGGCCCTGTCGTGTTTAACAAAACACTTCTTTACATCAATCAACAGCTGGCTCTGGCTCCTCAATGGTGATTCCTGAACAGTGCTCTTATGAACTCTACTTTGCCACGGGGTGGGAGTTAAAGTCAGAATACAGCTTTCTGGACTTGCTTCTCTTCTTCCACTGTGGGATCTGGGGCTCAAATTCGGTTGTCAGGCTAGCAAGGCTAGCACTTTCACTTTCTCAGCCATCTTTCATCTTTCATCTTCCATCCTGATATCTATTTTAAAAGACAATATTTTATTTTCTGTTTAAATAAAAATCACTAAACTAAATCTAACTGCAGAAAAATATTAAGGAGGTTTTGCTTGATGGGAGTGTAATAAGACACTCAGATCCACCAAAATTCCCCCTTAGCTCCCCTAAAACTCAAGAGAAATCAGGAAATGGAAATTTATTTAAAAAATTCTTTTATTTACAAACTTGGCCAAACCAGAGAGAGTGTGACTGTTAGCTTCTCTCATTTTCCTGTAACAATGTTGCAATTTTATAGAAAACATGCAACAAATGCAAATAAAAATAAAAATCAAAAATACCATACCCAATTTACCTGTGAGATAACTGGTCAGAGCTGTTGGCAACCTCTTCCTGTATATTCCTGGGGATATTTGAATTCTGTGGGGTCTGTTGACTTAGGGTTCCTCTTTCAGGAACATGGATTCCCTTCCATGATATTTATCGGGCAAACCCACTTATAGGTAATGAAAGAAGGAGAGATCCAGAAAAATGTCAGGGTGGAATTTTCCCTTCTAGATCCTAGGAGAAGTAGATTTTGTCACTTGACAAAAACCAAGAGCAAGAGCTAATATTTAAACATTATTAACCAAATTAAATTTCATCTGTATCATTTGTGCAAAGAACTTTCAAGCCTGGGGTGAAAGAGAGCTTAGAAATGTACCTCCCTGAGTGAACTGTTTATTCACATAAATTATTGTTCATGACAGTATGGTATGATTAACGTTTTGTCATTGTCTTACTAATGTAAGTAAATATTTTACATAATGTGTTGACTATTTCTTTTAAAATTTGATAGTTATAAATGAAGATTTGGGGAGATTATTTGAAAATGATTAAGTTAAAAATTACTTAATACGAAGGTTTGAAATTAATGGACCACACTCAAATCCAGCCTGCCCCGATTCTTGACAGCAGCACAATGCTTGTTTGACATTTGCTTCTAGTTGAACCTCAAGTCGATGAGAAGGGACAGGACCTCTTTGGCTGGGTGTTTTCAGCGTCACTTATTATGGTCCCTTGCCTGCTGCTCCGTCATACATCATTTACGAGCTGCCTAATTCCAGTGTCAACCACAGCACCCACCCCAGAACTGAAGAGTTTATTTAATCAATACAAGGAAAGTGTAACTCAAAGAGTCAAATTCTTTATAATTTCTTAAACATTGTTTTTCTGATTTTTTTTCTTGCAGGATGTACTAAAAAAAGAGATTGGCAGTCTAGAAGAATTCCTTAAAGATATAGAGACTTGCCATGTTCCTCTGAATCCAGCCTTATGCATAAAAGGAATTGATCCGGATGTGAGTCAAATTATTTAGTAAACAATGAGCTATTGCTTTTTTTATTCTTTAGTTCATAAAATGTTTTTACAAAGAGCAAATGATTAAAACTGGGCATTGTAACTACTTGAAGGGAAAGAACTTAATCCTATCCACACTGGGTGTTATATTGGATTCATTGTGATGACTTGGGAAAATATTGATCCTGTAGTATAATTTGTTGGTTTAGAAACAAATTATCCATTTATTGAAAGTGAAAGAGCAAAGGGTATCTCTCATAATGAATGGATTTGTCTTACTATTTGGGTGGTTGAGTTGGGAACTTTATCGATGAAACTTTTCCATATTTCTCTGAGTTATTTAGGGATGGACCAGCTGGCAGATCTAATTATAATTTCACACCTATTTATACTATATGCATAATATGAATATTACATTAATATCTTTAGCTATCTATGTCCATTTTGATTCAATTTAATATTCACTAATGTCTATATATCAGTGTGTTATAAGTTTTGTGATTTTACCCATGCCTGCAAAGCCTTTCCTAGTATTTTCAGACTCATGACTTCCTTAACATTCTATTCCTAATCCTCTGTCATGTGGTACCTCCTCAATCACCTTTCTCTGACTTAGAATCTTTTTTTCTCCTTTGTTCCCACCAAGCTTTATTATTCTCCTTCTCAGAAATGCTAGAGGAGAAAGACACTAATAGGGAATATGATTGATGAGTGAGATTTAAAAGTGAAGAGGTTAAGCTATCGTGCATTGAGCAGTAAATGATACTTAAGTCAAGTCATAAGACAACAAACATAGCGGTTAGGAGAAAATAAGTCTACTACAGGCACAAGTGGAAAAAGCTTGCTAAAGACTTGACATTTCTGTGACTTTGCTACTGTCAAGACCTCTTACAAACTTTATTGACATGCTTCACAAACATGTTTAGGGGGAACTAACAAGACATTAAATCCTGTAAATTGACATTTATCCATGTGGGCTAAATTTGAACATTACTAATGCTTTAAAAATTGTGTGAGTTTTCAAGTGTTAGATGCATTTGTTGACTAAAATATAGCTTGAAGCTATGCATCTTAGAAATGTTTAAGGTAGAAAGAAAAACAGGACTGATTTCAGTTCTTGGTTTTTGCTTTCTTTTCTTTTTTTTTATTTGAGTGTATGTTTATGTGTGTTTAAGGAGTAGAATGGAATGCTTTAATTTTGGCAACCAAAATTGCAGGTACATTTTGATCTAGTCATGTGTTGGGGTAGCAGGTTTCTGTAAGTATTATTTGTGCTGAGGACTGGTCCAGGGGCAGCCAGGATGTGCTATCTGGGCTAGCAGTCAACAATGTAGAACGTGTTATCACCTATCCTACTGCTAAGGCTACACTCCTTCCTTAAGCTGAAAGCATTGTCCAAATAAATCCATCTCCTGGACCTATTTGCTGTGACTGTCTGTCACAGCTGAGCGTCTGTGGCACAACAATGGACAAGACTGCCATAACCATATGGCATTGTCATGGGGCAAATGTTAATCTGTCCCCCAATCCAACTGTGCAGAAACCTCACAGCTGAAATGAATGTAGGAAATCTCTCCACTCTAACATGGACACTTGCAGAGCATCCGAGAGCCTACACTGCAGAGAAGCCATGTGCAAACAAAGAGTGTGGTAGAGCCTTAAGTTAGAGAAAACGTCTTACGTATCACCAGAACCTCAATGATGGAAGACAAATACATACATGTAGGCAATTTGGACCAATCATTCATTTAGAACTCTTAATTGTTGGCTGCAGGAAATCCTTTTGAATGCAATGTAACAAGGCATTCTGTCTCTTTCTGTGTTGCAGACATCACATAAACAAAACCACTCTCTAAATGTCTAGTCAAGTAAACATATATAGTCAAAACTCATACCTCAATATACAACAAAAAATCCACACTGGTGAGGGACTTTATAAATGTAGTGGCTATGAGGTCTTCTGCTGTAGTGTCAGGCTCATTGTTTGTCAGAATCTATTCTGAGGAGAAACCTCACAACTATCCAAGGAAGCTGTTTTGGTGTGTGGGGCCACTAAGTCCAATGAGTTCAATATATGTGGGAGAGTCTTCCGTCTGTGTTCTATCAGTGGGAGAAAAACTCAGCCTGACCCCATTTATTTTATAAAGCATAGCTCTCAAAGGCAGAGAGCAAGGGTCTCAGGCTTGCATTGTTCTCTCTTTATAAGAAAATCCTCAACCATGCCCCCTTGGGAAACTGTTAATTACAGAATTCCTTATTTCTCTTTGAGTCACTGAGGCATGAGCAGGTAGGAAAGTTGGGAGTTCCTCAGTGCAGTCTGTCTGTCTCTGTGGATAGAAAAACAAGGATCAGCGATTTTATTTACTTACAGATTTCTCATTTATTTTTCCAATTATCTTTATGCCTATGTCAATCATCTCTGCTTCTCACGGTCAGAGGTCATACATTTCTTTTCTCTCTCTTTCACCTTTTATCTTTCTTCCTTCCTTCTAGCTTTTCCATTTTACCAAGCATGAAACCATTTGCAAGACTTTGGTTCAGTCCTGCCTTCCCCTTCGATCTGACATTTTTCATCCACTTTTAAACTTCTCCTCTTAAGTTGTGTTTTCTGGTTTGCTTTTCCTCACCCAGAAAAGCCCTTCCTCTACCTATTGTCAAATCTGTGTGTCTCTCATAATCTTCAAGATCTAGTTCACCTTCAAATGACTTTATTCTTCAGATGCTTATTCATTCAACTGTGATAAATTTCTTTGTGAACTTTCCATTTAATGCCTATGTTTATACCTTCCTGCCAATTTTCATTGACATTTTAACTAAATATAGTGCTTCTTTCTGTTAGCATCCAGATAGTGATTTGCATATAGTAGTTGTTCATAATAGAATATTTTGACATGACTTTCAGTAAATATAATGTATATGAGAACAAGAAATAAAAATATGAAAGCAGAATAGATCCAAGAAAAATAAGAAGCGTGTCTAAGGCATTTTTCAGCCATTTTTTGACTTTGTCTATTCTTTTGACCTGGCATCTTTCAAAACAGGCCCCACAAACTGGAATTCATAACTTGGAAGCCATTTATCTAGACTCATTTCTGTCTAATATAGGATTTCTTAATTCTATACCATGTATAAGATCATAAAATTCACTACTTAATTCTATAGCATACTGATACATTATTTAATTATATTATATATTATTATCAATTATAATATCAATTATAATAATGTATGTTATATATTATAATTGATTCTATAGCATGATAAGATCACATAATTCATTAATGGCTCATATGACTTTTTTTTTACAGCAGAAACTCATGCTTCTCATGCAGCCTCACCTTTAAAACTATAAAACTCAGGTTTATTTAGCAAGCAATGTTTTTCATTTGGTTAGAGATTGGATTAGATTTATGTTGACAACTAAGTTAAGAATAGACCCCTTTCTTCTCAGCTTATACCGATTTTGGATGTCAGATATGTGTATTCAAACTGATCATTCAATATATATTGATGTCATATTTTACTGACTTGCTCGATTGAATGTACCAAATCCCTTTCTTTTCTTTGGTATTGACTTAATTTTACTACTCTAAGCCCAGGAAGCCTTTCAACCCTCCATCAAATTAGGAAAATAAACACATGGGAAAGTTGCATGAAAGCAGTTAACACTGAAACACCAAAAATATAAATGGGAAATGTGATGAAAGAAGGAAACTATTATCTCCAAAGAAAACACTCATGAACAACAACAAAAAAGGGTATAAAAAGGGTACCCTTTTTTCTATCAAGTTCAGCAGAACATGTCTCATACTCATTAGCCTGTGTGCCTTTTGCCAGAATGCATGCAATAAGGTTTTTTGTTCTCTACTGTTCAGGGTAGTAAAGACACTTTAAGTGCTAATTTAAAAATCTTATTGATAATAAAATATAAGAATAAGATTAGAATTTAGCTCTCTCCTGTGGGTCCATGTTTTTTTTAGTGCAAAAAAAACCGGAAATAAAATATTTAACTCTCATCTATTAGATAACTATTACAAATGCAACATCTATATGTCTTTGTAATTTATTTTAAGCATAAATATATCTATTACTGGATTTATTAGTTACTTTTATGTTGCGGTAAAATATCACAAGCTGCCTAAGAGAGAAAGGATTTATTCTGGCTCACAGGTCCAAAGGGAGTCCATCACGGCAGGAAAAGCATGATAGCAGGCAGCAGAAGGGGAAAGCTGCCTAATCACATTTCTAGCCACACACAGGAAGCAGAGAGAGGGAAAGCTGGACGTGGGGCTCAGTGGTAGTCCTGCAGCATTGCTCTACCTCCTGAGGGTTCCACAACTTCCCCAAACACCATCAGCAACTAACTGTAGGTCAGGTGTGCAAACATAGGAGCTTATGGAGGACATTTCTTATTCAAAACGCCATACCTATACTATCCAGAAGCTGCTTCTACACTGATGAGAGAGTGTGCATGACTTCATGGAGCTTCTCGGAAGGGACTGCAGTTTAAAGCTGGAGAATTAGTTCTGATATTTTCCATTTGATAGTTTGCAATATGGTTGACTTGGGTACCTAAAACTTCAAAAAGCAAGATGTGAAGAAAGGAGCATGGTGACAAGCACTTGAGACTGGGACACTAGTGTTGGTTTCTTCATTTTTGACAAATACACTTGTTTGTCCAAGTAGAAAAATCTATTTGTTCTGTTTACTCATCTCACAAATTCTGCAAGGAGCTGTGATTTTCAGAAAGGTGTTGTCTCGGTTTTATTTTGCTCACTATTCTTCTCTTCTCCTATAGGCATGCTCATATTTCAAATCTAACGCTTTGCCATTGAAGATTACTTTCATCAATGCTAATCCAATGGGCAAAAACATCAGTGTTATTTTTAAGGTACAGTAACTCTCTTGAATCCCAAAATTGATTCCATAAGCAGAACTATTGATTTATTGCTCACAAAAAGAAATGATTGCAGTTATTTTCCCCTGGCAAAAAACACAGAAGTTTCCCAATTATTTTAGAGTCTGTTTCTCTACAGAATTATAGTGTGTGCCAAGCTTATCGGCAATAAATCAAGTGTTAATGGCTAAATTCCAGGTAGCCTTCAGTTCAAATCTTGAACTAAGTTTGAATAAATGAAGGCCTAGGATCACTTTTGAATGACGGAGAAAGTGACATATTGATATATATTGCATACTACCTGGAACCTGAATGAGATAAACTGCTTTAAGATAGCAATTTTGTCTATACATACATGTTCATTTTAAATTATTTTAATTTTTAAATTATTACACATGCACACACTCACTGTGGAGTATGACGTAGTGATCTAGTGGTGGTCTGTTCTCTTTTGCCACCAGGATGGTCCTGGGAACTGAACTCATCAAACGTGGCTTTTACTCACTGAACCATCTCACCATTTCACCAGCCATGTTTATTCTTGTTTTGTTGTCCTTTCTTTCTTTCTTTCTTTCTTCCTCCTTCCTCTTTTTATGTTAGCTGTCTTTGAACTCCTGGTCCTCAAGCCTCTACCCCCAGAGTACTAAAATTACAGGCATGAATCATCACTTGCCTATTTCACTAAATTTCTTTTCTCTGTAAACAAAACATAAATAAGGGACACTTTGGTCTTTGTATAAACCCATGGGGAAGGAGTAAAAGGCAGTAACAAGGTTGTAGATGGGGCATGAGGAGACTCTGACAAGGAGGGCTAAGTAGAAGGTACAAGTCTGCCAATTGCCCAGTGCAAAGCCGACTATTCAACAAGGTCCCAGTGAGACTCTTTGGTGGAGTGAAGATGATCAAGCTCACACTTTGCATTTGACCTTCCAAACCTTGAGCCTTAGTGATCCCAAAATGCTCTTTTCTTCCATGAAGGAAAAAAAAGACACCTTTCCAGGAGTAGATAGTCTGTATAAACCAAGGACATTTAAAAAAATCTAATTCTTACTTAAGGGAAACAACAGAGAGCTTTCCCTTTTGGACCCACCACACTTCCTTCACCTCTGTTGAAAACCACACGTCGGTTGTTTCTTGTCGGAGACAGTTTCCTCTGAAAACCACCTCTCAGCCTTCACAGAGTCATAGATACAACCACACCTTATGTGAGCTACTTATGGCCTAGTGAAGAAGCATAAACATACAACAGAACTGGTCATCCTGACTTCTAGACCTTCCTTGGTCGAGTTTGAAACTTGAGTAAATAGTCCTCTGGCTCTCTGCACTAGAATTCAAGTCGAAGGAACTATAAGGAACAGAGAGGTTACTATGCAGGACAGAATTCCAAGCAGCACCTCTCTTTCTCTGGCGGAAACTCCTGTGACCCTTAATAGGCCAGAACTAGCTCCATTACCTACTCTCACAAGGGCAAGGTGCTTTGAGTGCCTAATGCAACAAGAACCCCCACCCTAAGCTGAGCAGGAAATGTACCCAGGAAAGGAATGGCTTAGTCCACTTTTGTATTCTTTGAATGACACTCAGGGAGAGGCATGAGAGTACAACCTTGTTTTTACAGGCTGGGGACGATCTTCGGCAGGACATGCTTGTTCTGCAGATTATTCAAGTGATGGACAAGATTTGGCTGCAGGAGGGTCTAGATATGCAAATGATCATTTATGAATGTCTGTCCACAGGAAAAACCCAAGGTCAGTACAGATTTGAAAATAAGGTGATTTGCATGATTTACCTCACTGGTTCACTGGTAAGACGTTATAAACCGATAGCTTTTATTTTAGGCTCCACTGTCAAAGATCCAAAGACCTATGTGTGTTCCTTTCCAATTTTCAAAATTACAAACCAGTGGAACTGATGTAAAGCATAACATGCTTTTAGAAATTATGACTTTGCTAACTGTTACACTCTTGCTTTTGTCTAGGCATTACTTGCACTAATGACTACTCTTTTTTTTTCTTCATTTCCTAAGATAACATAGATATTGACATCAACAGTGACAACATCATGGTCCTAGCATCATAGACCCTAGTGCAATAACAGACACCCAAAACCAAAGTAGACCTTCAGCTCCAAACTTCAAAGTGAAATTTTCTCCTGAGTGCATGTCATTTTTTACAAGTATAAAGTCAGCTTTTCACTAGTCTAACACTATCCATAACAGAATCACCTGTCCACTCAAAACTATTGCAGCACTAACACAAAAAACTCTAAACACATGGAATAATGTCTATTTATTAATTATTCATTACTTATTATTTGTGTGTATGAGCATGTGCATGCATGTGTGTGTGTGTACACGTGTGCACATAGGTGGGTGACATCATGCATACATTTCCTCTTTATTGGCCTCCATTTGTGTGTTATTTCTTTGAGAGCTTTGTTCATTTCCTCTTTATAACCTCAATTTGTGTGGCTATTTCTTTGAGAGAGTTGTTCGTTTCCTCTTTATGTTCCTCTATTTGTGTAGCCATTTCTCTGAAAGATTTGTTCATTTCCTCTTTTTGAGCCTCTAATAACTAGATAAGCATAGTTTTAAAGTCATTTTCTTGTGTTTCCAATGAATTGAAGTGTCCATTGATTTTGGGGGTTGCTGGTGAAGCCATGATATCCTGATTTTTGTTGGGTGTGTTCTTATGTCAGACTCTGGCCATCTGCTTATCTATAACCCTCACTATTTGTTCCTGGGGTCTGTACTTCAGGCTAGGACTCTCTTTTTTTGGTTTCTGGAATATTTTTCAGGAAGATGAGAGAGGTTCATGGGTTTGAGATTGTGTGTTGGTGTTTTAGCTGTACCTAAGTGTGGAATGTGATGCTGGTGTTATTCGCAGGCGCTGTTAGTGGGTAGAGTGCGTAGGAACAGATTCCCTGACTACCTCAGTGGTATGCAGATCTGTTTGGGCTCCAGGAATTGTTTGCCTGGAATTCACTGATAGACACACAGAGCAGGAGCTTCAGTGTTGAGAAGCTGTCCCAATAATCCCTATGTTTGGGATATTTATAAATATCCCAATAGGGGTGTGGGTGGTAGGGATCTGTTGTCTGGTTGCTTGTATAGAGGGTCCCTGGATCTGGGGCTCTGCAAGAACTCACTTGAGGGCACACTCACTCTTTTGCAGGACCAGTTGAAAAGCACAGGGGTTCCCCTTGTTCTCTACTCTCCAATTTGATCCTGCTGGGGTAAATGTGGGAGTAGGCTAACAGTCAGCTCAGTGGTGCTGTAGTGGTAGGTCTTGGTGTCCACCAGCATCGTGTTCTATGCTGGGCGCCTCCTGTGCTGGGGCCCAGGCAGTGTGCTCTGTGGCAGGCTCTGCAGTCTGCCTCCATATCCTTTACCTCCCCAGGGAAAGACTATGGCAGCCAGTCCCAGGAAAATGCCAGGGGGATGGGGACTGAGTATCCTCTATCCCAGATCCCCAGCCTGGATTTCTTTGCTAGGAGCAGACAGAACTGGGGCTCAGGCGCTGTGGTCTATGGTGGAATCTGCTGGCTAATTTCTCTGCCTCCTCCAAAGAGGGAGTAGGAAGGTGGATATGATGAAGTGCCTGGGGATCGAGCCCCCAGGAAAAGTCCACGGAGGAGTCCATGGGTGAACCAAATCTAAATGAACTCAGTTCACTGTTAGTACCCTTTCTCCCTGGAAATCTAAATATCTCTGTTCTGGGTTTAGCAACCCCTTCACTCACCAATTTTGGAGTTTCAGATTCGTTGCCCCTCAGATATGGTGCACACTGGTCGCCACCATCTTGGATCTCAGCATCATGCATACAATGGTGCATGTGTGGAGGTCAGATAACAACTTTTGGGACCAGTTCTTCCACCATGTTGTCCTTAAGAATCAAACTTGGATCATCAGGCTTGAGAGACAGAAGTATCTACTTGCTGAGCCATCTCATTGGCCCAGAACTGAAATTTAAATTCTAAAAGAATACTGAATATCTATAAAATCAGTCAAAATAAGCAAACATGCACACTTTGAATGCTATATAATATTTCTTTTCCTTTGAAAAATACAGATGTAAATATAGAGTGAAAGACTAAATGGTTTAGGTCCATTAATCAGCTTTATTTGTAGAGAATTTATGTATTTCTTTTGCAAGGTGGCTAAATTTCACATTAATGGTTGCAATAGTAAAAGCCTTGGGTTATGTTACATAGTTACCCTACTTATAAGTATTTTCTCTTTTTAAAATATTTTGGTGGTGAGTATTCATTCTATATATTGTAGGGATCAATAAAAAGCATTTTCTTAAAATATATTATGTGTTTTCATCAGATTTACCTCCTATCCTCTCCTTTCTCCTACTCTTTGCCCCTTCATGTCAGCATCCTTCTATCCTGAAGCCTCCTTCATTCTGCTTGCATGTCATATATACCTATCTGCATATGTACATGTCCATATGTATGTATGTATGTATGTATTATACATAAACATATAGATGGTTTTATGTATCTATAAAAAGCTTAGGATCCAATCAAAGAAAATATAGTATTTGTCTTTCCAATTCTTACTTATTTCATATAATATAATATAATATAATATAATATAATATAATATAATATAATATAATATAATATAAAATAGTGGTCTCTCATTGCATCCATTTTCCAGCAACCAACATCACTTCATTCTTCTTTGTGAACAAGTAAAACTCAATCAATACATGCTCCTTTTTAAGTGAAATCATTATTAGTTTCTCTTTAATGTTGTCTAGCAGGGAAGGAGCATGTAGCTGTCCCATGCACTCTGTTCACTCTCAGAAATGTAACATTTAATGGTGGTGTTTCTATTAATTTGAAACATTTTTTTTTCTTTTTCTGTCTTATGGTTTCACAACTTATTAAAGAAAAAATATTCCTAAATAATATAGTCATTTATTTTTAATCCAAGGAGATCTACCATTTAAACCCACTGTTGCTAAAGAGCCATTCTAAAAAAGTGCCCCTCTTTCTGGGACCCCAGCAGCAACCCCAGTGTCCTTGACAGTACCTCTTGAGAGGTTATCTGCTAAATGCCAACAGAATCCCCCCAACCTCATGATTTGTAAGGAATCATTGTAGATCAGAGATGGGCTTACTTTTGTTCCAAAAGTAGGGGCCTTGTTCAGAGCTCAGCAAGCTTTTTCTAATTTCTTGAAATCAGTCTTTGATTAATGCTTCATTACAATTGTCATCTCTTGCATTCCACCTTTCCTGGTCTCACAGAAGGAACCTACTTCTTCCATATCGTAACCTGCTGGAAAAGTGAGAGTGAAACCAAACTGGCCACTCAGTGTTTCCAGTCTCTCATGGACCACCTGTGCTTTAAAAACTGAATGAACATTGGGTCCCAGGGGGATGCTTTAGTTCCATCTTCTCCTGTCTATTATCACAGCATGCAACCTAGGAGACTCAGGAGAAATAACTCTAGACTTTCCCGAAGTGGCAAACAGCAGAAGACAAGCTATTGTCCCCCTCTGTGAACCAACAGCCTTCTATGATGGCAAGATTTACAGAGGGAATTTAAACAACATTTATTCAACAAAAGCAGAGTAAAACAAATGTCATTTTCATAGGACAAAGTTGCATTCCCACTCGATTCTGAAGCTTGTTGGGTGTCTATTGTTCAAAAGCGCTCAGCTCTACGTCCCCTCTCTGTGGTCATAGAATTTTTCCGGCTCTCTCTATCCTCTGAGAGTTTGGTTGTCCAGATTTCAATTTATTTCAGTGATTTTATTTATAAAACTTAGACAGTTATTGGGTGGAGCTAGTCATCTTGGGAGAAGTCGAAAAACTATTTAAACTGTTACTCTGTATAAACTAAATATCAGAGAAGTCTTGAAAATATTTAAATGTTAACAGTCTTAGGGGCATAGTGAAAACCCTTGATAGATGAATGGCCATGGACACAAAGGTCCTACTTAAGGTCAATCAATACATGCTCCCTTTTAAGTGAAATCGTTCTCTTTAATGTTGTCTGGCAGGGAAGGAGCATGTGGCTGTCCCTTGCATTCTGTTCCCTCTCAGAAATGTAACATTTAATGATGGTGCTTCTATTAACCTGAAAAGAATTTTATTTTTAAAGTTTATGGTGTGTGTGTTCATGTGTATATCCGTTTACATAGGGGTGCAAATGCGTGTGCATGCATATGTGAAAGCTAAAGGTTGAAGTGAGTCCAGGGGACTTCACCCTTCACTCTATATGTTGAGGAATGCTTTCTTCAAAAAAAATTCTTGAGAATTTTTTACATAAAACAATGAAATATTATCATATCTACTCCCTTTATTTCCTCCTCCAATTCCCCCCATATCCTCCTGTCTTCTGGACCTGATATAGCTATTGCACTCATGAACTTGAGCCGTTGGGGTTACCTGCAGAAGATCTGCACCATATCAAGCCAGTTGAAACGCAAGCACAGATGGGACATAGGCTGTCCAAGACCCACACTACACTAAGAAAATGCTGGTAGTTGATAGTTTGTGAGGACTGGGTGATGATTTGTTCTTTGGAGAATGTGGCCACTGGTAGGATTCCCATGCTTCCATGCATGGTTCCATATCATGCACATATAGGCAGAACTAACTTGACCTATTAAATTAGAAGAAGAAAGGGAAGAGAAGAAAGGAGGAATCTCTAGATGAATCTAGAGCTTTCAGAGTAGAATTCTGGATACACATCTTGTTCTTTATGCACCTCTTGAAGGCTGGCACTATGCTCTTTGCCTTCCTGACATTTATGCAAATACTGGGGATCTGAATTCTAGTTCTCAGTCTCTTTAAGCAAACATTCTACCAATGAACCATTTATTAAGCACACTGAACAGAGATTTTTATCATGTATTGATGTTTATTGAGGAATTATATGTTGCTCACAGAAGGCAAAAACATTGTTTAAATGTGAATGTCCTACTGTAAGGTTCATGGTCGCCTCACCACTAGGCATGTGACAGTCAACATGATCTTCTAATGACCATGGGGCTTCCATGAGGCCATCCATATTGCTTCTATACCATAATTCTAGAAAGAAAACATCAAACTGCTTCTGAAGAGCTGATGAAAACCTAACATGCCCAGATTAATGAGACGTAGGAAGGATGATCAGCAGTCCTCTAGACAAGGCTTGAGAGGAAGAAGTCAGTCCGAACAGTGCTGAAAACCATTGTTGCCTCCCACATTGAAGCACATTGTCTTAAGCGTTTCTCATCCTGGGAAGCAAAGTTAGTTTCCTTAATCTCTCTCTGTTATCACCTAGGATTGATAGAGATGGTGCCTGATGCTATAACACTTGCTAAGATCCATCTGCACTCTGGGCTTATAGGACCACTGAAAGAAAACACCATCAAGAAGTGGTTTAGTCAATACAACCCCTTAAAGGAAGATTATGAAAAGGTTTGTTCTTCTGGAACTAATTTTAAGTAACGTACTTAAACGAGAATGTGCTCTGGTCTATTGGATATTGTGATTTAGGAGAAAGTAAATTAAATCCACCTTGAGTTCTAATTCCCTCACTTATCAGCCATGTGAGAATGACTAGATATAAATGGCATATTATTTTCCTTCTGAGTGAAGTTCCTGGCTATGAACAAAGAATCTTTGCACTCAGAAATGTCTCTCAAAAATCACATTCCATAGATGAGACCTTCTGAAATGAAATCCTTTCAGGAGCTTCAACTTATTTGCACACAACCTCCAATATTCATAAATAAGCCCCTTTGCTAAAATTTCTTATGGTCTGCCCCGACTTTTCATCTACTGTTGTTAAATGGTTTGTAGAATGTAAAATAAATAAATGATAGAAATTGATAAGATGATGATAGACTATAGATACATAAATGATTGATAGATAATAGGTGATAGATCAATAGATGATATAAATAGATGAATAGATATGTAAATGATTGATAGATAATAGATAGATGATAGATCAATAGATCATATAGATAGATGGATAGATGGATGGATAGATAGATAGAAAGATAGTTGGATAGATGATAGATTATATAGCTGGCAGATAATAGGTATATGAATATATAATACATAGATGGATAGGTGATAAAAATAAAGATGCAATAGCTATATGAATAGATAAATAATATGTAAGTAACACAAATAGACTGTTAGTAGATAATTGTGGATGCTTTTCTGTTTACTATTGTCATGTTGTCATTGTCTTTCATCTGACAGGCCTTGAGGAACTTTTTTTACTCTTGTGCTGGCTGGTGTGTGGTAACATTCATCTTGGGAGTCTGTGACCGGCATAATGACAATATCATGCTGACAAAGTCAGGCCACATGTTTCATATTGACTTTGGAAAATTCTTGGGTCATGCACAAACATTTGGTGGTATAAAAAGGTCAGTACACAAACATTTATTACAGTAATTAAAGCAATGTCCTAAATAATGTATAGTGTGTAATGGCAAGGAGCCTGACAAACAACTTGTGTCCAAATCCCCCAGAGTAATATAAGTATTATTATAAGTCTAATAAGATGGAAGGAAAGATTTTTTCCAGTAAATTATTAACAGAAGAGTGTTTCTTCAAGATGTTAAGAAACTAAATTGGTCTTCTTCCATGGGTTACTAAATCTATTACAAATACATGTTTCAATTAATATTTTTGTTTTCTCATAAACTTTGAAATGGAAATTATACATGAGTAGATGGCCTCCATTCATCTGGAATATTGCCTGTAGGGAATAACCACCAGTATTTTAAACATAATAGAATTAGCCAACTCTCCAATCTGACTTCTCCTTGAATCATTTCTCAGATATTTGGTGAGTGCCCATCAGTCAAGGCATTATGGGTAGAAGGGTAAAGAGCCATACAAACCTTGACCTCCTTCATTATTATGGTTGGCGTGCAAAGTGTCTCCTATGGTGCATGTGTCTGAATCTACAGCTGATGGCTCTGATTTAGAGAGTTCGAGGGCCGTAAGAAGGTGGAGCCTGACTAAAAGAAGTGGACCATGGAGGGCTCAAGATTTTCCTTGTCCCTCTCCACTGTGCCCTGTCTGTTCTTGGCTTCTTGGCTGTAGAAGGATACAAAACAACCTAACACTCTGGCCATCGTGTTTGTACCTCTGTGATAAACAGGATTCCTTCCACTGAATGTTAAAAATAAACCCCTTCACGTATTTTGTCAAGGTAATGAGAAAAGTAACTAAGAGCCATATTAAGCTAATAAGCAAAGGCATGTTGGAAGGCATATTGGAAGGAAATAATAACGTCTCATAGGAAACATAAGGCAAATATCTGGGGTGAAAGTGGCCGGGACAGGCTGCTGCTTTAAAGAGGCCTCTCAGAGGAGACGGGTAAGGTGTCCTGAGCAGACCACGGCAATTCATCCTGGAAAGAAATTTCAGGGAGACAAAGAAAATGGAACATTCCCCTGACCCAAGACTTCTGGAGAGGCAGACTTCTAGATGCCATGCCTGCATTGACCTTGCAGCTGTTGTAAGTTTCCTGACTTCTGAGAGAACAGACACAGCTCAGCTACGGATACAAAGGGTTTCACCCCTGTGCATAAACAAATGCTCCCCTTTCGTTGCTGTAATTGTAAGATTAAAAAGATTGACACCAGCATATTAAATCAAAGGGCATTGCAGCCCCAGCCTTTCTTAAGGATTCTGGAGACTACTTGCCTAATCCCTGCAATGGAAATAAGGAGGAATTTCCCAATGTTCTAAAGCCTACTGGCTTTTTTTTTTTTTTTGAAGTATTGCCTAATCTTTGTTTTTCCATTTTCTCTAACAAAGTCATAAATAAAAGTGCTTATGAAATCCAGCACTCACTATCAAATTTTCAATCAGTTCTTTGGTAATAATGTCTTACTATTTACCCCTACTATAAGTAATAGAAATGCTTTCATGAGTAAGTTGTTGCTTTTTTTTTTTAACCCCTTTCTAACAGAGATAGGATATGCCTGAGCCTCAAGGAAGCTCCTGATTCAGTATCTAAAGTTATTAAGCAGTTAAAGATTAGGTTCTTCCAGGAGGCTGAGGGCACACAGTGCTTGGACAAGGGTCAGGACAAGAGGGAAAACATTCTGTTATGCACTTAGGAAATTATTGGTGGAGCTCTCCTCAGCTGGTAATTGCTTGGAGGATGTAGCTCTTCCGGGGGTTCAGCATTCATTCTGTAATAGCATGCTCACATTGACACTGTGGTTATATTGCTCATGTGTGGTTTCCCGAGATGCCTAATTACACAAAGTTCTATCCTACTCAATGGAGACTCCAGATTTGCCTTCCCAATTAACTCACGGATATTAGACAAGAGACTTGTGTTCTTTCTGTTGGGCAGCAAAATGTGCTTTCTGGAATGTAGGTCGTTTATGATATCCAAAATAAAAAAGGTAAGTTTAAACATCCGCAGTGCACCAAATCGTTTGTGCCCGTGCTAATGATACTATTTGTAATTAGGGAAGTGCACGGCTGTCAGAAGTCTTTAAAAGAACACAGCTGAGTGTTGCCATGGTATTCCCTCATGACTCAAATATTTCAGTTTCACAAAATTAATAAAAATAATCCTGATAATAGTGATGAAGTTTGTCTCATTCCCTAGTCCTGAATTTCCGCTCAAGTACCAAGCACATCATGCAGACACTCAAATCATTCAGTCCTGAGGCAGAAACCTCTTTGCTTTCCCTCTACTGACTCTCATCAGTCTCCCCATTTGAGGAAGTAAGAAGGTGCTGCTCACAGATTTCAACAAGCACATTATTGTGGTCTTGTCTGTGTGAGAGCCTGGTGTTTCTATCTTGTTCTGCGTTCTCTACCTCCATCACCAGTGTTTAAAATAATTCTATTTCATTTGATTCTTTGGCTAAAGAGAACAAGTTTTTCCAATTTTGCTTTTGTTTTGTTTTCTGTTGTCTTAATCTGTTGATATTTCTGTATCACCAACTTCTTTGGGTCCATATCTGAAATTTACAGAGCAAGAGACACTCATGAAACTTAAAACCATGTGGTTTCTTGAGTCCTGACATTGCTGGGTGGTATGTCTGCCATTTTCAGGGACTTTAGTGTGATCGTTGGATAGCGTGAGGAAAGACAGCAGTCTGACTCACAAGACTTTATCTCTAGCCTAGATCTGTGGTCTATGGTCCTGAAAAGTGTACTGTAATCTTGGTCATCTGCTTTGGTAAGTCTCCAAAGCAGGTCCAGCGTAACTTGCATGTAAATGTCAGTCACTCTGAATGATGCTTTTCAGTCTTCCTATTACATAAGGAATAGAAGCTACATTTCTTGACTATTTCCTCCTGTTCCAAGGCACCACCTCTTTTTGCTTATCATTTTGGAACATATTTTAACTCTCCCCTCTTCTCTGGGTCTGTATGCCACAACCTTCATCTCAATAAAAGTTATTATCATATAGTATCAAAATTTTCTACAAAAAAATCTCATCTGCCTAATTACACTTTTTTATCTCCTCATATTGCAGATAAAACAATCTTTCCTTAACATTATTGTTCTGAATTAATACATTTAAGTTGCCTGTATACAGATTTTATTTTTCTGAGGAGTGAGTAAGACAGGGTCTCATGTTTACCAGGCTGGCTGCAAACTTACTGTGTAGCCAAGATGCCCTTAGATTCTTGATCCTCTGCCTCCACCTCCACATCACTAGTGTAAATGTTGCTTTTATTTCCTCAGATGAGGGAGAGCCATACCCAAGCTTTATGAATACATGGCTTGGGCTAAGCCCAGACCATTTCTTTCTCTGGTCTATCTCTAGGCTTAGGCCTGGAAGCTTCTAAACTCCATACAATCTAATCTTTTGCAGGATCAGATCTTGAGGGCTTCAGATTCCAGCTTCCATGTGCTAACCTATGCCTAGAATGTTTTCAGCCTCCAAAACTTACTGCTGAATAAGCTCACCCTTCCTAGTTCTTTTTGAACTCTGGCTGGCTGGTTCAACTCAGGTGTTCTGACTCAAAACTCCACTCCAAGCTGACTGATTCAACCTGGCCTCTCTATGCTTGTCACTGAATTGCTCTGCTTGGGAAAAATCTTCCTCTGAACTCCCCAAACTGAACTGTATGAACTCAACTGCACTCAACTGAACTGTACTCCTGCACTCTACTATACTATCCTTACTAATTCTCTCTCTCTCTCTCTCTCTCTCTCTCTCTCTCTCTCTCTCTCTGTCTCTCTCTTCCTCTCTGACTCTCTCTGCAAGGCTCATAAGTACTTTCTCTTCCCTGTCTATTCTCCTGAGAGTTCTGGGTATCCTATCTCTGATTCATTCTGTCAAACCTTTCTCTGATTCATCACTTTGCCTATTCCTTAATTAAACATTACTTTTAAACATGCCTATTTCCTTCTCTAAGCAAATCTTACTTTAATTGTTTGGGATTAAAGGTGTGTATTCCAGCCAGATTATACTATAATCCAGGGAGTGCCTGCATTCCAGCCAGATCACATAGACCTAGAAGGTCTTCAGATGTGATCCCTTCCCAGAGCAGCCATGTTGCTTGATTAAATTCCTTTACACTCTAGTTCTAGGATTATTGGCATTCCTCACTATATCCACATTTATGAAGTACTGGGCATGAAACTCAAGACTGTGTGTGACAGGCAAATAGTCTATCAAGTTAGGTATATCTCCAGACCTCAACACAATGCTTTTAAAAGCTCTTTAATCTCACCTACAGGTCTTGTACACTCTAGAGCAGATGGTGAGTAAATGTCTATTGGAGAGGTTACCTATAGTGCTCATATACCTATAGTAACATTTGGGAGTATACCTCTTACGCTTAAGTCACTGAATGAGCAGCAACAGATCCTAAATGTGAGTGCTCAGTGCAGCAGCCATGGTAAACACTTATTATAATGATCTTAGATACTATTGGCTTAATACAGAATTATATCCGCTGTATGGCTACATGGGGAGTTGATAAAAGTAACAGTAAATGTCAAATGCAATCATTTGTTTTATCAAATAAACTTACCCCTTCAATAATCACTATCTGCTTATAATATATTTCTACATTTTCAGGTATATCAGCATTTTTAAACCACCAAGCCACTCCTTACATCTGCTGGAAATCTAGAAAATACTCTCAATATTTTTACAGAATGCTAGTTTTGGAGAAAATCTAGTCATACATTTATACAAAATGTATTTATACAAAAGTTAATTTTGGAAACAGAATGACAGAATCATAACAAGCTCACTTTGTGGTCTTCCCACATAGATGCTAAATTGTCACCAGCTACTCACCACGTGGGCTACTTTTGTTTTATTTGCTGCATGTAACAAAATACCATCAACATATTGTTTTTCAGATGCAAAGATTGTATAAAAGAAGATGCTTTTCTCATGAAAAGCATACATTTCGTTTGACATTCAGCAAGGAATATTTCTTTTAAAATAATATATTTTATTTATGTAGTATGGATGTGTGTGACAGGGTACACATGAAAAAGTCAGAGGACAAGTTTTGGAAGTGAATTCTGTCCTTCCATCATGTGGTCCTTAGGAATGTAACTCAGATCATCAGGTTTGATGACTAGTGCCTTCATCCACTGAGCAATCTTTCAGTCCCTGGGGAGATGTATTATAAGTAAAACATCTTAATGGTTATCACTGGATCAGTGCTCTAGCATCAGAGAAGAGGGAGTGAGAGAGGAAGAGAGAGGAAAGGAGAGAACACATGTGGATGGGTGGGGGACAACTGACAGAGTAGAAAGTCCAGAAACAAAAGCAGACGCACTGGTAAAGCTATGAATCTGGAAAACCATTCATGCCCTGGGTTTCTAGTAACAAACGCTTCAGAGACATGCCTCAAGCCACTAAGTCTATGATCTAGAAGCAGGTTCACATCTGAGTCACTTCAAAAGCCACAGCACATCTAAAACTTCTGTAACATACAGGGACCAGATAGGTTCTTTGTTGCATATAATACTTTCATTTACTGAAGAGTTCTAGAGTAATTCTTTATTTTTATAAAGTTTATGAAAAGTAAGTAAAAATATAGTTTACAATATGGAGTCTTATTTTGTTGGGCTCCCTGAACATTTCAACTCTGATATTTACTTAGTGAAATCTGTTTCTTCAATATTGTTGTTAGTTTACATTTTTCTCTAATTTGGGTGTTTCTTTCAGATACTTGAGTTTCTGTGTGAGTTTTCTGCATCCAGTTTCTCATGGTAGTTGCACAGAATCACAACAAGTTTCTAAGAGAAGTTAGTTCGGCCAATTATAGATTTATCAGTTGAAAAGAGAAAAGTACATCCACCATATTAGAAATGTTCTTGTATATTTGTTTCTGATTATAAAAGTCTAGGATAGTCCTAAAACTCTTGTGGGTAAGGTACTTTTCTGTTGATGAAATCCCAGGACCAAAAGGAACTTAAAGAATAAAAAGGGTTTGCTTTGGCTCATGGCTCCAGTGGGGTAGAATCCCTTGTTTCAGGAGAGGGGGGCATACTGGCAGAGCAGGGAGCTGCCCACATGTCCATATAAACACAGGTTGCAGAGAGAGATGAACAAGCAAGGTGAGGTAAGAAGTTCTCCGAGCCAATCCCCAGAGATGCACTTCCTCCAGCATGGCTGTACTTCCTAAGGCTCCACAACCTCGCCAAACAGTGCCGCCAGCTGGAGAACACATATTTAAACCATGAGCCTGTGCGGCACACCTACTCTTCCAACCGCCACAGTTAGCAATAGTGAAAACTTCAGGGGTACCTGATCCATCAAATGTATAACAAAAAAAATAGGCCCATGTAAGGACTCGTGCAGCCAAGAAGTTTATAGTGATAAACCAGGATTAAGTTAAATGTTAAAGTAAAAGTGGGAACTGCTGACATTTTGAGTGAGAAGACAGAAAGAGGCTTAGTTCAGCTCTGCAAACACTCGTGACTGTTTGAAGACTTATAATAATATACAATCAGTGGTGATACCTAAACTGTGCTGAGTGCTTTCCATGCCGTCATTTAAGCTATGAGATTTTCTCAGTTATACCAATAACCAAGCATCTCCAACCCCTTTGGTAAAGAATGAAATCAAGTAATGGAGATGGTAAGTCTCTCGTCAAGGGCAACAACTAGTGATACATAAATCCACACTTGTAATTTGGATCACAGGGCCTGCAGCCTAGGCTCTGTGCATGGAGCCTCCCCTAGCCATTGAAGCATAGAAGCCCACAGTGCAGGGTGCTCTCTATGGGCCAGGCGCACACATCTTCTCTAAGTTGCGTCTCAGGAAGTCTAAGAGCTGAGTGTTTGTTACCCATTTTAAACACGGGAAAATTAAGTCACAGCAAGTTCAAGATAAGACCTTGCGCGTTTATCTTGTGTTTCCAAAATCTCTTCTCCCAGCCTTGCTGAAGTCCAGTACCATGAAGCTTATCATAGAATGAGTGGGAAGTCAAGGAGGCCAATACCAAAAACTAGTATCAAAGTTTGAGGAGTTAGAGTTGGCACTTGAGAGGTTTTCTATTGAATAAGTTATTGGGCAAAGAGAGCAAAGCAAGTGAGAGTTTTCGTTATTCTGACTTCTCTTGATAGTCAGCATCTATTATAAAATACAAATTTTATTATTTCATTTTGAAACAGGATCCCACGTCTGAGACCAGGCTAACCTGGAAGTCAACATGTAGTCTAGGCTGGCCTCAACCTCACAATCCGTGTTAGCCTAGGGAACACTGGAATTTGTAGCTTTGAGCCACAGTGCCCAGCTTAAAGTAACATTTTAAAACAACCATAGCCAAGCAATTTTAGAAAATGCTTTGCTGATAGCCAGAGTTCATGACTTTTTCATTTGATTCTCATACTTCAGACAGATCTAGTTAAGTCATATTGGGGAGATTTGTAGCTCAACAATGTTTTTATGAAAACAGCAGAGTCTTGAACCAGCAGAGAGCACTATTCCATTCTAAACTCTCTCTGAGCTGCCTCTCAGTTCCTTCAGTTGTGACCTGGTACAACCTTCCACGAATCCAGGCTGTCAGATATCAAACAGTTCATTCCATTTTAATCACAACTGTGGCCCCATCTAGATGCTGCTAGAAGACTTAAGACAAGTTGGTATAAAATTCCTCTCGTTGATCTATCTGCTGAGACCTCACCAGATAAAGAGGCCTCTTCCCCTCCCCCTATCTGTTTCTTTTAGAGTTGATTGCTAACACTTCATCTCAGAATTATCATGTCTCAAAGGATTATCATGTCTCAAAGCAATTTTGGAGATAGGATCTGCTTTTCAATCCTTGGGACTACAGGGGGCAGTATGACTTATGTGAAAACATGATTTGCACTGATCTTGTGTGCTCAGCTTTTTTTACTGAGTCATGTGTGAAATGAATTATGGCTACTTTTAAAACTCTCTGTTTGCTAAGCATATGACAATGAATTGGTTACATCTGTTGTTGATGCTGTTTCATAATTATCTTCTGAAAGAGTTTGTCATTATACTATCTTAACTTTTATCCTAAGAAAGTCAGCCTTCCAAGGAAAAGAAAATAGCTTTTAAGGCATTGTGATCTTGAACTCAAGTTCTGTTTTATCGCCCCAAACTGTATCAGTAAATATACTTTCAGTAATGACTTTGCATATCTCTTGCTTCTATCTTCATTAGAGCCTATCTTCTTTTAGAAGATACATTGTGTCCAAATGTAACTGGGAATTAAACATTTGACACAGTACAGAGCAACACTGTAGCACATCTTATTCTTTCTTCTCCACTGCAGCTTGCTTATTCAAAGTCCTTAATTACTAACTTTTTCCACTGCTCCACAGTGACCCACATTAGACTAGGGAAAAAAAATCAAATGGAAACACATCAGTAACTTCCTGCATTAGCCCTACAAACCATGCCTTCTCCTCCTGACTGCTTTTTTTTTTTTAATATAGGGACCGAGCCCCTTTCATTTTTACTTCAGAGATGGAGTACTTTATTACTGAGGGTGGAAAAAACACACAGCATTTTCAAGACTTTGTGGAGCTGTGCTGCAAAGCCTACAACATTGTCAGGAAACACAGCCAGCTGATCCTGAGCCTTCTAGAAATGGTAAGTCTCCCGGAGAAATGGCAGGAGTCCTGAGTGCTATTCATGTTCCCTCCAGCGGTCTCTCTCTCCTAATGGGTTGGCGTTCCCCCAAAGACCTTTTCAAACAGAAAGGAGTGAGCAGGCAAACATGTTTCTTGGCAATGTAATGCTAGCTCATGGTTTTCATCTCTGAAGTCACCAATCACAGCACTTGTTATGCATTCAGAGGGCATCATTCCCTGTGTAGCGCTGACTAAGGTTCAAGAAAAGTCATTTTTAAGATAACTTCTTTGGTTGCATTGTTCCTTTCTGAAAACAGCCTCAGAATTCTTATTTGCCTTACATATATGTAAGCCTCATGGTATGTATGAGGCAGATTCATCCTGGCTCCCTTGTCTCAATATCTGCCGTTGAAAACATGGTCACTATTTAGATTAAGAAATTTAGGTTCAAGAATTCAGACTCAGGGTTGGAGAGATGGTTCACTGGTTTTCAAGCAGAAACTTCTGAGCTGGGCATTGTGCAGAACACCTTTAATCCCAGCATTCAGGGAGGTAGGGGCAGGTAGACTGCTGGGCATTTGCTGTGAGCCTGGTTTATAAAGTGAGTCCAGGACAACCTAGGCTAACAGAAACCCTGTCTTAAAAAGAAAAACAAAAAGCATAAACTTCTCTTGCATAGGAATAGGATCCAAGTTCAGTTCAGTAAAACCCCACATCAGACAACTCACAACTGCCTGTAACTCGAGCTTCAGGGATCGGATGTCCTCTTCTGCACTCCACAGGCACCTGCACTCAAACATGCAATAACCACATACACAGAGAGAGAGCTGATTCAAAACCAAGTAAGTCTAAAAATGTAAGGGGTTAATTAGTGAGCAGACTGTAGATTGATGCATTTAGTGTCATATATCAGTTCTACTGAGCTGTGGTGAGAGAGGGCTCAGTGTTTTATCCCAGCGCCAATTGAAAGAGATGGAGAATAGCCATACAGTATAAGAAAAGAAGAACCCAATAGAAATAGAACCCAATAGAAATCATGTGGAGAATGGTATATTGATTTCTTTGCATACATACATCCATTGTAACAGTTACATCTACCTGTAGGAGAATAACAAACCACAGGTCTATCTATCTGGAGTCAATCAAACATAACTAACTTAGAGCCTTCAGTTCTGCTAACGTGGTGGTTGCGTCTCCCTAATTTTGAATGGCAGCTTAGCATTTGATGGTTACATTCCTTGAGTGTGCTCACACTTAACCCTAGATACTGTTTCCTTTTTAAATAAGGATAATAACCTTTATCTTATGGAAATGATGAAAAAATTACCTAGTAATAAATGGAAATGATGAATAAATGACCTAGTAATAAATGCATCATATGGACCAGGCATTATGCTAAAATATTAATAGATTAATCTCATAACTCTAGCTGATAATTAACATAAAGGATTTATGATAGTATTTGCCATACAGTAGAGTTTAGTTAATTAACATGATGATATAAGATCATTGTTAATTTAGTTTAAACATTGGCAGGCTAGGGATGTGTTTCAGCTGGTAAAGTGCCTGCCTAACACAGCTGACAATTGACCGTGGTGGTACACACTTGTAATCCTAAAACTCAGGACCTGGGAGGAGGAGGCATGAGGATCAGAAGTTCAAGGTCATCTTTGATTACAAAGCAAGTTTGTGGCAAGCTTGGACAACATGAAACCTTGACTCAAAAATCAATCAATCAAAAAACAGAAACAAAAAAAACCAATCAATCAACTAATCAATTAAAGGGGTTCTGACTAATATAGGATTATATGCTCATGTGTAGAATTAAGATTTGAATTAGTATTGATTAAAGCTGCAGGTTCAATTTTTCAGTTTCACTAGTTACTTCACAATTCAGTGTTGTTGTTGCTGTTGTTATGTCTTTTCTTTCTTTCTATTCTTTTTTTTCTTTTTCTTTTTTTTCTTTTTATTTATTATTATTATTATTTTTAGACTGGGAATTGAAGCTAGAACTCCCCCATTGAGTCTCTTCGCCAGGCTTCAGGATCTCCAAGTTAACTTTCCAACTACAACCTGCAATTCTTTTTGTAAATCTGTGTTCCAGCTCCCAATTCTCTTACACTCTATTGCTTTTCATCCATGGCTTACAGTTTATAACAAGCTCATTCTGTAACACAGAGAAAACTCTACAAGCACTGAATGAATGACCTTGACTTTACTTATGTAATAAATATCCAGGCACCACCAACCCTAATGTCCTCGTATACTCTGGCATGATGTGGTTCGACTCTTCCAAGGTCTTACTCATGAATTCATGAGCTCTCAAGAGCCTACTATGTGCCAGGAGCTGTCACTGACAGGTAAATGTACAAGACCAGAGTCTCGAATGGCAATGAGAAAATTTGTGTAGATGAGTAACTGAGGGTCCTGGCATATAGAAGTGACAATCATGCTGTCTTTACAGCACAAAAGGAGTAGCTCCAAACACGAGCAAGCACCTTGACCAGACACAAATATCCAGAACACAACCCCACAAACAGAGTTTCAAGCCGTGTGAGCCATTTTTCCCGTGACAATAAATTATGCCAGATGACAATGAACCCTGAGAGACTAATATGACATCAGATCATCTAGGTGAATAGGAACCTCACGTTGAGTTTTTTTTTCTTCTTCTCTTGTTTAATAAGCTTTCTGGATTTCTTTTAAAATAGTTATCAATCATGAAAAAGGTTAATTGTTAAGTGTGGTGGCTCATGTCTATAATCCCAGCAGTCAGGAGGCTGAGGCAGGAAAATTACAGGTTCAAGAACATCCTAGGCTATCGTGTCTCCAACAACAACAAATATATTTAATTTAAAGGGAAAAGGACAGATTGCTCAGTGGTTAATGGTGTTTGCAAAGGCCCTGAGCTCAGTTTTCAGCACCCGCAGCCAGAGCTCGTACGTAAATCAAGCTCAGGGATCTGAAGACCCTTTTAAAGTCTCCTTAGGTACCCACACACCTCTCTCAGTGTGTCTCTCTCTGTCTCTGCCTCTCTCTTGCTCGCTTGCTCTATCACTCTCTGTACCCCCACAATAAAAATTTTCAGTCAACATATAGTGCTTTAATCATGTTTTGAAATAGTTTCTCAAATAAATAGTAAATCGGCCATTTTAACTTAGTAATATAAGACTTTTAAAAAACAAGCCTGCCTGAGACTTCATTGAATCTAGCCTGTCTTTCAAAATAAGGGTGAAGAAATAGCAGTGGCTCTTACTTCACGTCACACATATTAAGTAATAATCTTATATTTAGACTATTACAGAAACAGAAAGAAGGACTGAGGCACTGCAGACCACTTAACCCCACAGATGAGTCCAGACGTAACTGTGGCGTGTGGTTGCCCAGTCTCTGCTCATCTACCTCCAGGCTCCCCTGCTTTACTCCGGCATGTATCCTACGTGGCTATTTAGATAAAGTTTTCAGCCTCATTTCAGGACCACTCACTCTCTAGATAAAAGTTCTTTTAAATTAAAACCAAAGTTTAAATTTGTGAAAAACTGCTCTCTCCATACACATTTAACGTGTCTTGTTGATGTCTTCAAGCACAGTTCAGGCCATTACACCATGACCCAGTTACAAGTTGAGAAATACTTGGCATGGGTCATCAACAGCTGGGTTCTGCAGATGATCAATACCCAGGCTCACGAGCCACAGGCGTGCTGTGGGTTCAATGTGGAGCTAATGACCCGTCCCCAGCAGAAAGCATCTTGTTGCCAGATATCTGCTGTGCTTTTGTTTCCTCATGGGAAAAGCAAGCAAAAAGTAATCTGTGTAATTCCCATCTTGCTTAAAAGCAGCATCTGTAGGAGACCCAAGTGTGTTGCTGGCTGAGTTCACTAACATAAAAGCCTGTATTTTGTCAGCTTTTCTCCCATTAAAAAAAATCGATATCAACTATTATGGAAGACTCTCGAAGAACACAGGGACCATTCACCGTTTTCAAATGTTCATCACTCCCATTATTGTAGGAGATATTTCCCAGCAGAAATCTTTCTATCTAGATTCCCTACATGGTAAGGAAAGAGCACTACTTTCCTAAGTGAGGCTGTCAAAATAGAACTGGACTTAGTAGCAGGAGAATAGAAACAAAACAAAAGTCCTGTCCTTAAAAGCAAATGCCTCATCCATCCAGCGTCTGTTCACATCTACCTGTTCCAGCTACCCTTTCCTTTCCCACTGCCCCCGCCACACCTATCACCCATGAATTCTAGACAAAAACACCAACACACATTGCTGTAGGTCAGCGAGCAGACACAATTAAGTGGGACCAGCTATGGCGCCATCCATATTCTGTGATATTACTACACTCAAAGACTCTTCTCAAAGAAATGGGATTCTTGATGTGGGGGCTTGGAATTTATTACCTTTAGTCGGTCACATGATGGAGAGAAAGTGGCATTTATCTGGTTTGTCACAGTCTACATGTGTCAGCTTATATAGATAGATGATAGATAGATGATAGATAGGTAATAGATATATGATAGATATATAGATAGATAATAAATACATGATTGATAGATAATAGATGATTGATAGATAGATAGATAGATAGATAGATAGATAGATAGATAGATAGATAGATAGAAATAGATAGATAATAACTGGATGACAGATACCTAGGCAAGAGGCGAGAGTAAATATACTGTGTACTCCAACAGAAAATATTTGAACAGTCCTGACCAAGCTATTATGAACTCAGAGAAACTCAGATGTAATTCAGGCTCCACAGAAATCTAATCTTAGCAAGTAGATGATCACGCAGTAGTTAAAAAGAGGATCTTTCTCAGTCAGTCCACAGATGCCTCTGGAACTCCCAGTACTATATCAAAGCTAATCTGGATTATGCTTGCTGTGGGAAACGTGTATCTCTAGGGCTGGTTTTTGTTATTTAGTAGTCAATATTAAATTTGCAAGTAGTGAGGCTTTAAAGCCTAACAAGCTTCAGTGTTTTTTCTAATCATTGATTCCTTCATCCATGCAGTCATTACCATCAGATATTCATCAGATTCCATTTGCTTATCAGCCACCATTGGAAAATATAAACAATCCCAATGCTGAGCGAAGGTCCAGTTTTCCTTCTCAGAGAACTTCAAATGTGACGTGAACAAAACATGATCAGAATTGGAAGACAGTACTTAAAAAGAGGTCAAAGCAAGACAGAGATTTCCAGTTGACAAGAAAGAAAAAGGAAATGTATTCTTAGCCAGGATAAAAAAAATAATATATATAATGATAATGTATATATGTATGGTTATATGCATACATATTCAGGTGACTAAAGAGTGAGTGTGGTTTCAGAAATGGATGCTGGCCGAGAATGTTACACAGACCGAGACTTCTGTGGACAATAAAAGAGAATTACCAAGTTTTACATTATAGAAGAGAGTGGTGACCACAATGCAGCTGCCATTGCATAGTGCACAAGCAGATGAGAAGTGAACAAGTGTTTGGAGTGGAGAGAGTACCATCATCTGGCTTGGATTTGGAGCTGACAATTCAGAAGTTACAAGAGTAACCTATTTATAGCATTGGGGGTAAAGAAAAGTTATTGAAAGTCTCTAGACATCTTGGCTGTACAAACTACTGTGATAGTGACTGCAGAGAGCACCAGAGAAGGAATGTACTAGACTGCAGAATGGTTTAAGTGTAACTCGGTAACTAGGAAAAACGAGGGAGTGAAATGTGGATCTCTTGCTGGTTGGGTATTGGTATCACTGTTAATGGAGATAAGCAGGAAAGAGGAGGAAAGACAGGGATGAAGAGAATTTGCTCATTGTTTAAAACATGGTTCTAAGGATTGAACTCAGGTTGTAAGGATTGGCAGTAAGTACCTTTACTTGATGAATTGCTGGCCCAGAATTACAAAGGTTTAGCAATGACAAAGTTGAGATGCCAAGAATAACCCATGAGAACAGGCAGCTAGGTGACTCATCTCTAGGACTTTCAATGTTCACTTGGTTTCACTTTTCATCTATGCGTTAAAATGACTCCCCAGACCACATCTGTAGCTGCGTCTTTGAACTGTTTCATTCCTCCATGTATCCAAAGATTTCAACAACCTGTGTGTGTGTGTACACATATATCCCATGTGTGTGTGTGTATATATATATATATTCCATGCATAAATTAAGTTTTTTAAATTTTTAAGTGTGTGGACATAGGGCACCCTTGGAGCCCAGAGGCATTGGACTGCCTGGAGTGACGGGAGGTTGTGTCACTGAATATGGGAGGTAGCAACTGATCTCGGGTCCGATGCAAGAGCAGCACAGGCTCTTACAGCTCAGTGGTCTCTCAGCCAGACCTATGCATGTTCAAGTCCAGTCGTGTCTCCAGTGAAAACCACTCCCTAGTCCAGCCTCTTCTTTGGCTTTTTGTAGTCCAGCTTTAACATCAGCTATGCTGATCTTCCTAACAGTCAGTTCTAATGTGTGTTGAGTAGCACTCTCTTGATTTGGGAATACATGTACTAAACCTTTAACATTGCTGAGATGTTTTACCCTGTATCTTTCCATAGCTGTTTCTTGGTCTTCAGACACATGATATTCTGTGTTCCAGAAGATTTGCAGGGATTCTTGCTGTGTGCACATTGAGAACATTATGGTCCCTTCTGTGCATATGACCCCCAGACCAACTGGGGACAGTGGCAAGAATAGTTGCAAAATCAAGTGTTTCCAAAAGAAATCATCTATGACTTTACTCATCCTGCATCACAAAACACATTTCATCCTTTATTGATAGGACTAACTTCTTTTTGCATGAGTGTCTCTATTCCAGGCAGAAACATTTATCATATTAGTTACAGGAGTATTCCTTCCTCATCCTCCCCCTCCTCTATTCTCTTTCTCTTTCTTTCTTCTTCTGTTTCTTAGAAAAATAATAATTCAAAAAGTTTTTCTCAAAAAACTGATTATAAGTAAAATAATAATATCCATTCATTATATAGTGCAATGTAAACAAATAACTACTTAAAGATGAGAAAAAAGCACAAATTTATCTCTAATTATTTCTTTGCTTTAATAATATTTTATGAATATACTCACCACTTATGCAAAGAGAATTGCATTTGTGTAGAGTGAGTTATAGAGCTAGAGAAGTGGCTTTCACACTGTGTCCCCACACCTCTGACCAGGACATGCCACCCCCATCTTCTGTAGCACAGCCGTATCCTCTTCAAAGAAATATAATATGCACTTTGTGCACCATCATATGATGAAAATGGTTTTTATTCTCCTAGAACATGTCAGGTAATTTTGTGCCCCTTTAGGTATAAGAAGATGGAGGCTTAAAGGAAACATGAAGCTTTCTCAAAGCCACTCAGATTTTAAATGGTGGCTCCAAAATGTCTGACAGGCACTAGTCATATGGTCATATTTTCTTCACTGCTGTCTGATGTGAATGCAGTGGAATTATTACTGTGCAAACACTCCACCAATAGTAATCATCCTTTATGTTATTGTTCTTTATACCCATCTCTAACTAGGGGAGTTTAAAGGCATGAAATTATGTCCATTTGTGAAGACAAAAGGAAAGGCACATCAAAACAAACTTAAATATTTGCATGCATATCATCAGAGTGAGCTCGATTTTGTCTGCATTTATTCTTTCCTTCTTGGTTTTGGTTTTGGTGTATAGATGTTGCATGCAGGACTGCCTGAGCTGAGTGGAATTGAAGACCTGAAATATGTATATAACAATCTCCGTCCACAAGACACAGACCTGGAAGCCACAAGTCATTTTACCAAGTAAGATGAGCTAGGTGTGTGTGTGTGTGTGTGTGTGTGTGTGTGTGTGTGTGTGTGTGTGTGTTGACATACAGCCTACATTTGGGATGATCTCAGGTTGACTATTCATTTGTCTGAAGCTGGCATAGTTAGAACCACCTATGCCCCCATTTTCCAAAACCAGAAACAGGGAAATGTGTGTGTCTACAGGAAGAAGGCCTTAGCCATGGCTCCACTGGCGCCATTGTTTGCTAACCAGCCTCTTCATCTAGCAGATTGCTCAATACAGGGTCATTACAAAGAACAATGGCTGACGTAAATAAATTGGTTACTCTACTTGAACTCTGTCCAGGAAAACAATTTGGAGGAAGAGATTTATGAAGAGAAACAGGTTGCTACTTTCATCTGCAAGACATTACAAATATTGGGCTATTCAGTCAAAGACCCGTGACTGTCATCTACTTTTAATCTATGTTTTATTAAGCAAGTCTGGGAAACACTGGTGTACTTCAAGGTAAGAGCATCACCAGAATGCACAGAATGTCAGTTAGACTCCATGGCTCTGGGCAAGCTATAGTTCTCAGCCAACTTCAAGCATTCAGTAAATGTCAGCTGAGCTTGTCCCTGTAAACAGTTCAAGGAAATCAGATAGAACTCTGTCTTCTCTATGACTCTTCAGAGTGACTCCTATTTGAATCTTTTAATCACTAATATTTTCAACACAGATTTATTCTTTCCCCTTTGAAAAGAAACATTAGCTAAAAAGAAATCCCTTCTGGGTTTGATTTTCCTCTGCCATTTCCATAATGCACATTTAAGAATGTGTTCTCAGTGCAAGGGTGCAGTGAGGCTTCAACCAGGCCGAACTTCACGCGCCCCAGAAATCTCTTTCAATAGACAGGCAGTTTGCCTGGCAGTGAAATTTAAGACCAATGAATGAATCAAAGAATGATAGAACCAGGACGGTTCTTATGCTTTCTGATTGTGAAAATAAACATTCAAGAGAGAAAATAGAGATGCTGAAGTTAAGGGTCTTAACTGACATCTCAGAAGCAAGGAAAAGAGCTCAGATCCAAGCCTCATTTCTCTGTTTCCAGAGTCTTTCGAGGAGTCAGTCCTGGAAAGTAGATGCTATTACTAACACTAGATAGACCCTTGCTGAGGCTGGGGAAATGGGGCAGAACCCTGCTAAGAAAAGGCAGTAAAGGGGTGGGGGAGGGGGCTGTTTATCTTCTACTTAGTTTAGTTTAGTTTAGTTTTTTTTAAATCTACTATTAGAGATTCATTAGAAAAGACTGGTATGGTTTTATATGTATGGTTTTTCACTCTTTAAAAAATATTCTCTTTTTTAACTTTATTTTTTATAATTTATTCACTTTACATGCTGATTGTAGCCCCCTGGGTCTCCTCCTGGTCTCACCTTTCCTCTCTATTCCCCTCCCCTATTTCTCAGAAACGAGGAACCGTCCTCCCCTACCATCTGACCCCAGCCTATCATGTCTTACTAGGAGTGCCTGCATCCTCTTTCTCTGTGGCCTGGAAGCCCGTCCCCCCATCCCCTCCCCCCCCCGCAGGGAAAAGTTATCAAAGAGCTGGCAACAGAGTCCATGTCAAAGACAACCCCTGCTCCCCTTACTGGGAAACCCACATGAAGATTGAGCTGCCTATTGGCTACATCCTGGCACGGGGCTTAGGTCCTCTTCATGCATGGTCTTTGGTTGGTGCATCCATCTCTGTAGCCCCCCCCCCCTCCGTGGGCCCTTATTTGTTGGCTCTGTTGGTCTCCTACTGAAAGATCTGTCTCAAAAAAAGCCGTAACAAAAACTAAAATAACTTTTAATTAAACATTTTAATATTTGCTAAAAACAAAACCACAAATAGTTGGTCATTGACTGTGGCCAAGCACTAGCTTTAGGGCATACATAGTATAGCCCCCTCAGTTTCGGGGTTCAGGAGATACCAAGTTATCTCAGCTCAAGGGTATCGACACCAGGATAGCTCACAATCTAGAAATGGAAAGAATAGGACACAGCCCAAACCTTGCATGTCCTAGGAGGTCAAAGAAGCTCCAGGGATTATATCACAGAAGTTTATGCCTCTAGCCCAGATGCCTATCCCTGGTCCTATTAATTCCATGCAGAATGAATGGGTTTGTGTGGCAACCAAAAAGCACCCTCAACCAGGTTATCCCTTCAGGAGAGGATTTCAGTGGAGTCTCTTTTTGTGCACTGTAGTGTGACAGACAGTTTGATCGACACGGAAGTGGAACATGATAGAGATGCAGGAAATAGTTTGGAGGGGACCAGAAATAGTAAAGTAAGTAATGTGCGGCTGGGCTGCAGGGCCCATGTTTGAGGTGTTTGAGATGACATTCAGCGGTATTTGGGTGATTATAGTATAGAAGTTGACAGCCCTTGCTGTCACATAGGTACATAGTGACTGATGTAGAGAAAGCACTATCAGGCCCTGGCCAGAGGAAACCCATGGACAGACTTTACTAGACAGAATTCTATCTTGTCCATCTCCTGGTTTGCGAAGGATGTGATCTTGTGTATGAATGATCTTCCCAAAGCTGAGCCATTGCCTCTGTCCATTTCCAAGGGACATGACCATGTATGGGAAGTTGATCCAAGCCAGCAACCCCATGGAGTGGGCTTATCCTCTGACCCACCTCTGTACCTCTGCCAGGGCAATTGCACAAGTGCTGATGCTCTTCTTTGCTCATTGAATTTTCCATTACAACTTTGCATAGCAGCAGGTTTATACTTGCTCTGCATTGCAGAATCAAGCAGCCTCTAGTTGTATAAAATAGAAAACTCCATCCCTGTGTTTAAAAAAGCTTCTGTCTTACCATCGTCTATCTCTTCCTTCCTACCCTTCTATTACGAGTGTCTCTGTCAAGATGTATTCAGCCCTTTCCACTACCCCCAATTTGAACTTTTTTCAGAATAGATAATTTTCATGATTTAACATTTATCCTATTATTTGTCAACTTAACACATATGTAAATCATAAATTTCTGGAGGGGGCATGTGTTCTTACTTTCAATCCTACTTAACCATGAGACTCTAGGCAACTAATATATTACCCATGAAACCTTGTTATTCGGCACTCACTAATCTTTTCTCCCATTATCCTACAGGAGAAGCTATTTTTTATGTTCTACTTATTGCTCTGTTATATACTGTAGTGCATAATTTTGTCATACATTGATTGATTGCATCAGTTCCTCTCAAGTAAAGCAGGGAAGGAGGCATATTCCAAGTTTCCGATTCCTAAGAATATTTGAGTGTGGCACAAGCCCTATCTGGGGTAATTGAAGCACCCAGCTGCAATTCTAACTACACGTAAGACATTTAATAACAACTAGCTCCTAAGGTGGTGCTTCTTATGTGCCAGGCCTTGTTGTAGGTGCATTTCATAACCTCATTGTTATTTTTAAAAAAGCCTGTGAAGTAGTAAAATGTCTAACTACATATTTACATTAGTAAAACAAAACCCAAGAAAAATTGCAAGAGACATAGCCAAGAGGGGAGGCACAGCCATGTGATGGGTGGAGATGATGTTCTAGAATGTGGAGGATCAACCAGGAGTCTGTAGTTCAAGGTCATCTATTATACAAGCAGGTTCTCAGCTACCCATCACTCCATCATCCAGAACTAATATATCCTATATCACATAGACTGTAGAACTTAAAAAAGAACTACTTATTCGCTGAAATAGAAGCAAGCTTTATAATGAATCTATCATAGGTATTTTGTGCGTCCATGAAGATCATTAGATCAAACCCACACACGTACACATTGTTAATTATATATTGTGTTTGAGAATTTTCATAATCCAAGTCATGACTTAATCAAGATATCCTTCACCGTTTGCAGACACCAACCTTACATCTGACTTCCCTGACCCTCAGGGGAAGGGTGGAACCCCGTCACCCCTATCCACCACTCAGAGCTCCTTGGATGTTTTTGTGCAGCGTCTGCTGTAGTTTCTGCCTTTAGAGACTCCTATAGGATTCCTGCACAGTGGCTTCCCAGCAGTCGCTTTCCTTCTTGCCTTGTTTTCGGTCCATTCTGAGATAGGCAGAAATGGTGTCTCTTTTCTTCTCTGCAAAATCTCCCAAAAGATTCACTCGTTCTTAAACCTCAAGAGGCTCACTATTATATTTAATCCTAAGGTTTCGGTTGCACAACTTTATACTTTTAGATCTGATGTGTCTACTCAGGTCTTCTGCAGGTTCTTTGGCCAGGATCAATAACTCAAGAGAATTTCATATTCCACATTTCATATAGCACAAAAAAAGACCTTGATACAGAAGGTCAAGAAACTTCTGTCCTTCCTGCCAATGATTATTTACAATGCAAAACTATTTCTTATGATCTATTTTTTGCATATTTCTGATTTCTGAAATATATGTTACTTCTTTAAACCTTTAAGCAATGAATAAAGTACGTTTTTAAAATCTAGGTCGATTATAAATTATAATGCAACTTAGGCAGAGAGTTTGGGATTTAAATAAAGGATAGAAATTATGTGTACTTCTTTATAACCATCATTGAGTACCTAAAAGATATTTGTCCAGAATTTACCAAAGATAGCAAGAACTGAAAATGTTCACGTCTCTTACACAAGATGGCATAGTGAAGATACATAACCTATAGCATCCCTGTAATTTTCTGTTGTCAATCTCTAGATTACTTTTATACTAATACAACTGAAATTGTATATAATCTATTGTATTACTCAGAAACAGGTGGGAACAGCAGAATGTTGGGCCAGGTTCTGCACAGAAAAAGTTATTTTCAAAATATTTTTAGCCTATGCTTAGTTGAACTTGTAGGTGTGGAGGTCATAGAGATATTTGAGCATATTTTTTTGTCTGAATCATATTGTCCTCTGTAGCTATGTTCTCTAAATCAAAGATTTTAGAACTTAAAAAAGAAATGCTTATGCACTGAAAAAGAAGTATGTTCTATAATGAATCTATCAAAGGTATTGTGTGCTTTGGTGACTATCATTAAATTAAACAGAGACACACAAATTATAAATTACATATTGTATTAGAGAGACATAAATATAGTCTCTATGTTTACATTATTTTATTCTCTTCCTTTGTTCTGAGATTCTCAAAGCATTTTGTGCTGCTGCTTATTCTGAAGTAATTACCAACTTACAGATAAAAATAAGACAAAAGAATCCACCTACTTACTGTCACCAAGATCACAGCTCAGGGGTGTGAGTAAAGATTGAGCTGTGGTCACCCTAAGTTCCTGCATCCTTCCTACACGGTTAAACTTCAGGAAGCTCTCCTCTCAACCCTGCCTGAGACTTGAAAGACAGAACTGGCTTTTTCTATCTGAATCTACTGAGCAGCATGGATTGCTTCCTTACCCCTGCGTATGTGAGTTCAGGTCAAGAGCTGATTACAAATGTTTCAGAGGATGTTACATGCTGTGAGGCACTGAAAATTATAGTGTAATTAATGCTATAGGGAGGAAAGGAAAAAACAAAACTGGCTTGCTGGCCGCGAGGATTATTCAGATCACTGTCAAGGCCTTTTTTATCCCCTAACTCCCATCTACCACTTCTTGAGTAAAGCTGAATGGAATCAAGATGACTCAGGCCCCTGCAAATTGATGCTCTCTGAGCATCAATAGCTCTATGAGGCCACTGATAGGCAACAAAGGAAATTATCCATTAAAATCCCATTTAAATGGGTTATTTCAGAAGTTTCAATCACTCTCAACCCTCTGGTTAGCTGTCCTTAGAAACAGATACCTTCTCCAGATGGATCAGAATGGTGAATGTAAAAATCCACGATCCACCTCCCCTCTCACATCTAGACAGTGCTTTTCACATCATCCATTTCCTTCTCCAAAAGTGAGAGGAGAAATTCCACATGGATATCCAGATACGTTTTTGGCCTGCCACACAGATTCTAGGATTCAGACAACATATAGTCTACCATTCTTCAGCTGAAAGCTGAAAGCTGAAGAATGCAAAACTTCAAACTTAAAAGAAGAATATCTGTTATTTGAAGAATAAATGACACAAACAGTAAGCCAGCAATGTCAGAACCAAAAGAACCTATTTGGTCTCACTGAAAACAAACCTGCTTTGTTCATCTTGCTCATCACAAGCTATGTCCACTCCTGATTTCCCAGTGTACTCTGGTATAAGTTCCAAAGATAGCTGATTCACTTACCTACGTATGCTTTTCTTACTGCCCAGGATCCTTTCATGAATGTTTGCAGAACTAGTTGCCTGTCCTGAGCCCTGTTGTGAGCACCCTTGCCAAAGAAGAGCCTGGAGCCATTTCTCTCAGCTTTCTCTCAGTTATATGCGGTTTGGAGACAGCCTCAGGAGGGACCCTTGTGTAGAGTAGACCCTTGTGCTGGTGTCAGGAATGATTCTGAAGAAGATGAAACTGCTGGCAGCCTCTAAAAAGGGTGCACTTGAATTCATATCTTAGACACAGCAGCCACAGTCCCCTGAGCCACCTAGAACTGCAGACATAGTGCAGGGAGTCCTGTGTCCCCTTCTCCCTTTAAGTCTTATGGCCAAATAACAAGACAAGACCGCATGACCAAATGCATCCAAACACAATTCCATGCTTTTGTAACTGTTCTCTCTCTCCAGAAGTGAACAAAAGAAGATTGCATAGTATAGATCCCTAGGTTGCTTTATCAGTAAGTTAAATTTTTTTATTTAGTGTCTTACAAATTGCCATATTGTAGATGGCTTTACTAGATGGCTTTATTCTGCAATTAAGAGTCAATGTCTCCTTCATCTTAGTTTAACTGCTGACACCTACAGAGATGAATACTCAAGGAACAAATAGAAGTTAGAGGAAGTAACAACCAGGCCATCTAACTTTTCTCAAACCCAGAAAACAAATTCAAAGAAAGTTCTCAGAATTTCTTCTTTCATTGTGAAAGTCCTTCATGCTTTTTTCCATCTAATTATAACTTAGACCATACCTGTTTTTTTTCAGCCCTTGCTTATTTTTACTTTTTACCTATTAGTATAACAGCTTTTACTATGTGTGTGCACTTCCCCAGTTTTTTGGCCAGCCACACTCAGTATGATCTGCGAGAGTTTAGTTGCTGCTCTAAATTTCTGCAATAACAGTGTCTCTGACAATTTGCCTAATTTTCCTAAATATCAAGTCAAGATAAAATTAGCTGTTGAGTAATAGAAATGATGTTTGGAATTTTCTGGAATACTGAGTCTAAGGATTAAATACATTTGAAAAGTATAATGTACCTACTAACGGTGCCAAAAATCACAAGTGAAGAAAGGGGTATCCCAGACGACAGTGGTACAACAGCCGTTGCCTACACAAGTGCTCTGTGCTGTGGTTGACAGTCAACAGGCGTGCCAAACCTGTGCCAGGCACACAGCTGCTTATTCTGGGGACTTCACAGCCACATGAAAACAACCTACAATTTTAAACACAGCTTTCCATATTTTAAAGAGTTGTATAAATCCCATTATAACACCATCTATTGTCATCAAGTCTTCTCTATTGTTGCATGTTAAGATATATTTTCCTGTGTTGCTTAATTTAGTATCATCAGTAAAGCAACCTGGTATGGAGGGTGTGGTTCAATGCTGTCCTTTTTTTTTTTTCTGGTAAACTACTCCATAATCGGAGTAGGCCATCAACCATCTCCTAAGTTCTCCATTCTATTTGCTCAGATCTGACCAGTTTATACAAGGCGCCTCAACAAGAAAGTATAATAACAAGCTTTTCACAGTTGAGGCTAAGGAGTCTGAGATTCTTGTTTATATTCGGTCGGGAGCCTCTTGTGACATTTACTTAGGACTCACCAACTCAGGGACATTATTTCTGAAGACTGAAACTTCAATTTGGAAAACAGCAAAGACATTTACGAAGATTTTCAATGTGTGCTGTGAGATAGTGTCTTCTATACGTGACAGAGAAGCTGCAGCCAGGGAAATCTCAGCAATGATCTTGCCTAAACACAACATAAACATGAGAACACCAACTGCCGTGCTAATGGGTGTGGGAGAGCACTCCCCAGCCTTACTCCTAGAAGACACAGGGGCAGCTAATGGCTGCTGAGAGAGGAAAACCAGTCTTCTTCAGGGATAAGTCCTGATAGGCTGTGCAATTCCAAGATGTTAGCCCCGAACACGTATAAGCAACACTGAATAAACTCAATAGGTTGTACTGGTAAATTTAGATACATACATACGTGTGTGTGTGTGTGTGTATCACAATAATAATAAGGAAAGAATAAAGGCCATGAACTTGGAAAGGAATGAGGCTCTGTGGTGGAAGGATTAGAACGAGGAGAGGGAGTGGGCCACATAAACATAGAACTCATATATGAATCACAAAAAAATTAAATTAAAAGATTTTTAAGATTAAGTTTCAAATGACAGAGGAGGATTAAGAGGAGGGAGGGAGGAGGATCAGGAGGAGGAGGGGAGAAGGAAGAAGAGGAGAGAAGGAGGAAACAGCTGCAGCAGCAACAGCCCTTGCTACTCTAATCCTCCTGTGGTAGCATTCATACAGGACTTGACGAGAACCTACCAAGACTCAAATTTTACCGAACCCATGAGTTAAACAATTGATTCCCTTTGTTTCTTTCCACATATATTTATCTATCTTTTGGACTCATATGCAATCATTTCTTTATCTATTTGGTAGTACTGGGGAGAAGTATCCACTTCCTATAATTTGTGTTACCTCTTTTGGTCCCCGAGAAATAGCATGCTTTAATAACCAAATATAATCTGTAGATGCAAGAAATCAGGCTCCTAAAGCCATTAGAAATGATGGTAAGCTTGTGAGCAGAGACAGCTTAGCACTGAGCCAGCCTGCCTTCTATTTAACAGGTGCTTTTTTAGGGGTGCAACTAAGTCAAATAATATGGAAAAGAAGCCCAGTTTCCTTTGTTGAGCAAATACATGCCACTTAGCTTCAGTGTTTCCGGATTACCGAAAAGAACATCCTAAGGAAAGTCTACACACGCTTAAAGCCAGGTTTTCCAGGCTATGTTGGCAACCTGTCAAGCCATTAAGAATTAACATGGCATACCCTGTTTTATTCAAAGGATAAAACATAAAATTTTGTTTTCATATGTACACAAATGCATTGCACACATGTGCAACCAGTTTTACCAGGAGTTCTTTTTGCCATATCTGAATGTTAATTTTTCAAAAAATTAAAGTGTTTCAAGCAAACACAAAGCTGAAGCAAGAGTGTGACCAGGCCAAGCCTGCCTGAGCTTTGGCAAGACACACTGGCAATAAAATGCATAGAAAGGTAGCTTTTATTGTGCACATGAAATGCATTAGCAAAGATCATTTGTTGAGTATATGTTTTAAATTCTATGTGGACGTGTGTGTGTGTGTGTGTGTGTGCATTAGACTGGGTGTATATATATTTAGCATGTTTGTACAGATGCCAGAAGACTGTCAGATTTTCTAAACTGTAGTTACCAGGTGTTGGGAGTTATCTAGTTTAGTTTCTGGAAACACACCCAAGTCCTCTGCAAGAGTAGCCATCTCTCTTAACCACCGTTCTTGTAAAATACATTTTTAAATAGCACATTTTGCTTAACATATGTGCTTGAATATTTTTGACATATAAATGTACAATAAATGGGAAGTGTGTGATGTATAAACATAAGCATTAAAAAGTGCTAGCCCAGCATTTCAAAAGTTGTAAATTGAATGTTGGATTATTATTTTTTCTCATAAAATTAAAAACATATATTGTGACAATGCTGCATCAATTTATCATTCCCCCCTGAGTGACTCAGAGAGCTGGGCAATCCAAACCCCAAGGCAAACAGACAAAAACAAGACAGAAACAGAAGCATAATAATGTGCTCATTTCATGTGGCAGAGTCCCTGCCATGAGATGTCTGCAAGTTAAATGAAGAACAACCTTTTTCTTGGTAGTTTGAGTCATGGGAAACCCTTCTGTTTATAAATGATAAAATTACAATGTCCCTAGAAACATAAAGAGTGACTCTCACAAAGTCTTCATAGACAATCTTTGGAAAAATATTTCTCTGAGATAACTAAAGAAGCTAATATATGTCCAGGAAAACACATATTCTGGTAATATGCACTGAAGCATGTAAATAATTTAAACTGGGAAAATAAACAAGCTCAGGGAGCAGTGTCCTATGGTCCCTTGAGGGGCTTATGCATCACTCTGGTCCACTCCTTGAAGGTGGTACTTGCCAGTGGTTACTCCGGCTTACATGAAGAGAAAAAGGTTTCCTCATACATGTAAATGTGAATTTAAAAATATGTTATTTGAACTGAAGTGGTAACTCAATTAGTAAATCCTCATCCAAACATGAGGACCTGAGTTCCGAGCTACAGCACTCACGTCAGAGCAGGTGTGGTGATTTGCAGATGGAATCGTAGTGCGGGGAGATCGTATGGCCTGCGGGCAATCGAGGCTAACCTGGTAAGCTCCAGGTTAGGGAGACCGGTCACTAAAGTAGAGAGTAACTGAGGAAGACTTCCAATGTCGGTCTCTGACCTCTGGCCTACACATGCCTGTAGAACACACACAGAGGGCTCTGTATGATGCACATGTGCACATATGACATGTATACATGCACATATATTTGTATACCACACACATGTAAAAACATAATATTTAATTTTAAGAGGAATTTCCATTGTTCCTGAAGTTACTATGATGACCAGAGCTAGAGATTTAGCATCCACCCACGCATACATTCCTAGGAGGTAGTTGTTTCTGAGGAGAAGCAATTTAAAATGTTAACATACACTGTTAGGTGAAATCACATGCTTACTGTGAAGTAGAAGGCAGTGCATGTACATCCTGAGATTGAATTTACTGAGCATGACAGCACATGCTTGCAAGCTAAGTACTCTGAAGGCTGAGGCAGGATGACCTCAAGTTTGAAGCCAGCTTAGGTCCCCTAAAACAGAAGCGACAATAAATCAAGCAAGCAAACAAACAGAAAAAATAGGGTCTAAAGTTCAAGAAATTTTATGATTATTGATATTTTCTGGTAGCTGAAAATATGCTACAATTTCTTTTTTTGCCCACGGGCTATTTCTGAGTAAAATAATCAAAGGCTGAACAACTTACAGCTTTTACCCAACAGGGAATTCCACACTAAACCTAGCAGATTGTTTTCCTTGGTAAGACAAAATTGAAAGTTTTTTTCTTTCACTATATAAAATTCATAAACAGAATGGGAACTGCAGAATCAGAGAAATGTGAATGGGACTCTTTAGTTACAGCTTCCTAGGTTATATTATTTTTTTGGTGGCATTGAACCGCTCTTGGATTTTGATTTATCTACAGAGAACATAATTTTGCTGCTTTTCTGGAGGATGAGTTTATCACGAGGTACTTGCCAGCTGATGTAGACTTCCTGAGGCCAAAGCTCTAATTGACTTCATGACCCACAGGCCCCAGTGCACACAGCAGGACCTAGCAAGGGATTTAGACATTCTTTATCAAGAGTGCCTGGGGCTCTTCTCAGAGCTTGGATCCCTCTGGCTTAGCTTTGGATCTTTAGCATAAGAATACTCTGCATAGTTTACAGACATAGCCCAATAGTAGAACACATAGCTCACAGACCTGAACCCTCCCACCCTCCATTCCCCAAACTGAAAAGTTATTCTGCATACTCTTGCACTGTTGGCATTAAACAAAGTGAGTCCTGGAGGTAGTCCCTGGGTGTACAGGTTTTATATGCATGTATCAGACCTCCAGGGCTGGGCTCCTACTACGGTATGTGTAATACTTAATGGTAATGGATGAAATTTTGCCTGTAAGAGGAGGTGGATATGAGTGATAGTTTGCCTCAAAACCACAGAGCAAGGGGCTGATAGTTCAGAAGCTAAGAGCACTTGCTACTCTTCCAGAGGATGCCAACTTCAGTTTCCAGGACCCAGATCTGGTGACTCACAACTATCTCTAAGTCCTGCTGGAGGTGACATGGTGCCCTCCTCTGGACCCCAAGGGCACTTGCATCCAGGAGGCACACACATACACGTTGAAAACAAATGCTCATGTTATGCCCAGTTCACAAACCCCAAAAGACCAGGAATAAATAGACTCATCTGTAAATACATGAGGTTTTTGTTTATAACAAGTTACAAGCTGCAGCTTGGGCCCAGAGCCCCCACTGCCAAAGCAGTTGGAGCCAAGAGCCCCTTGCCCAGGTTAGTTGGCTCATTTAAAGATTCCATTCCTTCCCAGCATGCCCAAGGCAGGGGCGTTTCCTGCCTGGCAAGCAAATGCTGCATTTTGAATTGATTGGCTAGAGGAAGGTTCCCAAACCATCAATGATCTGGTGTCCCTCCCTAGGGGGATGGGCCAGTTTCCTAGCAACTGTATCTCTAGTGAGTCCTTGCTCTCAGGGCATTACTGGACCCCTCCACCCATCTAGTTCAGGCCTTAAACTTTAATAACCACTGATTTTTAATCTCTTGGTCTCTCACTCACAGGGCTCCGTTTTGCCTAAGATTTTTAACCCTTGAGCAGTGTGAGAGCAGAGCAGGTACACAGATGGGATTTTGTGACGTGAGTGCATCACAAAAGGTGGGTGGTTCATAGTCACTGCTTTCTGAGGCCTGGATGTACAGCATCACTCAAGAGCTTCCCACCCCACAGCACATCAAAATGCCCAGAAAACATTTGCTAGATCAAAAAACTGATGAGGAAATGGACAAATACTTATAAATAACAACTGATAACATACTTAGACTGTTACTGTTGTTTTCCTGGCTTTAAAGTCAGGGTTCTGTACTACAGCGTCTATTTATGAGCTCTTAACTGAGAACATCATCAAAAGTAACAAACAGTGTGGAAATGAGAATTGGGGATGGGAGCTGTATTTAAATTATTTTAGCTAATTTTAACATTGGTATATATAAATGAGTAACGAATGGGAGAATTTGAAACTTGTTCAGAAAGAGCTAGAGGGTAGAAAAAAAAGATAAATGGGTCTTCATTTTTATAAAGGCAGAGAAAATTATTAAACATGGTTGGAGTACATTGTTACCATTAAGGACCTGGTGGATGGGTTGTAAAGGAGGGATCAAGTGAAAAGTGTTGATGCATGCCAGTGCACAAATTTATGCTTGATTACATCTATTCATCTCACAAAATATTAACAAGTTTATAATGAAATGTAGATAAATAACATACTTCTGAAAGTGAAAATTTATAAGCATTCCCATTGTCAAGGAAAAGATGAAGCCTCAAGACTCTGTGATAGTGTTCTTTTCCCAGCTGAATTGGGCAACAAGCAAAATAATCCCAAAAAATTAACAAGAAAGAAATTTCATGTAAGAGTTCAGATAAATGATTACAAGACAAATATTCAAACACAGCTACTAAGCAATTAAATGGGTAATACATTTGTCAACTCAATAGAAAGAAGAAATTTAATAAGATCTAGAAGCATTTAAAAATGTTTATGGATTAAAAAGGGATGTCATTCATATACAGTGTAAGAACTTGCACTATATGCACACACACACACAAATAAAAATAAAAGCAAATCTTTAAAAACAATGTCAGTAGTACCTGGGAAACATAACAGAGAAAATGGACATGATGCTTACATTCTAGTGTTAATGGGACACAAGGTTTACACGGCCCATCATACTGGGGAAGAGAGAGCAGAAAGGAAACTAGCAAATTTCAGTGTTGCTTCTAGTAGGGAATAAATAAAAGTATCACAAAAGCATGCAAACTTTATGTTGAGAGATAATTATATCATTAGAATGCAAACTTTCTTCAGAACTAAAGATATGCTTTCAAGGTCGGATACCAGAATCAAAACAGAAAAAAAAAACAAAACCCAAAAACACTACAAGGTGAAAAATAGCTCACATCAAGTACACATAGGCATTAAATAAATTGTTATAGTGTACTGACTTTTCTTTAAAGACAACGTGTAAGGAATAGAAGTATACAAAGATACAATGAAAGCTAAGTCATAGTTTTCAAAACCCTTTAACTAGAGGAGGAGGAGGGAAGGAGTGGGAACGTCATGTGTAGCTTTTGGCATTGCTACATGGTGTCATCTCTGGAGCTCATGCTGGAGAACCAAACACAGGCATTCATTAACAAAACTCTCAGCTTGCTGCGAGCTCACGGCTCTGTGTGGGACTGAATCTGCTGCAGGCTGCACCACCTGGCTGGAGCTTTGAGCCTACCTCTGTTTTTAGGGTTAATTTTCAGACGTGTGTAAATATTTTAAATGATCACAAGCTACAGTTAATTTGTTTTAAAATTGTAATATCCAAATATAGAAAACAAAATAAATTTATTTATTTTACTTATTTATTTTGCATGTGTCGAGGCGATCTCGCTTTGTCTCTTTCTCTCCGTTTCTCCTTCCTCTTTCCTCCAATGCTGGCTGGGGTTACAAATGTGTGACACTGCGCTCTCTCTCCTTCATTATCTGTCTGTGTGCGCGCCCCTTCCCCTCTGTGTATGTGCATGTGTGTGTGGTGTGTACTCCTGTACTCACAGCACACATGCAGCAATCACAGAACACTGAGCACACAGTACGGAAGTAAGTTTTTTTCTTTTCCAGGGATTGCATTTGGTTGTCAGACTCATCAGCAAGCCCATTACCCACCATCTCACTGGCCCCAAAGTTCTAAAAATTGTCAGAATATAGTGATCCAATTACACTTTTCTATCTTACCAAGAGAGTGACTTCTACATTTCTTAATAATTTCCAGATGTGAACTTAATGTTTAGAGATACAGTATTCAGTATCTGGGTTTTGTACACATACATTTTTGTCTCACCCTCCAAACACACTTGCATCTGGCAAACATAAGGCCCAATTATAACCAAAGCCAGGGGTGTAGGGAGTGCTTCTTACTGTCTTTTCTTTTTCCTTTTTCTAGGAAGATAAAGGAAAGTCTGGAGTGTTTCCCGGTTAAGTTGAATAACCTGATCCACACGCTTGCACAGATGCCAGCCATAAGCCTCGCCAAACCTGCTCCTCCGACTCTTATCCAGGAATCCTGCATCCTGAATAAAACCAGGACAATTCAGAGAGCCACAATTTTAGGGTTCAGTAAGACACACAGCAATGTAAGTCCAAATCTGTCTGTGCCACAGGCTCTGCTAGATAGACTTTTTAAACCATGATGTTTTTCCTATGTAAATTGAAAATCAGTTACAACTGGAGAAGTGCCATTAAGGAGATGTTTTAAGAAAAATAGTAACAACCGGAGCTATTAGTGGAGAGCCATCAGAGGGAACAGTTCCTACCCTGTGGTAGAATATAAATCAAGAACTAATTAAAGTGTCTGCAAGAAAGGACAGCAGAAATTAGGCAATGTTGCCAGAACATAAAGTTATGGTACCCTCATACATTTTATTTATAGGTAATCTTGACGTTACAAATTGAATCCTTCAGCCTTGATATTTCTTTTTTAAAAGAAAGTTTCCTTCTTTGTTTAATTTACCTAAAAAATGATTTTAGTATCTACAGAAAGTTTTATGTCCATCTTTTGATTTTTGACTGTTTATTTGCAGCTGTATCTGATCGAGGTGACATGCAGCGACAGCAGGAAAAGCCTGACCAAGAAGTCATTTGAGCAGTTTTACAGACTTCACAGCCAAATTCAGAAGCAATTCTCCTTGGTGGCTCTCCCAGAGTAAGGCACTTGCCTCTTGCCTTATTTGGCCTTCAGAACATGTCCTTGAGCAAAGGGGGAAAATGATGGCTAAGAGGTTTCCTGTTTGGAAGCAACATGCAGTTCTAAAGTAGATATGCTGTCCCAGCAGAGTCTAAGCAAAGAGCCCTTTGCAGCCAAAACCAGAACAAAGTTGGCAATTTTCTTTTTTGCTTCCAGCCATTGATTTTTGTAGATGGGAAAAAATCCGAACCTCTTTCATTTTTCATCACTTATTGGGGAAAATTGTTTTATTTTCCTGCTTTAAAATTTAATCTTCTCAGTTGTTACTATAAAAATGGAATTGAAATTGAAAGTCGGAACTAAATCAGCATGCCTACACTTTTGACAATAACAGAAAATTAAAAGCTCATATGTAAGCACACATGCATACATGGGGAGAAGACGGGATTTTTGTAGGAGGGTGATATATCAATTGGTTTATTCATAATTCGCCTTCACTGTTCTCAAGCCTGAGTTTTCTTAATCATTAATTACTACACCTGCATGATCTGAGTGTTATTTATTTCACGTACATTTTGAAGAGATTACTGTGATCATTGTTACAGTGGAAAAAACTGAAGTAAGATAACTATAGATAGAATTAAAACAACTGCTGGTGATCTAACCTAAAATACTTGTTAGGTGAAATGAGGGAACTCAATTTTAGTGTACAACAAAATTGTACTTTCACTTTAAAAGGATGAGTGTCCCAGCAATTATGCTATTGGCAGTCAGATAAGCCAAATTTTGATTTTTCTTTCATCTGCACTAGGATTTTTTTTAAGTGAACCATCTTTTAATGCTCTTAATGGTTGCTTTATGACCTGACATGCTTTGCACATATAAATTTTTATTTGTTCTTTGCTTTAGTCACTTTTCAAAACATAAATATAAGTTGCCAATGAGTGAAGAGATATCGTTAAGTATTGAAAGAGTATGTTTGCTAATGTCATAGACACTTTGAAACATGAACATTTCCAGTACCTGGAAGACAAGATATTAGACAGCAGTTCAGGAACCTGAGAGGGAAATGAATTCATTCTGGAGACATCTATATATAAATTTTGGATTTTTAAAATAGAATCAGAAAAAAAAGAAGCATAAGCAAAAAATCTTCAAACTTCAGGTGCAAAGTTCAGTATCTAGGGTTGTCTTCACTAACAGTCGCAGAATAGTACAAATCATGTATACATTAACCTCTGTTGAAGATCTTCTCTAGCCTCTTGGAGAACTCCAGAAGTGTGAGCACCACTTCCCACTGCCTCTTCTTAATCTCCAGCCTTAGTTAGGATTCTGCTCTGCACAAACTGCTGCCTGGCATGAAGCTAAATTGATATGCAAACCATTTCAGGTAATCTCTGAGGGAGGGACTTTTAGCCTTGTGTGCCCTGAGCAGCTCCTGTGGGCTGTCACTCACCCAGGGACCAAGACTAGAGATCATACATATGGAAGAAGAGGGCAAAATTTTCTTTGACACCTACATTTACCAAGAGAAGCCCTAGGAAACTTCCATAAATCCAAGCTGGAGGGGGAAAAAAATCAGAACATCACAGTCAGGAAGAATGAAATTCTAATTAGCCATAGCCTGCAATAGAGTCCTTCCAGTTGGGCATTTTGTACTTCTGGGACATCCTAGGAGTACACAGGCATGAGATTTTCTTCGAATGAATGGCTTTCATCCTCATCTGCTAGAGGAGGCAAGAATCCTTCCCCTTTTCCCACTTCTCTTTACACTGTTAGAGGTCCAGAAAAGCCACTCACTGACCACTCATACACCAGACTGAGCTCAAAAATGTTTATTGACTGCTAAACAGGAACTGACCAGCCAGGAGCATAATCTGGACTCAGGAGCCAGACCAGACATTGGTCTGCTCCTAAAATGTTTATATATATATATATATATATATATATATATATATATATATAAACAAACAAAAACCTGTAACCAGGTAACAACTAGGTAATAAAACTGTAACCAGGTGCAGAAAACAAACCATAAACAGGTAACAGCCAGGTACAAAAACACACAACCAAGCATCCAGGTGTAGGAAGCAACATTACATCATTTTGACTAGCTAGACAAATGGTTTCTAAGTGACCCTTAATTAGGCAGGTAACAAAGTATACAAAGTGTGAGAAATGAAACCATAGAAACTTACTTGGAGGCAAAATGGCTTCTGATATGCTAAAGGTACAGCAGTGATAACAGAAAGAGCCGTAGTTATGCTAAGAACTAAGGCTATAGAATTTTAGCAGGTTACAACAATGCTTTCCTCCTAGACTAGGATTTTTGTTGTGTGCTTTCCTGGGATATAAAATCCATCCTCAAGCAGACCAAAAAAAAAAATTCTTAGTGTTAGTACTGAAAGCAATCAGAACAACTTTTTTTTAAATCAGCATTTAAAAACAGAATAAAACAAAAACCGAAAAACAATTTTTTGTTTTCTTTTCCCAGAACAAAATGGAGAGTGAATATGATAGCAGTGTCAGGTAAAACAGCATCAGGATACTTTTTAATAACTAATGTTTTTATTTTTTATTTTTTATTATTAGTTACATTTTCTTAACTCTGTATCCCAGGTGAATCCCACTCCCTCATTCCATCCCAATTCCACTCTCCCTCCCATGTCTACTCCCTGCCCCTTTCCAAATCCACTGATAGGGGAGGATCTCCTCCCCTTTCATCTGGCCCTGGTTTATCAGGTCTCTTCAGGACTGGCTGCAAAGTACTCTGTGGCCTAGGAGGGCTGCTCCTCCCTTGCTGGGTGGGGAGGTCAAAGAATCTGCCATTGAGTTCATGTCAGAAATAGTCCCTACTTCCCTTGCTAGGGTACCCACTTGAATACTGAGCTACCAAGGGCTACAGGCAAGCAGAGGTTCTAGGTTATATCTACCCATGGTCGTTGGTTGGAGAAACAGTCTCATATAGGATTCCTGTGCCCAGATATATTTGGTCCTTGTGAAGCTCCTATCCTCTCCAGATCATATTAACTGCCCCTTCTTTCATATGATTCCCTGCCATCTGCTGAAGGTTTGGTTATGAGTCTCAGTTTCTGCTTTGATACACTGCTAGGTAGAGTCTTTCGGAGTCCCTCTGTGGTAGGACCCTGTCCTGTTACTTGTTTTCTCCTACATCTAATGTCCATACCATTTGTCCTTCTAAGTAAGGATTGATCATCTTAACCTGGTCCTCTTTTTTGTTTATCTTCTTGAGGTGTATAGAATTTCAGTATGTTTATCATATGTTATAGGTCTAAATAAGTGAGTATATACCATATGTGTCTTTCTCCTTCTGGGATATCTCACTCAGAATGATATTTTCTAGATCCCACCATTTGCCTGCAAATTTCA
>CM053761.1:8368708-8379212 GCA_028658305.1 Pachyuromys duprasi | reverse complement strand
TGTCATCACATGTATATGTAGTTATATATTGCATATATTTATAGTTTATACTAATTTTTATTGGTCCTAATTTTCATAACTAAGTCCAGATGAAAACAAATCTTAATACTTCAATTCTTAGATTCATGAACTATTTTAAAATATTAAATATTACTTATTCACTAGGTAATAATTGAATACATTGATTTATTTATACTGCACTCCCATGATCTTTTTAATAAGTAGCAGGGAATGTCCTGGCTGGATGTCACTACTTGATTCTGTGCGTTTGCTGAAAAAGATCCACAAGCCTCCTCATTTCCCTTTCCAGGAAGCACCATAGGCAGTCCAACAGCAAACTGTTGAAAAGATACAGTTACGCAGGATAATGCATTACCCAATGGAACCACTACTGGGCCGTCCCACTGAACTGTGTTTAAGCCCAGCTCACCAAGATGGTCTTCAGGTAGATCACAGAGAAGCCTCCTGCCCAGACTCTTCTGGACAGTGTGGCTTGAATTTACAAGAATGAGGCCAGATGGAAGCAGATGTTACCTGATGAAATGTCTAATTTATTTCATGTAATGATGTCTGTCAAGAGCCGAGAAAAAACAGTGCAGTTAGAATGCTTTGAAAAACTATGAATTATTAATCTCAGAAACTATGTGTTAGTCCCTATATGTACTAGGAGGAAACATTTGTAATCTGCTATAAATACAGTAATAAAGATCATATTAAATTAGTTTAACGTTAAATTAAATTAGTGTTGATATCAGTGATGATTTAAAATAGCACAAATGATGACAATTGTGCCCATGAAATGGCCAGAATTAACCATGTACATCCTGCCATTTTCTAATGTTTGATTGGCCCTCCACTGATGCAGGTGTCAAATTTGTGACCAACCCCAAAGGGGCTAATTTTCATACCGACCAAAATGACTCTCCTCTTTTTTAAAACAGGTTTCCTCACTGGTGGCACCTGCCTTTTACGGATGCAGATCACAAGAGAATCAGAGATCTAAGTCGTTATGTGGACCAGCTGCTGCACGGATCTTATGAAGTTGCAAATGTACGTAATCACTTACGTTTTCCACATTTATGCAAATGTCAACTGTTTGCTTATTATTACCAAAAGTAGTTTTAAATGTATCAGCATTCTGTAGTTTCTTTGCTCAGTAAATGTGTGTGGAGCATGCCTAATGAATGAGGTTCAAAACCCCAGCTAGATGCCTAGGTGATTCAAGGTGAGCTAAACGGACTACAGATGCCCCAGGATCAAAGCATGGATTTCTGCCAGTTTTAATATAGGTACAGACTGGGAGACAGACAGTATCCTTCAGGTGTTTGACTTGGGGTGAGATTTAACAGAGTTCTTCTAGGGCTTGGTCCTGAGTAGGAACAAGCCATGTAGGGAAGATAGTGGGTAAGAAAACTGTGTTACTCACCTAGGTTCCCACTGAGACTCTGAGCAAATACAACAAACAAGGTGGCTGGAAGCAACACAAACCCATTTTCTTTGATTCCTGGAACTCATAAATATGAATGTGGGAATTTAGGAACTGAAGTCAAAGTACTGGCAGACCTGCTCCTTCTGGAACGGGCCACCTTCTAGAGCAGCGGTTCTCAACCTGTGGGTCACAGCCCCTTTGGGGGTCCCATGTCAGGTATTTTGCATATCAGATATTTACATTATGATTTTAACTGTAGCGAAATTACAGTTATGAAGAGCAATCAAAGACTCTTATGGTTGGGGGTCATCACAGTCTGAGGAACTTTATTAAAGGGTCGCAGCAATGAAGGAGACTGAGAACCACTGCTCAAGGGGATCTCTTCCCCCAGAGTTGCACATTCAGGACTCGGTGACTGCCCTCACATCTTCATGTTTGGCTGCTACTGTCCCTGTGCCTCCACTAGAAGGATGTTATCCATTACACTGGGCAAACTTGGACTACAGAGGGCAGCCTTACCATCTCAAGGTCTTCAGTGCATTTTATCTGCCAAGTCTCTTTTGCTTTGTAAACTAAAGTTATATAAATTACACATGACCATCTACTGGGTTAGTATTATCTGACTGGTATTAAGGATGTACAGAAGAGAATACAGATTCAGTTCCTTTGTATGTTAATATGAAGAAGAGAGAGAAAGAGAGGAGGAGGAGGTTCTAGGTATACTGATATTTTGGCTAAGAGACATACATCTGCTGTGTGATGAAACTATTCCTGAGGAAACGCAATACAAACACCTACTCATCCCAGAAAGGAAGCTCCCACAGCAGACTAAAATAGGGATGCCCACCAAAGTTCAGCTCAGTGAACCATGAGTTTCATTGGGGTTACTTAGAGGAAAATGGGTGAAGGTCACTTATAGGAGCAGGAAGGACTCAAAGACAGCTGCATCACCAAAGCCCACCCAGCATGGGTGACAGCTCACAAGGCTGTAAACCCGGAGCACACTGCCCAGCCTGCAGGCACCTCAAGAGGTTGAGAGTTCTCTCCAGGTGCCTCAGGTGGTCTAAACCGCTTCCAGACAGCTTGGCTGGTTTCTGCTCCTTCCACGTCGCTGCTCTAGGGTCAGAGTTTTCTTTGCAGCTCAGCTTTGTTCAGTCTGAGAGGACTCTGCTTTTATTGCTTACTGTGACAGGGAGGGGCCTAGTGGATCCAGTCACTTTCACAGCCTTCCTGGAGCTCTTTAGAGTAGTCTGCTTTCCTGCTTAAAGAGATTCCTTCAGGATAGAATGTTTTAATATTGGGGCTGAGAGTAAGGGTGTTGCATAGTAGCCTCTTCTATCTGTAACAAGGCCTTCTTCTTAAAAATCTTGTGTAAAAAACACACAGTCAAGGGAATGTCATTTTGGATGGAGTTTCTATGGTCTAAGATTTTCTATCATTTTGCTTGCTTCGTTTTATATTTTCCATTTTAATCATAATCACAAGTAACAAATGAAATTTTGTATTATATATAGAATGCAATCTTTGCCTTTTAGTTGGAATGGTGTGTGTTCCTGTGTGTGTGTGCACCTGATATATTCTTTTTTCCCTTTCTTCCATACTTAAAATTCATTGAGGATAACTCAACTCTGCCCTCAATAGCTTCAGAGAGATATTCTGCTTAGCTCTGGGGATTACCACATGGATTAGAACATACATCCCTGATTTTTTAAGTCCACCATGACTTTGTAATTTTTTTTTCTTAATTTCCCAGTGACATGAAACCTTGAAACAGTCTGTTTGACCCATTTGTATTTTATAGACCATAGTGTATTTTATACACCATGATAACAATACACATTAATTTTTTTGTTCTTTGTCTGTTTTTAACATTTTTGCCTTCCCAAACCTCTTTATCCTGTTTTCAGATACGCTGTTGTTTCTCTTTCTCATATGCAAGCTTCAGGCCTTTCTGTATTTGCACTAATGGTGAGTCTTCACTGCTGGCCCTCTGATCCTTTGAAGCCACATTTAAAAGTCCCAGGTCAAGCTCTGTCAGTCACACTCTGCAGAATATTTGGATGAAATGACCTAACCTACTGTTACCAGGAGAATCTAGCACTGCAATCACCCTCAAGGTGTGCAGTTTGCAAAGTGTCTTCTCCTCACCCTGCCTTCTCAGAGGAGTTGTGCTGCAAATCCAAGTCGGTGCTCATTAGCATCCCCAAAAAGCTTTTAAATATTTCTTCATTTGCTAGGTTATTATTCTCAGTGGTCCTGAAAGCAGCTTGGAAAACTCTATAGAGATTCTGGGTTAAAATTATATCCTTCTTGCATAGGATTCAGATCAGGCTTTGCAATACACATAAGCACACATACACACAAACACACAAATGCACACACACCTACCTAAATATACATACACACATAAACACATACACATCTACCTATATGTAAGCACACTGTTCACGTGTGAAACTAATATGTCTCCAAAAGAAGCTCTCATTTTCACTACTGGTGAGTGATCTACATGACATAGAATATCCTTGTGAGACAAATGCTGGTTTTATAAGCAGGTGCCTGGCAGACAGAATTTCTCAGTTCTTAGACGTATGTTCTGGTGGTTTATCTAGGACAACATCCTAAGGGTAAAGAATAAAGGACTCTTGGCTGTTTTGCTTTTGAAAGGAGGCTCGAGAACGTTTATAGAATCTTCTAAGATAAATCACACCTCAAAGAGCTTGAAGGTAACCAGTGTGAGCCCGTCTGAAATAATAATTAGACTAATCAGCAGTCATCAAGCCTTTTCTCAAGACACAGGACCCTGTCACGTAGTCTCCAAAGTGCTGGAGTTACAGGCATGTGTTACAGGCAAGGCTTCCTAACAAGGCACCATTTTCTGTGAGGAAAAACTTTAACTCTGACATTCAATATGCTAATGAATAAAGCAACCCTCTGTTGATTTTGTGAGTAAAAAACAGAAGCAAGTACAGGCTTGCTCATGAGAGGAAGTAGAACGTCCTTCCTCCTCCCCATCCTTACCCACTGTCACAGGGAGAAACCTTCCTCTTATTCCTTGTCATATGTTGGACACTTAACAATCATTTGGCATCTAAGGTAGCAGGTCCTCAGGTGACTGGCTCTCTCATATAGGGTTAGACTATGTATCGCCCTGTTATGGTCAAGCTTGTAGACTCAGTTGTAGAGGCTGTTCTGTATCAAAGGATCAGTGCCCAACACTAGAGTCCAACTTAAATCCAAGGGAGTTAGAGTGTGCCATCCAAGTCACAACTAAAGGTCTGGCAATAGGAAATAAATAGAAGCCACAAAGTGTCACTTTAGACAAAGAGAATGGTAGAAAACAAGTATGATGAACATGTTCTCTTCTCATGCAAGAAAATGTAAGACTCTAATGACTATATTTTCACATTCTCTTCAGTTCTTAACTCACACCCAGATAGTTTATAACTCATCAATATTTTCTAAATATTATAAATGAATAAATGAATAACAATATCATCATTATCATACAGTGACCAATAGGATTGCTGCTGTCCTTCAAAGCCTAAGGGACTGACAGATTACATTTGAGAGTGACCTTTAAACTTCTTTTCTTAATTACTGGCAAGTTGTTCTCTAATCAACTCATGCTTCCAAAATAGGTAATTGTTTATATACATTTTATATGCAAACTTCCATATGAATAAGGGATGACATTCTAAAACTTGCAGAAAAAGAACCAAAATGTTTAGAACACCTTGAAAGTACTATCAAATGAACACTATACAATGAATATTCCTCTAGGGCCAGGGATATGGCTCATTTGGTATGCTTAGCTAGTGCACAGCAAGTCTTAGGTTCAATTCCTAGTAGCATGTAAGCCAGACATGGTGATGCATGCCTGTAAGCCTAGCACTCAGGAGGTAAAGGCAGGAGGATCATGAGATTAAGTTAATTAATGAATTAATAGCTGGTTTGAGCCTTGCCTGGGCAACAGGAGGCCATTGTAAAAAATAATTTCTCCTCACTTTAGTGTGTAATACAAAATGAACCTCATGACAGAGACCTCGTCCTTAGCTCAAGATAATTACGGAACTCTCCCAGCTGCCAAATGAAAGCCTGGCTTCATCGGCTGCCTACTGTCAAGCCCAAGGACAGCACTGGCCATGGTCAGCATGGGTGCATGTTAATGTATTAACTCATGACTGCACTTCCAGAGAAGCCACTCTGATTCTGTAGATTATGTTTGCAATGTATCTGTATTGAGAAAAAAGAAAGAAATGTTCACCATGAGAACTGACTGATGGAGAAACTGAGTGAGAATAATAGTCTCAGCAGCAGGAAGAGGCAAACACATAAAATAATTGATAATAATTTAAGACAATTTGAAAACTAGACCTCAGGAAAGCAGACATTTTCAACATAAAGAAAATATTCCGGTCCTAGAAGGATGATCCAACAGGAACAGTGCTCTCTCAGAGGACCCAAGTTCACTTCTCAGCAGCTACACCAGGAGCTCACAACCCTCAGTAAATCCAGCTCCAAGGGATCCAACACCTTCTGGATAACTGCATTCACACGTACACACATATATACATAAACTTAATGAGAGTATATTTTAATTTCTGTCTCAATTAATAGGTAATAGGAAATGAATAACAGACCCTTCTGTCCTTGAAGAACAAGAATATTTCATGACATTGAGTTCGAAGTGATTTTTGCATATCACAGAGCAGAGCAGAATGTTGACATCTTTGTGTCCTTTACTGACTGACATTCTCAAAAGCTCATGGCCATGTCTTTGTGCTTCAGGCCAGAACAGCTAATACTGCAGTTATCTGGGATGAAAAGTGCTGAGGTAACAGTGGGAGGATTCTCACCTTTGAGCGAGGCCTCACAGCTCACAGCAAAGCTGCTTGTATACAAAGTCTGGCATGATGAATTAAAAATATTCAGTAGCTGCTACAATTATCAGATCTGGCCTTTGGGGACAAAGGAAAGTGTGAAGTAAAGACACTTCTGGTTTCTCCTATGGTGTGATAAGATCTGTCCATATTCAGGAGTAAATTGTTAGCAGGAAACTGAGCACGTGTACAGTGAAAACTTCTGATTGGCTAATCCACAGACACCCAAGCAGAGGGCTATCATGAGAGTAGAAAGCAAAGGCACCGAGCCTGGATAGGATGGTGAGGCTGCAAAACTGCAAAACTCACTTCAGCACAGCAAGGGTTAATGAGTTTCGTCATTGCTCTCATGGATGCAGCGAGACATACAACACAGCCAACAAGCATAGACCTGCAGTTTTCATTAGAGTCACATTTACAGAGGTGGTTACATTAAAGCACTGCCTCAGAGGCCCTGAGGACAGGCGCTGTCATTTTACTGTGTGCTGCTATCAATCTTTATTGGTTAGCAATGAGGGACAGGGAAGCTGAGTAAACGATAGGTATCACATTACGTTTTAAATCAGTTTGAATTAAAGCCTGAGATTATAGTGGGTGAAAAATAGAGAAGAAAAAGGAGGAGTGATTGGCATTCTTAAGCACAAAATATTGTGAAACCAAAGATGTATGCACGCCAACTGGAGAATGTGTGTCCTTGTCTAGCCCTATGCTTCTAAGGCAGAGAATTAGATCCTGTTTCACAATAAGGCACATTAGTAGTTAAAACTGTAGCTGTTCTTCCAACATAACAGGGTCACAAGTGTATCTCCAGAAACTTAGCTGATTCTTAGCGTGGCTGGTTAAGAGCAGAGCTTGACCTGAGCTCAGCATGCGCTCTACCACCGGTAGCCATGTCCAGCCTCAATGAGGGTTTGGAGGAGGGTACTATTATAAGATTTATAGACTGCATGTCTTTTGACAATTGTCCTTTCTATACAACAAAAATCAGCAGAGTATTGTTAGATTAATGTTTCCAAAAGCACGAAAATAATATGCATGCTTTGTAAGCAGAGCCTCATAGCTGGCACATTCTACAATTACTGACTTCGCTAAAAATAAATGCATATATTTAGGTATGTTTGTATGCATGCAAATCTGGGTTGAACCCAGGGACGTGTAACTGCTAGACAAGTGCTCTACCTCTGACTGCATCCCCAGCCCAATAGGTGTTTTGCTGTTGTTGTTGTATACATTATGTACTTTCTGGGAAGAGGTACCAAAAATAGTATTCAGTTGTCCAAACACTGTTTCAGAAAAAGGGATAGATTAGTAAAGATATCTTTAGGAGTGTCATTCTCAGAAATGCTTACCTTGTTGGTAAAAGAAATCTGATGTGTGTGTGTGTACGTCTCTGTATTTTATGTGTATGGCTGTGTGTATATGTCTGTCTGTGTATTCTGTATGTGGATGTATGTGCATGTCTGTGTGTACATCTGTGTATGTCTCTGTGTGTAGGTGTGTGTGAGTATATGTGTTTATGTCTGTGTAGATGGCTGTGAGTGTGTATGTCCATATGTGTATGTATATGTATGTGTGTGCATATGTGTGTATGTGTGTGTGTTTAACCTAAGCGATTCCTATGCCTAGACATGTTTGAGAAACTGCACCACAGAAAGTAAAAAACCTGAACCTGACAGGATGACCCTATAAACATCTGACTGCCCTTGTCTGCATCCTATGCTGTTCGGTTCTGATGGCCTTAGAAAGACTTTTGTAGCCTCACACATTCCCCATGTTTTCTATTAGCCCAAGGAAAGTTCTTGGATATTGAGTGTCACTCCAGAAGCAATACTGTGATGGAGCCATCATGACAGCATCAAGTACTGAACAGCAGGGACAGGGGAGATGGTTTGGGCTCTGAAGCACTGCTGGCCAAGCAAGGAATGGGGGTCCAGATCCCCAGCACCCACACAGAAGTCAGGATTGGTGTACATGTGAAACCTCAGTAATGAAGGTGGAGGTAGGCAGGGTTCTAAAATATACCTAATCAAATCTGTGAGCCCTGTGTTCACACACACACGCACACACACACACACACACACACACGTACACACGCACGCGCACACACACACACACACACGCACACTAGCCAGTCTGGCCTCAGTGCTCAGGTTCTCAGGTTCTCTATTCTGCACAGCTCGATCAGTTGTTAATGATGTCGATATCTTTGTAGAAATTCCCAATATTCTATTGTTATGACAAAGCAATTAACAAAAGCTCCTTAAAGAAAGAGGGGATTATTCAGTTCCCTGCTTGAGGGTGACGTCCACCATGGTGGAACGCACGTGTTGACAGAGATCCTACATGTGTCAGTGGGAAAGGGCAGCAGTGCCTGAGGCCTCTGGTCATATCCACAGTCCAGGAGACAGACATGGATGCTCACACTCAGATCTCTCCATCCCTTTTATTCAGTCTGGAGCCTCTGACTATGGGATAGTGTCATGCACATGCAGGGTGGGCCTTCCCATCTGTGTGAAATCTCTCTGAGAACATCCCCCAAAGTCAAGGGCAGAGGTGTGTCTCCTCAATGACTGTGACTCAGTCCCATCAAGCTGGCAACCAGATTAACCACCACACCCCCTTAAACCTGTTTATATTTAGGAAATGAAATTTAATTTCAACATTAGATGAAACAAAACTGACCTAGAAGTCACCCTGATTGTTCCAGCACAGATCAGACTACTCTGACATTTTTAAGTCTGTGTTCCTGACTGATTGCCCTTCCTCATGGGAATGGAGGAAGCTGCTTCTGGTACATAAACATTGAGATTTATCAAATCTGGAATGTATCATCACTTCCTTTTTATTTTAAGTGACATAAACAGCTTAGAGAAAAAAATTGTGATCACAATTCTTTCTCCTCTGGAATAAAACAAGAGACTTAAAGAGATGTACATTGTTTGCCCCTGGTTCAACCCAGATTTGCATAAAGTCCAGCCTCTATCTTTGATCCCAGAAAAAGTCTTCCAAAACCACTTTTTTACCCCCATAGTTGCTTGTCATGTGGCAGCCCAGGAAAATTAAAGATAATCCGATGATGCATGCATACTAAAACACGTATTCAGTTTTAGTTATATGCAAAATTTACAACTCTTTCAAACTACCTCGTATCACTATGCATAACTATGTAAGTTTTTAAATTATTTGACAATGGCATACGTGTATGTAAACAATTTTTTCTTTTTCATGAGCCATTTCCATTTTCTCTAACAAAAATTTTCTAATTACCCATAAGTGCTCCGTTTTCTTTTTCTTTTTTTTTTTCACCCACTGAGTTTAGTTGACGGTCCTTACATAAACACAGTGATAGGTTATTTTTCAGAAAGTGGGCAACTAAACGAGCAGGGGCTGCACCACTAAAGAAGCTGCCACCCCTAGGAATAGCGCTTCCTCAAGACTAGCTATACCACTCTTAGGCATATACCCAAAAGATGCTCAAGTACACAACAAGGACATTTGTTCAACCATGTTTGTAGCAGCTTTATTTGTAAGAGCCAGAACCTGGAAACAACCCAGATGTCCCTCAGTTGAGGAACGGATACAGAAATTATGGTACTTTTACACAATGGAATACTACCCAGCAATTAAAAATGAGGAAATCATGAAATTTGCAGGCAAATGGTGGGACCTGGAAGCGATCATCCTGAGTAAGGTATCCCAAAAGCAGAAAGAAACACATGGTATATACTCTCACTTATATAGACCTATAGGATAGAATGGACATGCTGAAATCTATACACCTAGGGAAGAAAAGCAAGAAGGAGGACCCAGGGTGGGATGATCAATCATCGCTTAGATGGACAAACTGGATAGACTTGAATGTAGGAGAAAACAAGCAACAGGACAGGAGCCTACCACAGAGGGCCTCTGAAAGACTCTAACTAGCAATGTATCAAATCAGATAATAAGATTCACAACCAAGCCTTCGGCAGAGTACAGGGAATCATATGAAAAAAGGAGGAGTTAGTAAGACTTGGCGAGGACAAGAGCTCAACAAAGACCAAATAGATCAGGGCACAGGGGTCTTCTATGAGGCTGTTTCTCCAACTAAGGACCATGTATGGATATAAACTAGAACCCCTGCTCAGATGTGGCCCACGGTAGCTCAGTATCCAACTGGGTACTAGTATCCTAGTAAGGGGGACAGGGATTA
>CM053761.1:8341147-8368608 GCA_028658305.1 Pachyuromys duprasi | reverse complement strand
AGAAGATGAGGGAGGGATAGGGAGAGTGGGGGGGACTGAAGGAGGGGGCTATGGCCGGGATACAAAGTATATAACTTGTGATTGATATAAAAATAAATAAATTACTTAATACAAAAAGAAGCTGCCACCCCTAGAACTTTAATTTTTTATTGAACACCTATTGTTTGTAACGTTCTAGAGTTAAGATAATGTGGTTTTTTAAAAAAAAATTTATTGAACACCTACTTACAACCGTGAAGACTTTCTATGCCTGCCCTAGTTCTGAGTAATGGTACAAAGACATATTTATTTATGATAGCTTTAAGTGTTAGCTTGTTTTAGTTCCCAACTAGCTCTTATAAGCTATGTTAACCCATTTATATTAATCTATGTTCTGCCACGTGGTTCATTACCTCTTCTCAGGTTCATAGTCCAACATCTTCCATGTCTCATAGGTGAATTCTCCCACACTTTTTTCTTTCCCAGAGTTCCTATCTCTGTCTATTCTTGTCTAGTCTCTTCTTGTCTACTCTCTTCTGCCTTTGCTATAGGCCATTCTGCTCTTTATTTGACCAATCTGAAGATGATAGAGAACAATGTGTACAAAATACGGAGGCAAGAGATGCTTCATAAAAATGACAATACCAAAGTCTGGTCATACTCAGATCTCTGGCTACAGAATACTTGAATAATGCAAGGGCAATCTACACAGTGCACAAAAACATCACTACCACCCCTACTGTTTGTAATATTCTAGAGTCAGAGCTTCAGTTTTGTTTTGGCAGTAAACTAGATAAGTTAAAATAATGTGAGCTATACTTGACTCTCTATAACTTTATTATATAGTTATGGTATAGATATGAACATAAATAATACATGGCTGAAAATGAAAAACTGTGAGAAAGCAAGAAGAAAATGCAGCTTGAATATAAAATTGGACCGTCACTTTCTAAAGTCACATATTATTGTTTGTCCTCCCCTGTGATCTGTGCAGCTTTGGCTGGGGGGGATGAGGACACTTTGAGGTCAAGGATTAGTTGTGTTAGATACTAAAGCAGCCTAGATAATGGGACAGATACCTAAAGATATCTAAGCTCTATCTATCTATCTATGTATCTATCTATCTATCTATCTATCTATCATCTATCTTTCTTTCTTATTATCCTTTTTTCTTTCCATCTCTTGGGAATAGAGAGTTTGTTAATAAATGAAGCAGGCATTAAATGGAAACCATTACCACATACTACCCATCACTTCTGTATAGATTAGGGGTGCATTTGTGCATCCTTGCAACATCTCTGCCTGGCTTCTGTTGGGTCAGCCTCACTTACCTCCCCAAACTGAGGGAAGCATCTCTATTCCTTTCAAGGTTTATAGTTTCATTCAAGCACAATGTAGATACTAACAAGAATTCTTGCTTCTTTAAATTTTGTTCTTTTTGATGAAATTGTGTTGTGAATAAAGCAAAAATCCTTAGAAAGCATAATGTGGACCCATGATGAAAAATTATAGCAAGTGACTGCAAAACCTAAACAAATGCATGTCCACATCAGAGTTCAGCTGAGATTCACAAACAGACTGCTTGAAGCATCTCACAGCTGTGTGCACTGGGATCTTTCCCTCTCCTCAGAACTGTAGCTCATTTCTGGACTTCCCTGAAAACAGGGCATGATTTCACTTAGGGTTTAGGCAATGTTATTTTTAAAGCAGAAATGTCAAAATAAAGCCAAGTAGATAAATCCTGTCTTAACAGCAAACATATGTTCCTGCTCCCACTGCTAAACCCAGATGTTAATTGCATGTTTGTCAACACGACGCTCTCTTTGTGTTTGGCACGGGCTCAGCCGTGTACTGCAGGCAGGACAAATGCCATCAGTAAAGCCAAGATTATTCCTCACAGTCTGGTAAAACACTGATGGCATTTTGAGAGAGAAATTGCTGAAGATTCTTTAGACATTAACTTTTCTTCATGGGGTCGTTCTTCTATGAAATCCGACATGAATAGAGTGGGCTCAGCTATATGAGAGACTGGACATGCTGACATGTTGCTCTATGGAGAAGGTAATAAAGCACAATCACTACTCAACTTTGATTTAGAAGTCTGATGAGAATTCATTTTTAATTTGTGTTTTTTACAGAACTCCACAGCATTTGAGAGAAGTAGACTTAGCTTATTGTTTTAAGTCACTAAATCTTGCAGCCAATATTAGAAGTTGGCTGGCTACCTAAGAAATGGGAACACTTAGTGTTCTTTTGTAAAGAAAGAGAAAAATGGATCTCAGTTTTATATTCCATTAATTTTGGCCTGTGCATGTATTTTAACTCTGTTCAGTCTTTGATAATACAGTATAGGAAAAACACTTAGGTTCCAAATTGATCAGCTCTCTAAAGGAGTCAATCATTTTAAATTACATACAAGTTAATGTAATTGGTAAACATATTATGAATGAGAATTCTGGGTTTAACAAAGCATACCCTGATGGGGATTTTAATTTAATATTGACCCATTGGAGTTTATGTTTGTTTTTATTGTCCTCATTTTTCATTTAAAAGCATAATGGGAATTAAAATTTCATATTAGTTATATTGGAATCTACTCTAGCATGGCTATATCTTCATAGAAGCTATTTCTTTTCACCCAATGACATTGAGCTCAACAACTAGTAACTTTAGATAGCACAAGACAAATCACAGTCATCTTTTATTTGTTCATCAGATACCTAGGAAGTGTCTTACATATTTGAAATGTCTATACATTACTCAAGAGCTGGCAAATCAGGATAACGACCAAACACTAAAATATCTTTCTTGTCACACAAGTTCAAATTGGCTGAGTATGTTGGGAAAGTGAGAATGTCAGAAGTGTCACTGGGAGTGAGTGGGAGGCAAAAGTCTGAATCTAAACACACTGCATTTGAGTTGTCGATGAGATTTCCAAAGACACTAAGCAGAGGTTTAGATACATCCAGGAAGAATGTTTGGCTGAGAATATATGTATTGGAACTGTCCCCCAGAAATTGGTCATCAAAACTATACACTGAAAGAAATTAAGCAATCCAAAGTACACCGAGAAGTAGATTTAAAAGAGGCATAGTTGAAAAGGCAGACTGGGCAGCTAACCAACTTTAAAGTTTGAGGAGATAAACTCAACCCAATAAAGAGAGCTGAGAAAGATCTGTCACCTGGACACCAGAGAACAGAGTACTAGGAATCCAGTAAGAGAGAATGATTCAAAGGAGAGAGAGAGAGTGGCTATCTGGTCAACTTAGAAAGTAAAAAATCCAGGAAATAGCATGGGTTTGGTGATCCCAACAGTCAAAATGCTGGTGCAGGAAAAATGCAATCATAAGGTTTGTTAGGACTTTTATAAACAAAAATCCAACTGGAAGAGGTTCAAGTGAAAATGTAAACAGAGAGGTTTGAGATATACAGTGGAAAACAGCTTTGCTGCAGACTTTCTCTAACCCTGAGAGTACAGGGAAATATAAGTCAATAATTTTCTTTATTGGAATAAATTAAAGCATTATGTGTATGCTATTTTAAAAAAGAACATTCACTTAAGAAGTGAAATAAAGAAAGACTACCCATGCAGAGAACTGAGCAATGACTTTGAGCAGGAGGGAAGGGTATCTGGTGGTCAAATTGTCCTCAAATTAGAATTAGTCCCTCTGTGTAACAGAGGAAAGGGTTGGGAGATGGGTTCTGTTCCATCAAGCAGGCAACCCATGAGGAGACTGAGGAGGAAGGAATACAAGAATTTGGGGAGCAAAGACTATAATGAATGTCAAATAGTAACTGGATTAATGTTGTTCATAGAATTTTCCATAAAATATTCAAGACACTCAAGAATAGTGAATCCATTGAGTATAGTCATGTATATGTGTTTCCAGCAACATTAGGCTGTTACACTTGCAGAGTTGGCATGTGTGTGTGCTGTCAAATGAATAAAAAAATGTAAAAGGTCATAGTACAAGGTAATTAGCATAAAAATTGACCAAACGCAGACATGAACACATGGAATAAAGTTTAGTCATTGAATAGACCTGCAGTCAAGTTATTTCTGCTTTACTGGTGCTTTTTTAATTTTTTTTAAAGAACTGAAAATGAAGATGGTGGGGCTGTAGGTTAGAAGACTAGAGATTGCGATAATGGAAGAGTTTTGATCACTAGACAAGAGAGACCAGAAGAACAAGAGTGACTGGCTGAGTAGGACACAGACAAGATCCACAAAGGTGAAGGAAGCAAGGACAAACAGTCTAGGATAAACGAGGATCCACAAAGGTGAAGGAAGCAAGGACAAACAGTCTAGGATAAACGAGGATCCACAAAGGTGAAGGAAGCAAGGACAAACAGTCTAGGATAAACGAGGATCCACAAAGGTGAAGGAAGCAAGGACAAACAGTCTAGGATAAACGAGGATCATCTGCATGAATATTTAAATATGTGTTGTGATCTGTATGAATATTGTGAATAGATATGTGGTATGACAATAGTACTGTGAAGAAAATGAAAATGGATAAGAATAAGTGTCTTCAAGAAATGCTGTCCATTGCACAACATATCTATGGGAAAGTGTAATGTCAGGGGACATTGGTCTATAGACATTGTATGCAAGGCACAGACACCTCACAAAAGAAGGGAGAATAGAAAGTACAAGAGCAAGGAGACATAAGGACACCTACCTCTCATGCAGGACCAAAGCTCTAAAGAGGATGGAAGGAGAACATTATTTCTGGGCCTTCCATAGGGGCCAAATGGAATGCCCAGAGAAGAAAATGGGCTGGACTTCTGAGGAATTTAGCTAACTACATGCTCCAAGAATTGCTTCTGCATTTTCTTTTTCCTTCAGTGGGCATGCATTCTCATCATTTTAAACAAAAAAATGATTGCAATGCATTCTACTGAAAATTCGTGGATAGGCAACACTAGCTTTTAGTTTGCCCAAATGACTAGAACATTCTAGAATATTCTCCCCAAGAATCTTTTACTTACCTCTCACTCTCTGTGTGGAATCTGATCTTCTAAAGGACATATCACAGATGTGAATCTGAGCCTCAGCCTGCTGACTGCACGGTTGATTCCAGCTAACCACTGGCACTCTCTACTTCTAGTATGGAGAAGTTAAATTCAGAACAATCTCCTTTAACATTTGATGTGATTGTTTGGAGGGCCCTGTTTTTCTAAGCTGGAGAGCCAGGGCCTTGTTCCTGGTAGGTAAGCACTCGAACATGAAGCTGCATTCAAACCACACAATGCAAGAACGTATGAGATATTTTAGGATAAGAAATCCTATTGGTTTTTAGTTGAAATCTCTAGTCATTGAAGCAACCCAAAACAGGCCACATACTGTCCAAGTACTTTGTATTGTACACATGCTAGGTAATATACAGGCCACCAAGTTCCATTTGGACTTCTGAAAAATAACACATGTTTTTAGTAGTCATGTCACAAATCTTGCATAAATAAAGGGAGGCATGCTGTGTGTGGAGGCGTCACAGTCCCTGAAAACCTCGTACCTTCAGAGCTGTGTACTACATAGGCACCCACGTACATGCAGCCATACTGCCTGGAGAGTAAAACAAGCCAGCTGGGAACAGTGGTGTGGGTTATCATTGAAGGCAAATGCAGCACCAATATTTCTTCATTATTTCCAAATCACCTGTGGGGTGTACTCATAAAGAAATCTAAAGAAATTTAATGGTTATTTTGAGATTAAGTAATATGTTTATTATTTGAGACACTGTCCCACTGTTTATCCCAGGTTAGCCTTGAACTCACAATTTTTCTGTCTTAGCCAACCGGGTGTTGAGATTGCCATACCTGACTTTTTTTAAAGCTTTTTTCTTTCTTCCTTTCTTTCTGACACTGGAGCATGTTTCTCTTGCATAAGGAAAAAATACTTGATGCAATAAAGAATTAGTGTTTACTGTCTCAGCCAGACCCAGAAATATAAAGAGTTCAAGGACATGGCAGTATAAACACAGGGGAATAATTATCCGGTGGTGACATTTCAGGAACTAACAGGAAAGACATCTTGCTTAACATAGAAGTTTATTATCCTTTGGATAATAAGTTCAAACTTTTGCTAAAAGACTAGCAATAATCATTGACCAATTCTCAAAGACTTAAAGAGGTTGTATTTTCTTTAACTAATTCTGTTCAGTGTGAGATTTGATTTTAAATGTTCAAATTAAAAAACAAACAAAAGTGACTTGTAGTCATCTTCTTGGCTTTGGGCTGATTTTCTTAAATATGGGTCCATGTTCAACAACCTCAAAATGTAGAGAGAGAATTTGACAATTGACTAATTTGCAATGTATATAAACTGCCAACAAGAATATTTGTACTAGAAACCAAGGCAATCTTCCCTGGAAGACATATCTCAGCTTGTTCTGCAATACATGGTTAAACAGCAGTGTCCATGCGTGATTGATTCTCAGTGTGCTCGTGGTAGCTCACTAGCTCACAAGAAAAGAGTAAGCAGTCATCTTGGTGCCATTGAGGACAGAGAGGAAGAGGAAAGGAACATGTAGGAAAAAAATGGATGGAGATAAACACAATCCACATAGTGACACAGAAATGGCTGAAAAAGAAATGGTAAAGAAGACAGAGAATGAGCAAGGCCCCAGTCAGGAACAAGTCTCTTCTTTCGGAGGGTAAGGCAGGGTTGCTATCAGAATCCAGGAAGTTAATTGTTAAGTATTTATTTTGGAAGAACAGGTGGTAACTTTGCAAAAATAGAATGAAGAAGGGTTAGCAGGATGAGATGTGGAACCATCTCCTATATCCCAGATGTAAATGGAAGGTGCTGGAACGAGGGAAGTTGCAGCAATGCAGAAGGAAGACACCTACTTCAAGGCTGATGTGGTAGTAGCTGTGAATGCTGGTGATGGCCTCCTGGGGTCAGGCTTCTCTTTCATTCTGTCCTCTCCCTGAGGACACTGGCTCCCAGCGTGGGCTCTGCCAGTGACTCTGCCTACTTCAGAGAAAACAACTTACATGGGAACTCCTAAACTGGACTTAGCATTTTATTTTATCCAGGGGGCAAGAAGAGCAGAGAAACAAAGAAACCCTTGTTTTGAGCCTGGACAGGGGAGGGACAGAACTATGGAGTGACTTATATTTCTTGATACATATCTTGGAATACTCAAGAAAGTCCATCAATAAAAATTCAGATATAGAGTTGAATATGAAGAGACAAATCTTGAAGAAAGCCTTAGATTTCTGAGTCAATAAAGGTGTCACCAAAGTCACCTTAACACACTGAAATGAATTGTGACAGGCTGAAAATGAAAACCTTAACTTATAAACAACAGGCAAATGGATAAAAACAAAACAAAACAAAAACAATTAATAGCAATACATATTGGTATCACAAAAGCAAATCTCATATCCTGTAACTGAAGACAAAATACCTGCTGGATTTTTAAGAGAAATACTTTTTAATATAGAGATAATTAAAAGTGGAGATGAGAGTATATTTTAGAGGCCAGTTAGGCAAAACCTGTATATGATTAACCATAAAGTAAGTAGAAATTGAAGAAGCCCAAGTATGAGTCTTTCCCTTGGTTCACTTGTGTCAAGGAGAACATGAGTACGTGTTGCATGGCATTCCGGTAGATCATGTTTAACACAGATGAAAAAGAAAGAAAGGTGAAGAGATACAGAATGGAGTAGGATTTCTAGATGGTTCCTGTAATATAAAAAAGTAGAGTCAGGGTAATGATGAAGGAGTCAGCATTGCATGGATTTATAGAGCTTCTGTAACATAATATCACAAAATACTGGGCATAAACTACAGAAGCTGTTTGTCTGAGCATCATGGCAGTTGTGGATCTAAACCCAATGTGTCAGCGGCAGTGGTTCCTTCTCACATCCCGACAGAAGAATCGCTGCCTGCTTCTGCTCCTTAGTTTGTAGATAGTCAGCTTCATCCACAGTCTGTTTGTATTGCTATCTCTTTGAAACACTCAAACCATCCCTTTTTATAAGGGTACTAATCACATTGGATTGGAACACCCATCATAGGTACTGTAGTTGCTTTTCTATTGTTATGTAAAGACAGCAGGACCAAGCTAGTTCATAAAAGAAAGTGTTTACTGGGACTCATGATTACAAAGGGTTAGAGCCCATGATCACTGTGACAGGGGGCATGGCAGCAGGTCGGCAGGCATAAAACCGGAACAACAGCTGAGAACTCACATCTGATCCACAAGAAAGAGGCAGACCAGAGTGGGCTTTTAAAAGCTCAAAGCCCACCTCCAGTGCCACACCTTCTCTAACAAAGGACACACCTCCTAATCCTTCCCAAACAGTTCCTTCAACTGAGAACTGAGTATTCAAATATATGAGACATGGGGGCTATGCTCACTCAATCCACCCCACTCGCTTAACTAATTATACCCCAAATGACACCATTTCCCAAACAGATCACATTCTGTGGTTCTGAGACCTAACAGGTCAGTGTGTAGATTTGTAGGAGGAACACAATTTAGCATCTAAAATGAAAAGGAGGCATTTCTTCCATTGCAACAAGAACGAAGGCCGGCAACTGTGTGTCTGTAGAATTGATAGCAGTTTTATAGTGGAGACAGTCAACAGCAGAGAAGTCAGACTTGGAAGTAAGAGTTAGAAGTTTCCTGATAGGGGCTTGAAAGACCATTGCACAGAATGAGAGACTGAATCTCTTGGGTGCCTTGACAGGTACTACTATGCTGGCATATATATAGATGAGTAGTCAATAATTCAATGTGCCCTTTACACAATCATGGAATGTCTCCTGAGGACAAGCTACCTTGATTATGTGACAGCTTACAAGAAAATAAATGATAGTTTCACCAAGGAAACCCTATTCTCAGACTACCCAGCCATCTATACATTTGGAGTTTGAGTTAAATGGCAATTTATTTTCGATGATCCCTATTTTTATACCTAAAATATATATGACTCATGCTTGTTCCCTTTAATGCTGTTTCTCCCCTCTACTGTTCTAAAGAGAGACATTACCTAATACATCTGCCCTTCTTTTAATATAGCCTAGTATTGCTGAGAAGGAACCTAATTCTCAGTGAACATTCTCTGGATTGAACCTTGAGTGATAGTTTCTCACAAAGCAAGCAATTATGTCATCTGGAAAACAATTTTTCTCAGAACGCTTTATCTACAGCTTCATATTTTCCAGAAAAAGGAGAGTTGTAAGACTTGTAGATAATTATACAATTACTGAATACAAACATTTATGATGACCTCTGGCAACATAGCAACCTTGAATCTCTTGAAGAAATGCAATTGATCTCAAACCACACAAAAATCTAGCTTAATTCATGGCAGAACAATATTGACAGTACAGTTGCAAATAAGTTGTTCTCTGTTTATGGAATTGATAACAGGTACTCATTAAAAATAATATAATAAAAGCAATGTTCTGGTGCAAGAAGGAAAAGCATTAGTGGGTAAATGTTAGAAATATTATATTATTGTATTTTATCATTTTTTTCAGAGTGATTGCGTTCTAAGGTTTTTTCTCTCTGAACATACACAACCAACACTTGAAGACTCTCCATTTGTGGACCCAGGCAAGTGAATCTATCACAACTACCATATGCACTGATTGTGTATTTAATTGTGGGGAAGATCCACTGGTAATATCTTCAGTTTCAACTGATAATGTCTTTTTAATGCCAAGACCTTATTTTTTTCTCCCTAAGCATTTCTAAAGAGCTTGAATTCCCTGAGAATATGGTCTTCAAGTTAAGGTAAACACAGATATGTTTTCCCCTTTGAAATAGTGACAGAATGCCACACTGTTCCCCCATTACAATTGTTCTGCGTTGAACTATAATTGCGTGTGCCAGAGGCAGAATCTTCGTTCTCTCTGGCATGGAAGTCTTGCAGTTTTACCACCAGCTTACAAAGCAATACCAATGAAACCAGTAACCAAAGAAGTTCACTCTTAGGTTTTAAATCCCATGACATTCTACTCCCTGAACACAGCTTTTCATTGGTTACGCCATCTGGCTGTCTTCCACGTGTGTCCTGTGTGATTTCTCACACATTCAGTCATTCCCTAGATATTCAGAGGCTCCCTTGAAAGTTCTACCAGTTACAAGCATTTCTAATATATTTCACAAGAATGAGTGGCAATCCAGTAACATACCAGCTTTTAAAATGAGGATTAATTTATTTTATTTGTGGCTATGTTTGTTTGGCAGCATGTAAGCCTGGGAAGCACATCAGAGGCCAGAAGGCATCAGACACCCTTGAACTAAAGTTACAAGTGGCAGTAAGTCACTTGATGTGGGTACTGGTAGGTCCTCTGTAAGAATAATAAGCACCCTTAATCATTAAGCCATCTTCAGCCTTAAACATGCTAGGTTTAATCTCCATATTTATAAGTCCATAATTTTCCAGACATCATCAATCCCTTTAACTCTCAGTCTTCATTTCATCTACAATCACCTCTTGACTCCATTGTTTAAGGTTCTATGTATGGGCTTGTCACACCTGCTTATTTTTGACATCCCAGGTACTTTTTTCTTAGGTAGACAGTTTTCTAAATGATCTGTTCTGTGGCATAATTAAGTATTAAATTGTGTAACTGTGTTTGCACCTAACCCAGCTTCTCTTACTGAACTAAAAATAGCTTCAAGTCAAGGACTTCCTTCAAGGCCCTGAATTGCTTTATACTTATAATTCCTGAAATAATGTATGAGGGCTTCCAGGGAAAGAGGGGTAAAGAATAAGAGAAAGTAGACAGGAAAAAAGAAAATAATCAATTTTAATTGTCTGGGGAGATGTTACTACCATCGATAATACAAACTTTAATAATCCAGACTTGGAAAAAATATCAAGTTGTTGAATTCTAAAGATATTCTCAAAAGGGGACTGAGTAGGTCTCTCTGTCACTAAAGCCCCTCAAGAAAAATTTCTACTTTATGTTCAAGAAAGCAAATCTCAAATTATTGTTGACCTTTGGTTTTGTTCATAGCAGTATTTCTGAAACATCTTTTGAAATGCATATGCACCCAAAATTAGGATGGTTATTTGAAAACTAAAACAGCACTTTGAGAAAGTTTCTAATTTTAAAATTTCTTCTGTCATCAACACTCAAGAATTGTTTCAACAGTTATGAGTGACAAAAGGCTTGATTCCTGTCTTGTCTAAGTTATAGGCTGCCTACTAAAAACAGCCTATTGTCTTAAAACAGTAGGACACATCTTCCGAGCAGGATATGCAAATCACTATAATAAGGGAGGATTTGCAGGAAGCTGTGCCTTATTTTGTTCTTCAAATCATTTCCTCTGTCATCATTCTGGATTCTTAATCTTTTGTCACAGAATAGCTGGGGACTCTTAGCAAGAAGCCCCTTGACTTAAGCATCCTGCTCATCCTTGAGCTGAAAATTTAAGCTTAAATTACTCAGATGTATTCACTTACTGGTTTATATAGAACAACCTCAACTGAAAATCCCAGACTTTGGCCACCTCTACTGGAGTGCCGATTTTGAATACCTATGCCTCTAGATATGTACCTCAAAGTCACAGGAGAAATAGTACATGTGCTAGATAATCTTGGTTGTCAACTTGACAGACTTGGGAAAAGGAGCCTCAACTGAGGAATTTCCCTTGTCAGCTTGGTTTATGAACATGTCTGAAGGACATTTTCTTATTGATGAAAGAATGTCCAGTCCATATGTGCATTGCCATTCCTGGGTCTGAACTATAAATAAGAAAGGATGCTGAGCAAGCTCCAAGGATCAGGCCAGTAACTAACATTCCTCTATGGCCTCTGCTTTATTCCTTGCCTCCAGGTTCAAGCTTTGAATTTTTGCCTTGGCTTCTTTTGATGATAACTTTAACCTGCAAGTCAAATAAACACTTTCTTTCCCAAGTTGCTTTTGTTTGTGGTATTTATCACAGCAACAGAAAGCAAACTGAAACAACGTGTCACCCTAAATCTGGGAGATACTAACAGTCTTTGGGCTTCACTGGTTCATGAAACATGATTTTGTACAACATAAGACTTTATCTTTTCTCAAATGCCAGTCTGTTTTCTTCTGCTATAAAACTGCTTGGCTAATCATTGTCCTTCAAGTCACCGATTTCAGTGACGACTCTGGAGTATGTGTTTATTCACAGACAAGAACGCTTCGGTGGGATAAATGCTGGCTACAGTGCACCCTTTACAACACAAGATGTCCCATCAGGTCTGGCTTCCTATGCAAATGCTTTCCAAATAATTACTGAATGAACACAGACAGTGACAACCACAGAAACATGGTAACAATCTCTGTGAAGGCAGATTATTGGTTTTTATAAAAGAAAAGGGGAGAATATCAGAATCATGTTATCTCCCCACAGCCCTGCCTCATGGAAAACACCCCATCACTCGAGAACTCACAAACACTAAAAACATTTTAAAGCATCTCTTGGGAAATTAGCTTCTAAAATGTATTATATTAAGTGCTATTAAGTTCATAGTACAATCTAAAAATCCTTATGGACTTTATGTTAACTCTTTCTGTTAAATCTTGATGACATCATTTTTTGTATGCTACAAAGATTAATATAGCTTGCACGTTTTTGCATTCTTATAAAAAGGTGTCTGGCATAGTCAATTTAAAAGAAATGGTTTATTTGGGCTCAAGATTTCAGAGGTTTTAGTCTATTACATTGGTCGTGTTGTTTTGGGGTCTCCGGTAAGACCCATTGTTGGAGCACATACATGTTGAAGCAAAGCTACTCACCTCATGTGGCAGAATGGGACAGAGATAGGAAGGGAGTGGGGTCCTCATGTTTTCTTCTAGGGAAAGTGCTCAGTAACAGAGCTTTCTTCAGCAGGCTCTGCCACCTCCCGCACTGCCATAGTTTGAAGACAAAGCCTTCAAAACATCGGCCGTTGAGAAACATATCCAATACATAGCACCTTCCACAGCTGACAATACTGTCACACAAACACAAATAAATTAATTAATCCATCCAAGCCCTCCACACAGTTCTCATGTGTGAAAGACAGATATGTGACAAAGTGTAGAAATAATAGAATAGGTAATGAAGCGCAACCTTCAACAATAATTATCAGTTCTAAGAGGATGAGTTAATAATTCCTTTTAGAGGATCTTTTTAAACACAAGCTTTGAGTCACTACCTCAAGTCACCGCCTCCACTTCATGATGTGTATTTGAAAGAGAACTTGAAGTCATGCGCTCCATAAGTCAGGTACTCACTAGTCAATGGTCTAGCTAGCCATGTGGTAAAAAAGCAAACCAACCAACCAAACAAACAAAAAACCAAACCAGATCTAAAGAAGTTGAGTTGTGGAATATAAGTTTTCAATTAAAGTTTTAATGATAGGTTATTTGATGGGAAAAAATGAGCTGCCATGTTCTAAAACATGGCAAAGTAAATGTAATAAGGCCACAATATATATTTGAAAATAGAGAAGAATTCAAACATGAAATTACTAAGCACATGCAGGTAGGTACCAGGGAAACATTAGAGAAAGTTCCAACAGTGAGTGCAATTGGGAGACCAATAAAAATGCAGCTAGAAATACACCTTTACCTTTGATTCTGAAAAGAAACAAATATTGTCAAAAGAAATAAAAATCTAATGCTTTTAAGCAAGGGTAAATTCTGTAACAAAATAACAACGATCTTAAGTATCACAAACATGCCAAGTGAAAGCAGCTTGCTTAGTAAAATCTTCCATTAAAAATTACAAAAGCAACAGGATAAAGTTTTTTAAAAGGATAGAGTAAACAGTGGTATGTGAGTTTAATTCATCTATTGAGGAAAAATGTTTTAAAATTGGAGTAAAAACACAAACCACAACTATATTCACTGTATAAAAAAAAATAACACCTAAAATAACTTGTTTTAAAAAGTTGAGATTGTAAATATTGTCGTAGATATGTTAGGCAAATACAAAGAAAATGGGACCAAAAGTAAAGATATGATGAGGAAAAGCTTCTATCACAATAAAAAAATAATAATAATGGAACCTTTTCCCTAGACTGAGCAATTACCAGTTAAGATTCAAGATGTTATGACTCTTCATCAAACAATATAACCACAACTTAAAGAAAGCAAAAATTGTGAGACACGTGAGAGAAATGCACAAAAGCCCGCTAGTTAGTAAATAGCATACCATTTTCAATTTGTAAAACCTTGAGTGAGAATGAAAGAGTGTGTTCATAGAAAAACAAGGAAAATGAAGAGGGCAAATAGCTGGATTTATATCACTTTCCTTATACTGGAAACAGATTTTTTTTCTATGTGTGTTTTAGAACACAAAAAAGTTCAACAAATTGCAGAAAACTGACATACTACGGACAATATCATTTCTTCGTAATATAGTAAAAATTGACGGATCATTTTGGAAAGCTAGAAGACAATTACATGTGGAAATTTTAAAACAAAAAAATATTTTAATAACCTTTGAGTCAAAAGAAATTGTAGCCCCAAATTTCTAAAGCCTCAGCAGAGCCATACTCAGTGTTCCAACAACATGCAGCTGTCACTTCAGTGATGCTTCCACAGCTGACAATACTATCGCACAAACACAAATAAGTTAAATAATCCATCCAAGCCCTCCACACAATTCTCATGTGTGAAAGACAGATATGTGACAAAGAGCTGGAATCAGAGCTGGTTCTTCAGCCCAGCTGCCCAGAAACCACAGAATCAGAATTTGAAACATAACATAAAGCCCCAAACATTCAACGACTGATAGTTACACCGTTACTTAAGCCGTTAAAGGTGGAAATGAAAGGAAAGTTATCAATATTTGCTTTCTGAAATAAAGTATTAATACCAAAAGTTTCAAGAATTGTAAGGGCGGCAAATAAGAACTCAGAAATAAATATCATCTGTGACGATCATTGGAAAATTCTTAATAAAACATTGGACAGAATAATCCATCAGAATACTAAAGAAACACAGTCTATCATGGCCAGAAACCATTCAATATTTATATTATACATAAGGAGATACACTTAAAAAAAACCTCACATGGCCATTTTTGTGGACCTAAAAGGACATTTGATAAAGTCCTTTAAAACACTAAAAGAGTAAAAAGAAAAAGTCTTTGCATGAGAAACTCTAACAACAAATATGAAAGAAAACACTGAAAAACATACCCACTAAAATAAAGAACAACGTCCCACACCCAAGATCATCACAGCCACCATAACTGTATAGAAAGTGGGTGGCAAGATAGGGCTCCCACCTTACCTTGTTCATCTTTTCCTCAAAACGCATCTTTTCAATAAGGATGTCCAGAGTCCCTTGTCAAAATCGCAGCCTGCCTGTGTTCGGAAGCACCCAGTGCTTTTAACCACTCTGTTACTTCCAGTCATCACAATGTAAGCTTTGTTTATTTATTGTGCTTTTTTCCCTCACATGCTGGGTAACGTGTCAAAGGGAGAATTCTGTCTCTCCCACTTAGGACAGTGGCTTGTTTAGAATAGGTTCAAAATACTTATTATATTTAAAACGAAAGAGAAAAGGACATTAGAAGCATTAACTTTGTAAGATAAAACTAAGGGTATTTGTAAGCACTATCATTGAATGTCTCAGGAAACAAATATCAACCAAAAATCTATCATAAATAGAATTCAATGAAAACATCAGCTACAGAATGGTGTGTGTCTGTGTCTATCATATTTTAGGTATTCTTGATATATATTTATAAAATATGTAAGATGTAATGACTATTTAAAACATTTAAAAGTCAAAATAGTCCCATCAATTTTATTCACACAAAAAGTATTAGAATAAATTTAATAGGAAACAGGTAAGACCAAACAGAAACTGCAAAGCAGAACTGAGGAATCTAAAGAACAACTGCTTATTTTCTCTAGGTGTATAGATTTCAGCATGTCCATCCTATCCTATAGGAAGAAGGAGGACCCAGGGTGGGATGACCAATCATCGCTTAGATGGACAAGCGGGATGGACATTGAATGTAGGAGAAAACAAGCAACAGGACAGGAACCTACCACAGAGGGGCTCTGAAAGACTCTAACTAATTATGAATCAAAGCTGATATTAAGACTCACAACCAAGCCATCGCCAGAGTGCAGGGAATCATATGAAAACAGGGGGAGTTAGTAAGACTTGGTGAGGACAGGAGTTCCACAAAGACCAAATAGATCAGGGCACAGGGGTCTTCTATGAGACTGTTTCTCCAACCAAGGACCATGTATGGATACAAACTATAATCTCTGCTCAGATGTGGCCCATGGTAGCTCAGTATCCAACTGGGTACCCTAGTAAGGGGAACAGGGACTATTTCTGTCATTAACTCAATGGCTGGTTTGTTAACTGTCCCTCCCTCCCCACCCCCGATGGAGCAGCAGCCTAGCTAGATCCCAGAAGAGGACATTGCAGCCAGCCCTGAAGAGACATGATAATCTAGGGTCAGATGGAATTGGGGGAGGTCCTCCCTTATCAGTGGACTTACAGGGCGGCAGGGAGAAAATGAGGGAGGGATGGGGAGAGTGGGAGGGATTGCAGGAGGCGGCTATGGCCGGGATACAAAGTATATAACCTGTGACTGATATAAAAATAAATAAATTACTAAAAAAAATGATAAAAAATAGAACAACTGGAAATGCAGATCAGGCTCAACATCTTAAAGGCAACGCATGTTTAAGTGCAATGTATTCTTTAAAAACATTAACTGATTTGTATTTAACAGAATAATCTTATTTTATATTTCCTAACCAATGAAAAGTCAGAAAAAATCTGTAAAACTAGAGCAAAGAAGTGAGATGTATAAAATAAGAAAACCCACGTTAAAATCCATAAAAATTAAAGCAGTGTTATGATTGTGCTAAGCAGATCAATGAATAAATCAATACAAAATTTACCATAGGTTCTTCAAAAGAGAACCAAATACACTTAAAATTTTAGTATGCACCAGAACAGAGAGGGAAAGCTCAGTAAATGGCTTATAGCACATCTTTTACCATATAGGATAAATAACTAATAGAACAAGAAATGGTAACTGCAAAAAATGAAATCTCAGATGACCAAGGAAACTCGGGGCAATCCCTTATAATCCTAACATGTACTGCAATGGGTGTGGGTAAAATTCAAGGTGCATGGCAGTAAATACTTCAGCAAAGGAAAAGTAAAACGCAATGATGAGTGACAAAGTAGATGTGATATTGCTGATTCGTCCAAAAGATCTGCTCAGTGAGCATATAATTGTCCTCTAGAAACTGGTAGGAAAATTAGGACTATGAAAGACAAGTGCACAAAAATACAAGAGGCTCTTGACCAATGAGAACATGCTCAGCCTCATTCATAAAAGAATCACAAATTAAATTACATGGATGCCATGGGTTCCTCACCCCTGTCATCAGATTGGCACAGAAACAATTTAATTAGCATCTTAGTTGCAAATCAGCAGGCCTCTCATACACTCCTGGTGATAATACAAATTGGTACAAGCACCATGGAATTATTTGGCAATATTTATCAAAAATTATGCAGGCAAATACACTCGGATCTGCTCTTGAGTTTTTGTTCTGAAATTCACAAACTGGCACAGGTGATATGTCTTTAAAGCTGTCCCCTGAAACATGGCTCACAGTGGGTACAGGATACTGAGAAAGACCCACCAACCCTTCTGTGGAACCAGTTAGGTAAATCACAATACCCCCGCATAATGGAAGCTGTACTTTAGAAACCATAATTTCTAATGTTGATATATGGTCTTTGTCAGGATGGGGAAAAAAGAATGATATATTCATCTTTGCTTTTATGGAGCAATTTGAAAATGCTGTGCAACTCTCTAGGTAGAAGAGAGACAATTAATACAATAGTGGGTAAACAGATATCAGACATGGAAGACTTTTTACTTCATGCTTTGAAAATTGTTTGTCACCTTTCATCAAACGAATAAATTGTCTTCTGAAAAAAATCACTTCAAAATGCTATTTTCATTTTTATATAGAAAGCTAGCTAAGGGACTGAGGACAGAAACACTTAGCCTCACTTATCCAGCCACAAGGAACCCAGTGAGCATTGCAAATCCCCACAGAGACCAGAAAATTCTAGCCTTTCTTTCTCCATATCAAGCTGCTCTCAAGTTTTCTTCCTCAAGCTCTTTGTTTAAGCTTTTCCTTTTATCTTGTGACTCTCACTTATCATTTACAACATGGCCCCAGATAACACCTAATCCAGCACTGTGGTTTTTTTTCCTGTCTGTTTAATTTTGAATAGTATTTTAGTTTATTCTTTGAAAATTTCATACATTTGACATTTTGAAAATGTGTTTAGTGTGTCTTAATCACATCCTCCATCCGCTGTCCCCTTTTCCTGTCCTGAAGCTTCCTGTCCTGAAGCCCTTACACAATCAACCTCTTCCCAACTCCATGTCCTTTTCTTGTACAACCCACTCATACCAATTGGTGGTTCCCATGTGTGTAAAGGTGTGGAACAATCCACGGAGGCATGAGCAAGCTACCAGCGGCCACACACCCCAAAGACGAGTGACTTTCCCTCCACCCCCAGTTGACAACAGTTCCTCGGATGGAGGCAGAGCCTCTGTATTCGCTTTCCCAAACAAACTATAATTTTAACTGGCACCGTGTAGAACAGATCTCGGTCAGGCAAACACAGTTGCTGTGAGTTCCTATGATCCACCATTTAAATTTTTTCTTTATTATTATTTATTATAATTTATTCACTTTGTATCCCGGCTCCCTCATCTCCTCCCAGCCCCACCCTCCCTCCCTCTTCCTCCTCTATGTCCCTCACCTAGTCCCCCATAGGGGAGGTCCTCCTCCCTACTCTCTGACCCTAGCCAATCAGGTCAAATGAGAACTGTCTGGATCTTCTTTTTCTGTGGCCTAGTTAGGCTACCTCACCAGGAGGAGTTGATCAAAACACCCACCACTGAGTCCATGACAGAGACAGTCCATAGTCCATGCTCCTTAATACAGAACCCACATGGAGGCAGAGCTGCCCATGGGCTACATCTGAGCAGGACATCTAGGTCTTCTCTATGCATGGCCTTTGGTTGATTAAACTTCTGCAGGCCTCCCTGAGCCCAGATTTTTTGGTTCTGTTGGTCAACTTGTGGAGCTCCTGTCCCCTCCAGGTCTTTTTTATCTCACTCTACCCAAAGTTTGGCTATGAGTCTCAGCATCCACTATTTTTGATCTTCATGACTTAGGAGGAAGTGCCTTAGCTTCCACATGTGTAAACAGTGAGAAACCAACCTTGCTGCTTTGCTGTGAGGAGTTAGTGAAATGCCTCCCATAGGCTGGCAATTTCTCAATCTTCTCAAGTTTCTCTACTAATAACCTATTAGCTGTTAAGAAATCCTGGTGACCCCAGATTTTCCTAGGGATCTGAACTCCCAGATGCTATGATGGAGTCTCTGGTTAACAATCTCCTGGTGGGGATTCTAGCATCAGTCAATGCACACAGCAACTGTACCTTTACTGCTCAGACACTTTGTCATAAATTTATGATAATTTTCTACCCTTGAATTAAAATTTCTCTCATTAAATGCATTAGGTTTCTATTTAGTAATTTCTTCGCCTCTTAATTCAAATATAGTATTCATTGTGCATTAAAAAGTCATCAGTATTTTAGCACCTTTATACCGAGTATTTTTATTATGAAACGTAATTTGCTTTAGTGAGAATCAACTTACAGTGACTCTCAATCATTATAATGGGGATATTTAAATGATTTTTAATGTTTTTAGATAACAGATGTCCCCTTGGTTCAAAGAAGTCTTCTTTCAATTATCAGTAATCCATATTATTAACTATGAACTCAGTTAATTGATAATAAAACTAATATCGCCTACATGTGATGAATAACCTGTTCCAAACCATGAAAGAGGCACCCAGAAAGGACACACCCAGCTGGTGCGATCTTAATGCACTGAGAAAAATTAGAGAATTGAGAATAACTATCAGAAAACAAAGCAGACCACAATGCATCCCACGTTGATGACATTTTTTAAAGTATTTAATTACAGTTTATTCACTTTGTGCCCCATGAATAGCTCCCTCCCTATTCCTCTCCCAATCCCACCCTCCCTCCCCCTTCTCCACCCATACCCCTCCCACAGTCCACTGATAGGGGAGGCCCTCCCCCTTTGATCCTAGTCTATCAGGTCTCATCAGGAGTGGCTGCATTATCTTCTTTTGTGGCCTGGTAAGGCTGCTCCCCCTTCAGGGGGAGGTGATCAAAGAGCAGGCCAATCAGTTCATGTCAGAGACAGTCCCTGTCCCCATTACTATGGAACCCACTTGGACGCTGAATTGCCATGGGCTACATCTGTGCAGGGGTTCTAGGTTATCTCCATCAATGGTCCTTGGTTGGAGTATCAGTTTCAGAAAAGGCCCCTGTGCCCAGATTTTTTGGTTCTGTTGCTCTCCTTGTGGAGCTCCTGTCCTTTTCAGGTTTTACTGTCTCCCCCTTCTTTCATAAGATTCCCTGAACTCTGACTTTTTTTTAATAGCTGTTTTTTCTAAACTTTTTCAGCATCTGTACAACCAGAGGCGCACTGCCAAGGGAGTCATTAGACCTACAATAAACTATGTTTAATCCTTGGGCAAAAAAACAGAAAATTTGAGTTAAAAAAATAAAACCACTAAAGTCTTTATTTTATTGACATAATGATATGGCTCAAGGTAAATTTGACATTACTGTGTTATTAGATGAATACCTAATGTATGTATATAAAATAAATTGCAGATTATGTCTTTAGGGGACACAGAAGAAGTAAATCCTGAGATAGAGCCAAATCGACTAGACAACATGTAGAATAATTGCAGTGTAAGTATGAATTGACTTGAGTTGTGCTAGGAAAACTCAAGGAAAAGTAGACCCAGGAATATTTTACTTTTGCTTAGGCTTTGAAAAAATGGTAACTGTTCAACAGATGAACAATGGTGGCCAACTCATTGTAAGGGAATTGAATAAGATGAAAACTATTTAAAGGACAAGGTAAAGAATTTTTAAGGACCAAATATGTGAGTTGCAATATAAAGTAATAGTATAATTGGGAATAAAATAAATAAATAAACAACAGAACAAAGTGATTTTGGAGTCAGGCAAATCTCAGGACCAGTGAGATAATAAAGGCCCTTGCCATCAAGCACAACGCCTTGGTTCAGTCCCTGGAATCTGCATGGAAGAAGGGGGTACTCACTTCCCACAATTGTCCTCTGACTTCCACCCAGGTGCTATGGCAAGCACCGACCCACCAAAAATAAAAATAAAAATGAAAATTTTAAACATGAAAAGGCACCTTGGATCCAAAGAGTAGTTTTATAAACATTGCTGTAGAAATCAGTTATCTCGGGAAACAATAGACTTGAGGGTCTATCTAGGGGAGAGTATGAGAATAATCTGACAGACCAAGCTAACTATTTCACTTAAATGAGTTTGTATGAAATAGGAAAGGCAGATGTAAGAGCAAATGCAGAGCGACTCCTCTCAGTTCCAAGTGTCTGCTGAGCTCTTTCCACACAACCTCCTGAATTTTATTACTTATTCATTCCCAAAGTATCCAAAAGTAGGTCACTTGCCAAAGAAAACTGATTAGCTTAGTCACAGTGACAGTCTGACATAGATGAGCTGGGTCACACACCGAGATACTGACTTTTAAAGGCCACTGTTGGTCTCTAGGGGTGTCACAGGAGGCATGGACACTTACTGCTCTTCCAGAGGATCCAGGCTTGGTTCCCAGCATCCACGTCTGTGGCTCACAACAGCCTGTAACTTGAGGTCAGGATACTCCATGCATTTTTCTGGCCTCTATGGTCACCTGCATTTATGCGTGTGCATGCACGTGTGCACGCACACACACATACACACACAAATTTTTTAAAGTATATCTTATTAGTCTCTCTGACCTCCAGTATTTGCAACTAATCATAATGGTTAATGAGAAAATGACAACTAAAAGTTACATGGAGGTTTTAACTTTAAATAGCAGCTTAAATAACCGGGTCAGTCAAAACTGGATCTACACTGTCAGAAAGAGAGTCAGGTCAAGCGGGCAAGACACAGATCCCACCTCTGCTAAGTAGCCCGGCATCCTGAACTCTGAATATTTGAACGCCATCTGAAGAATGTTCCTTTGGTCTTTTCGTGCTCATCCTCTGTAGTCTTTAAGGGCGCCATGGATTCTGTGCTGATCTAACTCTGACTTAGCTAACATTCACTGTTTTCTCAGGTGAGGATTTTCCAGACAAGAACCCTAAGGTGCAGCTACTGATGACATACGAGGACTCGAAGCTCACCGTCCTAGTGAAACACATGAAAAACATCGTAAGTTCTTCTATGTTGAAAGAGACAGGGAGCCATTGAGCAGTCTTGACCTCCTTTGGGCCCTTAGTGCCAACCTTAATAATAGCAAAAGATCTAACAACCAAGTTTAAACAAGCAGTAAGCAGCCACTTCCAATGTTTTTGTCGCAGTACGAACATGATCCTTGAGGTGCAGGCTAGAGTATATCTCACAGGGGAAGTCAGCGAATGAACACAGGAATATATTCAAAATGAGGTTTCGGGAAACCCCGTAATCACTCCCTGGAAAAGCAGAAGCGGCTAGGGAGAAATACACTGGTTTCAGGGAATTTCCGGGCTCCCTCGGCTGAGCTCACAGGAAGACCATTCTCTGGCTGCGCGGTGGGCGCAGTACCTCCTCTCCCTCTGCTGAGCTTCCGGGACTGTCTCTATGAAGGTAACGGTTTCATGAGGTCTCCTCCCAAAACTTCCACCGTACTTCTGTTTCTACTTTTGCACCACGATCTTAGTCTCTACCTTCTGATGTAGTTGTCTAGAAGTATTTCTTCTCAAAAATAGGGACTTTGTTTTTATGGGAGTTTGTTAGAGGTCCTTGAAACAGCTTTTTTTTTTTTGCATTTCCCTTTTTGTCAAACATTTCATTTTCATTTCTTTAAATGATCACTAGCCCCTATTTTTTCTATTAAATAACATATTATTCTAATTATTCCTCTCTCTTTCTCTCTCTGTGTACACATGCACATACGTGTGTGTGTGTGTGTTTACAGATATATGTGTGCAAACAGAATGGGAGGCTTAGAGGTCAGGTCTTTCCCTCTATCATTCACCTTGCTTTTTTGAGACAGAGTCTCTTGCTGAGTCTGAAACTCACTGGTTGGCTGGCTGGCTGGCCAGTGAGCTCCAGATAGCAATCCTTGTAGGCTTAGATTTTTCACAAAACTTGTTTTATTTAGGGTTCTTAAACACCTTTACCTCCCTTCCATCCCTGACACTATGTAGGTTAGCAGGGAAAGGGGCTGTAGACCTCTTTTATCTACTTCCTGCTGATTAGGGTCAATGGGTCTTTAGGCCATTACCAAATTTAATCATCAGGATACCCACAGTCTAGTCCAAAAGCCAACACCAAGCAGGAACACAAATCAGTACAAGTCAATGAAAGCCTCCAGCCTCGGTTGGATTGTCCCAAAGAAGTTCTCTGGAATGTTTCTCTCTTGGAAGTCAAGTAACAAAGCATAAAGATCAGCACAGCCATGTTGATCCAAAAAGTAATGCCTCACTGTACGAGGACCTCCCCATACCTCCTCTCCTCAATATCCACCCATGGATGTTCTCATGTGGCCAACATCATGCCCCTCTCACAGGAAAGAGCTCACAGCAAAACATCCCATGCCTTCTCACATCCCAAGCCTTCTCAAAAGCCAGCTTCCAACAAAACATCACATACCCAGCTTACAGGAAAGCATCACATGACAAAACTGAGTCTTCAAAGAAACCTGAAATATCCACTTCACATCTTCCCACCCCTGCCAACTCCCCTTCTGGCACCAGAGTTACAGAATTATGCTACTGTCTCTGCCTTTTACTTGGGTGCTTGGAACTCAAGCTCAGGCTCTCATGTTTGAGCATCAAGCACTTCACACACTGAGCCATCTTCCCAGCACTTCCTTGTCAATCTTGATGCTGTGGTCCTGTTTTGATGTCTGTGCATTAATGAAGTAGGTAGTTATTCCAATCTTTGCAGTCTGCCTTTGTCAGGGAGCATCCTTCAACACTGCAATCCTGTCTAGACATTCTGGGAAGGTTTTCCATTGTGTTAAACAGAGGTAAAGCATGCCAGACGTAGCAAGCTCACAAGGCCAGCTCAAACAGTTCATTTTAGTATGAATGTTTGAATGAAAGTGTCTCAAGGCCATGATCCAGCTTCAAGATGAGAGGGAGAGAATTAGACACACATACACAAATACAGTGCACAAAGATTTAAATGTCATGAGGCATTGAAGGGAAGGGGAAGCTTCCCTTTAAGGCCTACAGAAGAACTTCATTAAAAATGACTATCAAGGCAGGTGCTGAGACTTATGGCCAACTGTTGGGCAGAGTGCATGGAATCTTATGAAAGATGTGGGAAATAGTAAGATCAGGAGAAGACAGGAGCTCCACAAGGAGAAAAACAGAATCAAAAAATCTGAGCACAGGGTCTTTCCTGAGACTCATACTCCAACCAAGTAGCATGCATGGCGATAACCTAGAACCCCTGCACATATGTAGCCCATGGCAGTTCAGTGTCCAACTGAGTGTTTGCCTGAGTGCTGCTATACTTCCTGTCATAATGACAATGTACTATATCTGTGAGCTGTAAGTGAGCCCAATTAAATATTTTCCATTATAAGAGTTGTCATGCTGTCTCTGACATGAACTGATTGGCCTGCTTTTTGATCACCTCCCCCTAACGGGGGAGCAGCCTTACCAGGCCACAGAGGAAAACAATGTAGCCACTCCTGATCAGAGCTGATAGACTAGGATCAGAAGGAAGGAGAGGAAGACCTCCCCTATCAGCAGACTTGGGGAGGTGTATGTGTGGAGAAGGGGGAGGGAAGTTGGGATTGGGAGGGGAGGAGGGAGGGGTTTATTGGGAGGTACAAAGTGAATAAAGTGTAATATATAAAAAAAAGAATGAAAATCAGAGAGATACAGAGGAGGAGAGATCGCCATCATGACAAGGGCTGGCAGTTGTCTGGGAAGCCAGAGAGTGTTCTTTGTCACAAGGTAAGTAATGCACGATGTGAGCATGGGCACAGTAAATAGAAAAAGGAAACTGAACATCACCAATTCCTCCAGAATTCCCCAAGTCTGGCCAAACAACTCTTCATGTGAAGTAACTACCAAAACACTGCACAGGATGTTCACAAGCCAGCTCAGTGTTGGCTCTATTCCTTATGCACATAAGTCCTGCAGGGTGTGTTTGGAAGGCTCTAAAGGATCAGTCGCCTCCCCACATGACATGTGTCTGGTACACACTACATTTAATAAATATTTATTCTGCGAGCAAACAATTGGCATAGTTTGCAGGGGATACATCCATTAGAAAACTTAGCCAGAGAGCCAAGGATGCTTCTTGTTAAATCTGTAGCTCTCACAGTTGGCAATTTTTAAAATATCTAGACACATTTCTGAGTTTTATAGATGTTTCCCTTATTAGAATGGGTATCTGAAAATGTAGAGTCATCAATAGAGACTTTGTCTAGCATACATAAAACCCTGAGTTCAATCCCCAACAATACCTAAACCAGACATAATGACACATCTGAAATCCTAGTACTTGGGAAACAGAGACAGAGGATCAAAAGTTTACATTCATCCTCAGTTATGTAGCACATTTGAGGCAGGCCTGATGTATGAAAAGCTCTGTCTCAAGTGAAACAATTATCTTTCACTGGTTTGAATAAGAAAATTGTTGTAAATCAGAGTAACAGTTGCTCAAGAAATGTTTGCACTGGGAAATGAAGATTCAGCCAAATATTATTTATGACTGCACGTGTGTTCATAGATCTTGATCATCTATATATGTGACAAAAGGAATAGTACGAAATATTGTTAAGTCAAAAGAGTTTGTAGAAATGTTATATACATTTTTGCCTTGAAAACAGTCCCCTTTGAGATGACATATTTGTTTCAGTAAAGTCATTACTCAAAACAATTTAGACAAAGCCTATTGAAATTGCTTTCAGATCTGGCAAATAAATCACACAGTAAGCTGGGTGATAGTTTTCAATGATCATGCCTAATTTTTGATCAAAAACAATATTAACTAAATTGATCACCCATTCCATGGAACCGATGAATTTCAAAATTACTTTTGACAATTTCCAAAAATGCATTTCACACTCATAAAGTTAAGCCTACCAATGAGGCCATTCAAGGCCAGTGTGAGGAAGAATGAGAGTAGACAATTAAGAACTAGAGTTGGAAATATAAAGAGCGATAAAGGGCCAAAGGTCATGGACTCCCACCAAAGGTTAAAAAGGGCATGACCATGTGGTATGTCAGAGGTCTCAGAACATTACTAGCACTGTTTCAACGCTCTCTCTCTATCCACATCTTGTCTCATCTTTCTTTGTCTCTCTGTCCCTATCTTTCTTTCTTGTTTTGTTTATTCTCTTTTGAGACAGGATCTTCCTATATGTTCTAAGCTGGCCTGGAACTATGTGCCCTCACTGTGATATCTGGTTCTCTTCTTCCCAGTCTGCTAACGTTGAGAAAAGTCAGGACTCCACATTTCAGTTCTAGATCGCATTTTTTTTCCTACCTCTAGCTTCAGAGCTTTGACTTTTTCTTGTCTTTTTATTCTCTCTTTACAACTCCAGAGCTTCCCAAATCCAGAGCTGTTATATAGCTGGTTAGACTGCGTCTTAAAAATGCAATAGGCATCTCAAACTCTACAGGCTCCAGATCCTAGTTTTGATGGCCTCGCGTTAAACATGCAATATTTCCCATCAGTCTCACTATCTGCCTTCACGTGACACATGTTGAGGTTCTTAGTCATTTCATCCACTTCTCTTACAAGTTACGTCTATTCTGTTTCATACATAAACCCAAAGGCCCAGAATATCCCATTCCGCATTGCTCCAAATCGCCATCACCACCCACCTAAATCACTGCCTTAGTTTTATAGGGTTTTTTGCTCATGCCCTCTTTCTTTTTTTTTTTTAAATTATTTATTTTTATATCAATCACAGGTTAGCTACTTTGCATCCCAGGTGTAGCCCCCTCCCTCCCTCATCTCCTCCCCGCCCCCTCCAAGTCCACCAACGGGGGAGGACATCCTCCCCTTTCATCCAACCCCAGCTCATCCTGTCTCCTCAGGGCTGGCTGCAATGTCCTTCCCCGGGATCTAGCCAGTCTGTCACTCCCCAGCATGTATAGAGGAGGGTCAAAGAGTCAGCCATCAAGTTCATGACTAAAACAGTCCCTGTTTCCCTCACTAGGGTCTTCAGTCCGACACCGAGCTATCATGGGCCCCATCTGAGCAGGGGTTCCAGGTCACATCCACACATGGTCCTTGGTTGTAGAAACCGTCTCATACAAGACCCCTATGCCCTGCTCAGTTTGGTCTTTGTGGAGCTCTTGTTCTCCCCAAGTCTCACCAACCTCCCCCATTTCTATCATCACTTCTTGCCCTCTGCCAAAGGCTTGATCGC
>CM053761.1:8292006-8340647 GCA_028658305.1 Pachyuromys duprasi | reverse complement strand
TTCATGCTTTGTACCGTTTCCTTCAACTGATTGACTGTGTCTCCTATTTTGGTTGTTTCCTCTCTGTTTACCTTTGATTATTCCTCTATGTGGGCAGTTAAATTTTTCTCCATTTCTTTGAGGGCCTTGTTCATTTCCTCTTTTTGTCTCTCTTTTTGTTCCTCCAATATCTGCATAATCAACACTTTAATATAATTTTCCTGTGTCTCTGCTGAATTAAAATCTCCACTGCTTTTGGATGTTTCTGGTGGGGCCATGGTGTTCTGATTTTTGTTGGGTAAGTTCTTTCACTGATTTCTGGGCATTTGTTTATATATAATCAAGGAGCTGTTTGTGCTTTAAGGCTGAACTTCAGTCTGGAACTGTCAATCTCTTGTGTCAGGAGTATTCTTCAAGAAGATCAGGGAGTTCCAGTGGTTTGTTAGTGTGTGTTGTTGCCTCAGTTGAACTCTGTTGTGGGCTCTGTGTGCCCTTCTTCGTGCTCTGTGCTATAAGCTATGAGCACTGCAGGCTGGTCACCCCTCTGTTCTGGAGGCTTAGCTCCTCAGTCTTTTGAGATGTCAGCTGGGGAATCTATGCTCCTCCCTGGGCTTGCTGCTAAGGGCTCTCTCCTGGACTGGAGACTTGGCACCTCCTTCTGGGCCAGGGGCTGTGCACCACGGTCTGAGATGATATTTAGGGCACACACAGTGGGTCTGGGTTGGTTGCAGGCATTGCCGAGCAGTGTGCACCTGCTGTATGCAGGCCTGTCTGAAATGATGCCCAAAGCCTTCTCTTTCTGGCCTGTGGACACATACACGGACCAAGGTGGTTGCTGGCAGACCTGAGCAGTGTGCACCCGCAGAGTACAGTCCCTCTCAGTCTGAGGTGGTTCCAGCGGCGGTGATAGGTGTGCACCTGCCGCATACCCACTGATTGAAGCGGAACCCGGGTCCTTCCCAGACTGGCCCGCAGACTCTGTGTGCCTGCAGTGTGCAGGTCAGTCAAAACGGTACCCATGTCCTCCTCAATCTGCCCTGGAGGCTGTGTGATCCAGTCTAGTATGGCGGGTGCGGGCACCCAGCGCAGCTGCTCGCTTAGATCAGAGCTGTGCGCTGCAGGTCACCCGGAGATTTTTCCGGGGAATAACTGGGTGTCCCTAAGATTTTCCCACTTGATTTTCTTACCGTAGGAGTTCCGCTCACCTGGCAATCACAAATGCTGGCGTTTTAGGTCCCAGAGAACAGTCTCCTGGTTGCTGTGTTGTTTCTGCTGACCTACTCCTTAGACACAGTGTCCTCTCGTGGCAGCCATCTTGGATCTCCCGCCCTCTTTCTTTTAATCTCCACTGAACCTAGTAGCCTTAAGAAGAAAAGTCAGTTCCTCTGATTTCTTCATTGTCTTTTGAAGTCTCATTTCACTTGCCATGAACTCAAGTAATACCAAATGGCATATGATGTTGTACAAGTCTGGTTTCCTTGACATGATCAGCTTCAACTCTGACCTCAAGCTTCCTCAGTTGCTCTATCCCAGCTGCAATGTCCCCTTGCTCTTCCTGGAATGTGAAGGCCAGTACTACCCAGGACCTCTGTATCCACTGATGGCTCACAGACACGTCCGACATGCCATTGTCATGTCTTCAGTGAGACTGCACTCCAGTCTTCTTCTGTTGCCGTGGAAAACCTTTCAAATACTTCATTAAAAGCAAAAATAGCAGATCAGTTCTCATATGGACAAGTAAGGATTAAGATTCTTTTCGTCTTTTGAAAGTACTCATGAAAGTGCTCTGCATTTTTCATTTATTATCTTTAAGTGTGTGGTGTGTGTGTGTGTGTGTGTGTGTGTGTGTGTGTGTGTGTGTGTGGTGTGTGTGCCTGTGTGTCTGTGTTCAGGTGCATGTGGGTGTAGGTGTCTAGGAGGCAAGAGACATCTGATTTCCTGGAGCCAGTTTTAGAGGAGGCAGTGGGTGCTGAGAACCAAACTCAGGTCTTATGCATGAGCAGTGTACACTCTTTACTGCCGAGCCATCTCTGCTGCCCTCAGAGTGTTATTAAATTATTATTTCTCCTGCTTATCTAAAAGTAGAGATTGCATTTTAATATAGAGGACAAGAGAAAGCATCTATAAATTCTTAAGTTATTTCCTTTGCTCGTTTCCAGTTCTAGCTAATTGTTATTTAATTTTAAAGCCTTTAATGTGTTCACATGCCAAAGTAATCAAGACTCCAGAAGTTGTCCTTGATTTTATATTCACATTAAAATGAATTATGTCTGAAGTCCTGTTATATTAAGTCTGATGAGAAGAATTGTTTATCTTATATTAAATCTTTGAAGCTTTGTTCTAGGAACCCCTTTCCTTCTGTGAGAACACAGGCTCAAACAAAATGGATAAGAAAATTCTTTCCCATTCAAAGAAGCACAACATGAGTTCTCTGGTGATCATAGCTGACAAGTGACTGCAACGGCTTAGAAGCCTAGCCAAGACATGTAACAGTATTTTGGTTTATATGACAAAGAAACCCTTAACATTTAGATGTGCAGTATTCTGTAGCACTCTAGGGTTTTGGCACGTAGGCTCGCCTAGGTGTTCTTCCCCTCTGTTTCTGGGGTGTCCCCGTGTGCGCATCCTCCTGAGCTCACAGACCGCCCCAGTCCGTGTCATCTCTCCTCTTTCTTCTTCTCCCTGTGGCACAACGTAAATATTCCCAGGCCCCCATAGTTACTGCTACAGTGGAGACAGCTGTCCTGAATCTCATCATCTCGCTGCTCTCTCATACCAAGTCCATAGTTATTGAGAATGAGGTGAAGGCAGCTCCCTGACACACAGCAGTGGCCTTGTTGGGAAATTATTTCATAGGACACAAGAGAGGAGGAAACACTTGCTTATGAAACAAAGATTAGACAGAACAAGCAAATCTCAAAAATAAGCCCCTGTGCTAGTTCACTGTAAATGCTCTGCTTTGTTCATGAGCTCACTGGCCATCTGTACTCTGTTACTTGAAAAGCATCTCTTCTATTCATTTGCCAGTTTTATTGTTTGAATTATGAAATTTTGGGTGTTTTTTTTAGTCTTCATATATTTTGGATATTAATCCCCTGTCAAATGAGTAGTGTGTCAAGATTCTTTCCTATTTTATAGTCTATCTTCCATTCTATTGTTTCTTTTTTTGTGCTGAAGCTTGTAAAGCTACCCAGAAAATCATCGCTTCTGACTAGATCTTGGAGTCTTCCTCCTGTATTCACCTAGCAGTTCAACAACATATTAGGTATTTCATTGGCTCTTTTATTTTGTTTGTGTGGGTGTTTCTCCTGAATGTATGACTCTGGATCATGGTGTACGCAGTGTCTGTAGAGGCCAGAAGGGTGTGACAAATCCCCTGGAGCTGGACACACAGTTTTGTTACCATGCTTCCATAGTAGAGTTTGAAGCCAGTCTTTGGGATATCTTCAGCATTGCTTGTTCTGCTTAGAATTGTTTCGACAATTCTGGGTCTTTGTAGTTTTGTATAAATGTTTTGACTTGGAAATAGATGGGATTTGAGAATAATGTCATTGGAATTTTGATGGGAAGTCTACTGATTCTGTAGTGGCCTTGATGCAATGGGCATTTCCCTAACGTTGCTTCAGTAGGATTGTAGGAAGGTTGTCCAACCCATCTACATTCTTTCAATGTCTGTCTTCAGAGCTTATGGACTTTCATCCTAGAAATTGTTAGCAACTTCTGTTAAGTTTATACCCTGTATTACAATTTTTGTTACATTCTACCAATAGAAAGTTTTCCTTGACTTCTTTTTAGTGAGTTTTTGCTGTATAGAAAAACTAATTTTGCATATTGATTCCATATGCTGCTGCTTTGGTGAATGTATTTATAATCCTTAATGCTGATCAATTATTTTTTAAAGAAATTAATTCTACATTTTTAATAAACTTACCAGAATCAATCTTTTTAACATCAACAGCTTTAATATCTGTCTTTGGTTGTTGTTGTTGTTCCCAGGTGTCTGTGAGACTTTGTTGTCCAAATGTTAATTTTTTTGCATTAATCTTTTAACTATATCTTGCCTCTTATAGATTTAGGGCAGATGAGGCTTATCATGACTCAATAAAGTATGACGACAGACTCTGACTTTAAATGTGATTATTTCCAACATTCAGGGCCTTGACTCTTAAAACTAATCTCCTAGTTTAATATCTTGTGACTTTAAAGATAATACAGATTTCCCCCTAAATTTCAATCACTATTTTTAATCTTTCTCTTCATTTACACGTTTCTAACTGTCTGATGGGCACTTATAAGCTGATATCTTTCCATCTCAAAAATTCCAAATTGCTTCTCTATTTTCCACAAAGACAGTTTCTAACTCTGGGATTACTTATTCCTTTCAATTTCTGCACCACCCTCATATAAACTCTGATCAAAATTTCATTGTAACTTATTTTCTATATTTCAACTCATTTTTATTCTTACGTGTAATTACCAACAAATCCATTCAATTTCCTTTTATGTTTATTATTCTCAATGTGCTTTTCAGCATTTTCTCTTCATCTTTGAGTTATTTGATTGACTGTTATGATATTCCTTTCTTTGTTTCACTCTCTCAGCCATGCACAACCTTTTGACTCCATCATATGACATTGGAACCTACACAGTTACTACTAACGAACTGCAGACTCAAGTTACAAAAAAAATCACCAAAATTTTCCTATAATATTTTTGATAATTTTATGATTTTGTGTATGTTCATATTCATAGTTTTCCTGGGGCACTGCAGACAGGATACAAACGCTAGATTCTGACCTAAGTAACAAAAGTTAGAGAGAAGAAAAATAGAAAAATATTACAATACTTACACACGAGACAAGACTTCATGACAACAGGTAGCTCCACTTTAAATTTTTAAAGTGTTCTTAAGAGCATTTTATCACTCACTGTATTTTGGGTGTGCAAACATGTATTTAATAATTAAGTTTCAGGTGTTCTAATAACATTCCTTTTATTAGCATGTTAAAAGACTCTTCACCAACAGCAAATACTAATATGTTGTGTGGGAACTCATGTAGACTCTGAATTAAAACTTGAATCCAAGCTTAATGGGTCTTTATTTTGACCCAACACCTCAGGTCCTTTTGTCACATCTCCTTAGCCTATTGAGTGCCACAGTTTTCCTTGGTCCTTCTGTGCAGTCTTTCCCTCAGGAAGGACTGTTCTTGTGGTAAACAGTCTAGAGGTCCCATGACCTGTCTCAGTCCATCAGACTTCCATCCATTTACATCCAGGGTCAGCAACCTGGGAACAAGCTTAACTAACTGGAGCTCTGCAAATGACCAATCGCGCCTCCCTCCCTTATGATTTGTGAACTTCAGGGGTATATGGACAGACAAATCGTGGGGCCCCTTAATGTGCTCATTTGCCCTTTACAGTCAGTTTCCCTACACCAAGGGCACAGCAGCACACACATAATCTTTCTACACTTTATTGTTTTGAATAACTTCTCAATTTAACATCACTTGTCATCTTTTACTTGGGCACTGCCCTTTGGACCCAGTGACTTGGACCCAAAGATTTAGATTCACTCAGAGCAGTTCAACAAATTTAAAACAAGAGTTTAATTACTAACTAACTCAAAGACAGCTCATCAACCTTTTCTCTTGGTAGATTCTAAAACATAAATGAAGTTTAAAGCCTCATTTCCCATGTGTTATTAAAACTGAGGAGCAGCAAAACCTTGACAAATTTCACACAACACTTCAGTGATGAAGACGGGCTGTGATTAGAATTCTGGGTTTACAGAAGCAATTTGATTTATACTTACTGAGTCAGAAAAGGTGTTTAATCTACCAGAGTAGACGTGTTAAAGATGTCAGGTTAAAGATAAAATATTTTAAAAACACAGTTGTCCCTTGGTGTCCCTAGGGATTGGCTGGAGAACCCCCTTGAAGATGCTAGTTTCCTTATATTAAATGATATCATTTTTCAGGTAATCCACACAAAAATAGTATATACATAAGCCACCTCTACAGTGCTTATAATGCTGACTATAGTATGAATATTTTAGAAATAGCTGCTATATTACATTATTTATGTAATATCATGAGTGAAAACAAGTATTTTCAGCATAGACACAATATAAAAATATTGTTTTTGATCTGTACTTATTTGTATCCAAACTCTGCAACCATGGGACCCACAGATGTAGAAGATCAGTTTGGCTCTCTCCCTCTCTCCCCCCTCTCTCTCCCTGTCTCTCTCCTTCTCTCTCTACCTCTCTCTCTAGCTCTTCCTCCACAACTGTTGTGTGGGGGTGTAATGTGGAGGCATGCACACTAATGCACATATACAGGCAAGCTGATGAGTTTGCTCAGATCTTTGAAGACAGGACTAAAGAGATGACTCTGCAATTAAGAGCACAGCTCATACTGTTCTTGCAGAGGACCAGGGTTTGTTTCCCAGAAGCCACATTGGGTGACTCACAGATGCCTGTAACTCCAGCTGCAGTGACCCTGCTGCTCCTGTGTGCACATATTCACATGCAGGCGCACACACGCGCACGCACACACACAGTAATTTTAAAACGACAATAAAAAAACCTTTTAACAAAAAATGACAAAGTATATTGATGCCTTGACTCTTTTTTCATGGATCACACAAAGCATTAAGTAAATGAGAATTAGATTTTTTAAAGTATTTTTTAAAATAATTCTTGAAAATCACCTACCAAATAAGACTCTGGGATAGGCTTAAATCAGTGTAAAGGGAAGCAAGAGCCCATCCTGATTTAATTCATGAAATCCATTCATATTGGCCAACACTCATTGGTTGGGAAGGTGATTATAGTATTTAATTTAAGGAGAAAAATAAAAAAAGAGTGCCAGGCACCTCTGTTTCACTTCGGCTGCTATTTGTTACACACCAGCTAGCCTGATGACTGACTTAAACACACATTGCACTCTGTCAGGAGCATAGGCAAATGAGAAGATGTTTTTATCATGTTCTTTGTTTCTGGCATCCATCTCAGGCCTTGAAAATCCTATCATATTTTAATTATGGTCAGTTGATTTTCACTGAAGCTTATCCAATAATTGGAGACATTTAAGTTAAAAATGATGGAAACTTCTCATAAATTATTCATTGGAAAGATAATGACGGATGAAATACAATTAAGCTTTGGGTTACCATAATGAAGGCACCAAAGTGTCTGACAGCTTTAAGCCATCTGCATCTTCATCACTCTTCTTATAAAACTTACTCCAGAAGCATTCTGAATTAGTTTACTTCTTGAAGACTCATATGAGGCTGTGTTTCTATAGAAAAATCTCTGATATCGACATAAATTCTAGAGAAAAACCTCCAATGATGTAAACGATACTAATCTGTGCATTTTTTTAAGAAAGTCATCCAGGGCCAGCGAGATGGCTCAGTGAGTAAAGGCTTGCTGGTAAGACCTCTCACTTGAGTTTGACTCCCAGCACCTGTATGAAAAAGGGAAAAAACTGATTCCCTCCAGTTATCTTCTGACTTCCACGTGTGTGCAATGGCATGCAGGGGCATACATAGGTGTGATAAAAGTTTTAAAGTAAATGCTTCAATCACAGTAAATACTATGGGGAAGATGAGGAGCTATTATTAAAATTCACTGAAAATCATCGAATTCATTATGATGATGAAAATACTTAAGGGTTGATGGTATACTCTACAATGTTAAACAATATTTTTTGTTTTACAAGCCACTGAAATTGAGAAGATTTTTCCTTGTTGCTTTATCTCCTTTTGCCAATAGTTCATTGTTAGCCTCTTCCTTTGGATAAGCAGCTGTTTCTTTAGACACTTTCACTCCTTGCACTTAAGGATGACAGTATTAGCAACATGGGGAGCCATTTGAAATGCTACATGCAATCCAGAGCAAAAGTAAAGGCAGAAAATTAGTGTTTTCAATTATTTATGCAAGTGAAATGGGATCCGTTAGAAGTCAACATTGTGAACAAAACTTACTAACATGCACGCATATGTTTTAAATTCCACCAAGCTGCTCATCTCTTAAGTTAAGAATGAAATCATCCCGCTAGTAAATTTTAAGGCTATCTGGTACCCTTCATTCTATTCTTTTAAATGAATGGGACAACTTCTTACAAATTATTTATGAAGGGTGTACACATGTGTGGTGTGTTTGTCCATGCATGCATGGGTGGAGGAGGTCAGAGGTCAACAGCATGTGTCTTCTTCTCCAGCCTTAGTTTTTGAGACAGAGTCTTTCACTGAACCCAGAGTTCATATACGAGCAATCTGGTCAGCCAAGGCCCACAATCCTCTAGTCTCTAGCTCCTAGCACTGAGCACTCAAGCATCTGTCACCATGTCCAGTTTACATAGGGCCTAGGGATCTAAACTCAAGTCCACATACTTGCCAATAAGCAATTTATCCCTCTTCCCGCCCTCCTAAGTTTGTTTTATGAATGATTCCTCAGGTGTCACTAAAATTCTTTTAGTGCCTACTTACATTAAATTTAGGGAATATACAATATTTTTCAAGTACTATTAATGAAGCATTGTTTTTATTATTCTTTTATTTTGTTGTTATTGTCAGGCAGGGTCTCTCACTTTTAATTCTGCAGTGTAAGAATTACAGGTATGTAACGCCTAACTCACAGAAACAGTGCTTTTAAAACATTAAAGGTTTATTACCAAGACACACACACACACACATATATATATATATATATATGTATATATATATGTATGTGTGTATATATATATATACATATATACATATATATGGCAAAACAGTAGCAGGCATGTTTCAGATATTGATTTCAACTGTAGAAATAAGTTACTGGTAATGCGAGTTTTTGCTCTGCCTTCAACTTGAGATCTTTATGAGCTACCTGTCCAATTAAATGCATGTATTACAATCAATATCACAAGAATAAAGGTGCATGTTTATTTCTTTCTGATTTACGCCTCTACTCCACATAAGAGAAACAAAATGGGGAGAATAATAGAAGAATAAGAAAGGGTGTGAGAATATCCCACAGTATACCTTTCACTTACAGTCAGCCATCTATATGACCATGTATTTTCTTTTAATGCTATGATAAACACTGTGGCCAAAATCAACTTGGAAAGGGAGGGATTTATCTCAGTTTGCAATATATAGCCATCACAGAGGGAAGCCAGGGCAGGAACTCAAGGAAGGAACTCAATACAGAAATTGAAACAGACATTCATTTTAAGGCCAACCTGGACTGTAGAGTGAGTTCCAGAACAGCCAGGGCTACAGAGTGAAATGATGTCTCAAAAAAAGAACAAACAAACAAAAAAACAAAAAATCAAGAAAGAAACAGAGACCACAAAGGAGCATGGACTACTGACTCACTCCCTCAGTTTGCCTTTTCATACGACGGGGGACTGCCTGCTTAGGTAGAGCACTACCCAGCATGGTTGCTGGGGCCCACCCAAACCAACTGTTAGTGTCAAAATGTCCCCAAACATTGTCTCCAGGTTGATAAGCCAACCAAGCAAATGCAACAGGCTGAAAAGACAATGACTCTCAAGACCTTCAGGCAGTTCCTCAGGAGGGGTCTGAGAAGAGGGTGTTTCAGGCAGTTCCTCAGGAGGGGTCTGAGAAGAGGGTGTTTCAGGCAGTTCCTCAGGAGGGGTCTGAGAAGAGGGTGTTTCTAACATGGAAGTGACAGCTCCATGTATGTTGTTCCCTCAAGATCCTGTAGGCTTTAGCTAACATGTGTCACTGTGAGCAACTTTTAGAAAATGGGGTCTAACTAAGTTGCTGGCTTCTAAATCACTTGTAGCTGTGCTGTTCAGGTTTATAGCCACAAAGCTGTAAGCTACAGACTAGATGTATACTAGGCTACAGGATACAGCTGTGTGTAATTACTCACTCTGAGGAAGTTCACACAATGCTAGAAGCACCTGACAGCACACCTCTCAAATGCATCCTTACTTTTGACTGTCTTTGGTGCTATTGCCTTCCAAGCATGTTAGGGAGAAGTTTGGGGGCGGGGGAGACATGTCTATTTAGAAATAAAAATAAAGACAAGCCAATTTTTAAGTTAAACTATCAAGCTTTTCACTTGAGAATAGAAGGGTCTGCCAGTAGAGTTAAGTTAAATGCATTCATCAGTTTTTCTATTACTGTGACAAAATGCACAACTACTTGTTTATCGGGGCCCAGAGTTTCAGGGCAACTCATTCATGGTCAGCTAACTCTTCTGTATCTGGGCTATAAGGAGACAGAGTTTCCTGGTCAGGAAAGCATGAAAAATCAAAGCTCACCATCTCAAGAAGTAGTAGAGGGAAACAGCAAGATGTGATGCTTGCAGGCATATCCCTAGGTGATCCACTTCTTCCAGCTAGGCCCTAACCACTGACATTTCCAGAACCTTCCAAAATAAGAGCATCAGCTGGCTGCCAAGTCTTTCATGTATGAGCCATATGTGAAGGCACTATAGGATTTAGTGAATAAGTAATATTTTAAAAAAATCACAAAGGAGTGGGGAGCTGGATAGAATGAGAGGGGTCTTCAGTAAGGAACTTGTGAGCCCCTAAAATGACGATATACATAAGAAAGATTGTTGTTTTATGATCGATTTCAGATGCAAGCCGAGAATATGTAGAATTTGGAGCTAGAATGAGCAACAAAAAACTAACTTGAGATTGCACCAAATTACCTTCTGAGGACCTTCTAAAAATATCAGTCAAAATTCTAAAAGAAAGGAGTCACTCAGTTATCATACTCCACCAGGAATAGAGACAATCTCTCCGTTATTCAGGTAGGGTTTGACTTTGTCCCAGGTCTCTGTTAAGTCTTTGTGATTGTCAAAAGACATGAGTGAAAAAATAAAATAAAATAAAGAGTTCTTCAAGTAGGGCTTGTGTAATGATTTTTAAAGTAAAAGCTAATTTGCATAAACATAAGGGCAAAGAGCACATGGAGAACTGTTGAAGGAGTGACAGCTGGTGATGCCTGTAATAAATTATTTGCAATCCTGAGGGGAGAGGATGCGGGCGCCGGTAAAAAGGACAGGAATTGATGCTGATAAGACAGCTACATGGGGAGGAAAATCTCTCTACAAGACCCGAGAAATCAATGCTTGCACTTAAAGCAGTTAAAAGACAAGACAGGCCTGCTGCTTACCCTTTACACCCTCCTGGCTCTGACGGAAAGCTGTGCTCCTCTGTCGTTCCGAAAACTCCAGAATATTCAAGGATTTTTCAAGGACACTGACTTGGAAATAGAAACCATAAACATGAAAGTGGCACTTCATGGAGGCTACTACTACTACTACTACTACTACTACTACTACACACACACACACACACACACACACTCTCACACACACACAAAACCATTTAGGTCTGGTCACTTGAATTTATTCCTCAAGCAAAGGCGAAGCCCTGAAAACTTTGAGAAGAGAAATGTTGTGGTCAAATCAGCAAGATTTGTATATGCTACTGATATACAAAACAAAGGAAAGAAAGAGGGAAAATGAGATTTAAAAGATATAAAGGCAGTTAACAGGGTTGGGCAGATGGCTCAGTCATTAAAGTGCTTGCCGTGCATTTAGGCTTGAGGACCCAGTACCCAGGCACGGCGGCACCTGTGTTCTCAGTTTGCTGGCCAACGAGACCAACCAAAATAATGAATTACAGCATCAGTGCAGATTCTATCTCAAAAAAATAAAGTATAGAACAACAGACAGGGACCCTGACCTCTACATGAGTACAGTCAGGCACACTCACCCCCTCTCTACCACACACACATTCATGTGCACCCAAAAAGGAAAAATATTTCAATGATGTTTAATCTCTTTTATATATTGAAGCTTAAATACTGTGATAAAAATTAATAGCATAGTCCAGGGCAGTTTTAAGTTACAGCTTAGTGGAATCATCATTGTGTCTTCTAGTGAAAGCATTTTTTTTCCCTGAAAAATGATCACTAGGCCAACAGAACATAAGGTGTGGGAACACGAAATAAAAACATTACAAGAGGGCCACTGCTATCATGCTGAGTGGTCCTACTTTTCTTTCATCCTTGACCACGGGAACCATGAACCGGGATGGGAGACACACGGTTTCTATCTATTGGATGTTACACAGTAGGTGTACAGCCTGCTGAAGATACTTCCCCAACTCTGCAAGACATCAAGCTGAAGTTGTAACTGAGTCTTCAGAAAGCCATTCAACTATTCTATACAGAACAGACACCTCAGGCTGATCAGGAACATGATAAAAAGAAATGGGTTCCATTGTTGCACTTCTTTAGCTGCTGAAGTAAGTCCCTTAGTCAGGAGTAATGTTGCATAGCAACCATGGTGCTTGGCACAAATCCACGTCAGCCCATTTATCTCAATCTGAAAGGAACATTGCCCTCCATAGTGGAAGCGGTCCAATGCAAACAACCTGCTACCAAGTAGCTGCTTGGCTTGGGGAACTGTCCCATCTACAGGACTCAATACCCGTCTCTCATCTGGAAAGACTGACCACACCCGATGGGCATAGCCTGGTATTGTGTGAGGCTTTTTCTAGGCAGACACAACACACGTGTTTACTCACATTGGACTGGGAACGCAGACACTCCAAAGTAAGGATTGCAGCAACATTCACCTTGGTGCACTGACGGGTTTTTAATGGGGTTACTTGCAGGAGTGCACATGCTGCTGCAGCATTAAAAATCTTCACCTGAGCCAAGCTCTGTCTCTGGTTCTCTCTATGTCATCACTTGCAGGTGACTCTATAGGCCAAGAGGTTCTTGTCAACTAATCATACAGGCCTTAGGGGCAATCCACAGCACCGGTAAAATCTCATCAGGAATGTTCTAGCTGCAGAAGGTAAAGTCACGGTGGGGACAAAGGCCAGGTAGCAGTTGAGGGCTGAACATTTGGGCCAATTCGTATAACTTCCCAAGCCACCATGAACATGTAAACAACACTGTATTTTAAAGCATTAATAATTTTGTTCAAAATTATAATACGTTGCAGTAAATAATAATGAATAATAATAACAAACCCTAAATTCCTCATATTTGATTTTTAAACTGTCTACTTTAGATTTAAATCATACGAGTATTTCTCATTGAATTCTTTACTAAAGGTCTATTTCACCCAGATCACAGTGGTAGGATCCATTCACTTCAAGTCATTTTGTTTTTGGAAATGGTGGACTCACTCTCCACCATTTGGTAAATTCACAAACAAAAGTATCCACAATGGACTTGAAGGAAAGGCAAAAAGAGAGGCAGATGATCTGCAGCTGCTGGCCACATTATTCCTAAGGGATTGACAGTCTGAAAAACAGTCTCAGTGCAATGATCACCAAGCTAAATGGTCCTGAAACTTAAAAGTAAGCCTGGGAACTGCAGGGGAGATGAGTGTGTGGGGGTCACATAGGCACAGTTCAACATCACCGTCCAGGAAGCCCCTTCAGCAGGCATGTTGGTTCACTGAAGACAGGGTTTAAAGAAAGTATCGAATGTATTTGACAGTATTTCAGGTCCTACATCGATTGTAGCCATGGAGACTCTTGGGGCTGTATTCCAGCTATAGGTCTGCTTGCTATTTTGATCCAACTGCTTGAAAATGTGATGTCACCATAGGAGCATTTAGATCATTAGAGGCTTCCTTTCACTGTATGTGTTAATATACATTAAATCAGATTCTTAGAAATTCTCGAGTACTGTGCATTCTCCCAAGATATTTAAGTCCTGTCTTCTTTTGTGACTAACATTCACCTCTTGATGTTATCTGTCAAAAATGCAAATTTGGATTTCACTCTAAAATATAAACTCTAATTGATGGACTTTTGAACTCTGTTCTCTCCTGAAACAATTTCTGATAGAAATTCTCTTTGACAATGTGGTTGGAATTATTTTTAAGCAGCCAAGTATTTCTTCTGGTTCTTCTTTTTCTTTTTCTTTCTTTCTTTCTTTCTTTCTTTCTTTCTTTCTTTCTTTCTTTCTTTCTTTCTTTCTTTCTTTCTTTCTTTCTTTCTTTCTTTGCTGATGAACTAGAGTAGCTTTCATAACTCCAGATGCTGGCTCTGGCCGTTTAGTATCCAGGTATTTGTTTTCTTTGATAACGACACCATTAATATTTATAGCCACTTTCCTTTGCAGCATCTCCCAGATGGCTCTGTGCCGAGTGCACATGTTGAAACTTATCTTTTACCACATCCCAGTGAAGTTCGTAGGAGGAAGACGAAGTCCGTTCCAAAATGCACTGACCCCACTTACAATGAAATTGTAAGTATGAATTATTGCCTGTCCAGGTAGTTTGTATTTTTCTTACCAGTTCTTTTTTTTTTCTTTTTTTAGCTTCACAACCAAATATGGAGAATTTTCAGTAATTGGAAGCATTGTTGCATAAAGGAATGATGTTGCCCAAAATAGTCACAGCATGCTGAACACTGTTCTAGATGCTATGGGAACCGGAGAATACAGACTCAGCTACCAAAGCTCTTACAGGCCAAACTCCAGCAGGCAGGGGAAAGTTGCTTTGCATGATAACACTTTCCCTGACTCTCCTGTAGTCTGTCTACCATGTTCATCTTACTCTCTTTAGTCTTATTCTCATACACTAGATTTTTCTTACCTAGACATTTTATCATAAGACATTAGGTGAAGAACAGTGAGTCTCATAAGATCTATTTTGACAAAAACAAAACAAAATCAAAAAAACAAAAAAACAAAGCTATTGTTTTATAAATAGCTCTCCTACAAGGCATAAAGACCCAGTCTTCTGGATTCTTGCTGAAGCACAGCACATTGACTCCTACCTCAGCTTTTCTGAGCGAACTTCCTTTCCTTGCTTCCCCAGACTCACAGAAGCTGCTTCCTTTTCACCCTTTCAGACTTTGCAGTGTAGATTCTCACCTTAGCTGGTGGGGCTTCACTCAAGTGGTCACTGCAGGCTCCTAATTGCTAAATCCAAGGAGCTCTCAGGCTCTTTCCTCCCAGCAGGTGCAAACTGACAGCCAGACACCCTCATTCTTTGAAACCTCTTTTGTGCCTCTTAAGTTCCTTCCTTTCTTAATTACCTTCCCCTTTTCTCTGATTATTGTTTTAGTTTCAATCCTTACTATTCTTCCTCTTAAAATGTTATTTGCTGAAGTTCCACCATGCATTCTGCCCCGCCTCCCCTTCGAAATCCATCCCTCCGAAGCCAAAACAAGACAAATGATAAAGTCTTAACATTGTGTGGGTTGGGACTCCGAGTTCCTTCTTTTCTGTCAGAACTCCCTAAGAATCACAGTGTGCTTCTTGAGGAGTTATGAAAGAGCTACAGATGGCAAGAATACCCAGGGTGAGGCACACAGGCTATCCCTAAAGTTGTAATGCCTCCTTTCCCTCACATCCTTGGGTTTGGGATTCCTCAGGAGTTCTGAAATCAGTCTTCACTGGACGCAGAGCAGTGATGATGGACTCTGGATGCAGTCCCACGTTTCCTGTCCCATCTCAGCGTAAGATGTGCCTGAACTGATTCCCCCAAGGCCCAGCTTCTCATAGAACTCAGGCTGGTCTGGAACTCATTTTATATCCAAGGATGACCTTGTACCTCCGATCCTCCTGTCTCTACCTCAAGGGCTGGGATTAGTAATGTGCACACCACGCCTGATATCTCTCAAGGTTTTGGCCTGCCCCCTTCCTCATTGCCGAGGCATGTCACTTAAACTTCCGTGCACTTGGAATACAGGCTTATTGAAAGATGTCTTCTTTTTTGAAGAGGATGGGAGATTAATTTTTATGCTTTGACAGTGTCAGTCATGAGTGTTTTACAGCACAGTTCGTCCAGCTAGCACAGTCTGCATGCACACAGGTGCGGGTCCAGCTAGCACAGTCTGCATGCACACAGGTGCGGGTCCAGCTAGCACAGTCTGCATGCACACAGGTGCGGGTCCAGCTAGCACAGTCTGCATGCACACAGGTGAGGGGCCAGCTAGTGCAGTCTGCATGCACACAGGTGCGGGTCCAGCTAGCACAGTCTGCATGCACACAGGTGCGGGTCCAGCTAGCACAGTCTGCATGCACACAGGTGAGGGGCCAGCTAGTGCAGTCTGCATAATCCACTACTGTGACCACAACACAAAGGGAAAGGACTGCCTCTGTCCCAGCAGACATCAGCTTCGAATAGCCCCTCAGTTAGGGGTGAGTCACCTGAGTGAGTTAGGGTGGTCTGGGACTGCCTAATGTAGATCAGGCTGGCTTTGAACTCACAGAGACCTACCGGCCTCTGCCTCCCAAGTGCTGGGGTCAAAATGCTTGTGCTTCCAGGACCAGCTGTGTGAAATAGTTTTACCAAATCTTTGACATTTCTACCCACAGTGTCATCCAGACATACTTATTATTCATCCATATAAATTATTATTTGAAGGCTCCTCACTGTCACCTGCTAATCACTATTTAGGTGTGGTGTTCATAAAATCGGCAATTTTCCTTGGTTCTCTCGAAAAAACAACACCAAGAATTATTGTCTTTCTAAGATTTATGTGCAATTAGAAGAAATAATACAGATTCCAGTGTCTCTCAGGACATTGACATTGCTATGATCCAAATAGCTTCTTCTGACTTTAGTAGCCCTGAGAGCCCCCTTCTGGGGATGTGAATGTTTAGCTCTGAACATTGGTGTCACCTGCTTGTCCACAACCAAGGCACAGAACAGAGCCATCCCAAACCTTACAAGGACCACTCTACCGTAGCCACAACTGCATGTCTCAGACTGGTCCTGGATCTCTAACCCTATGAATTTATCATTCTTAATCTTACATGAATGGGATGCATACTTGATAATGTTTGAACTTGTGTTTTGCATCACTTTTTCTCATCACTGTGATGAAATACCCAGGAGAAACAGCTAAAGAGAGGGCTGTTTCAGCTCATAGTTTGAAAGTGTGGTCCGTCATGGTGGAGCAGCAGGAACGCCAAGCAGATGGTCATGGCGTTAACCAAACTTAGGGGCATCTTCTTGTCCCAGGAAACCTAATCTAGACATTCCTTCTCAGGCATGTTCAGACCCTTTGTTTCCATGGTGATTCTCAATCCCATCATTTGGAAACCAAGATTCACCATGGAGCCTTTTTCAGTCACTGCCGCTTCTTCTTTATTTACCTACATAAGTTGCACATTGCAGCATGTTGTCCTGATGACACCTCCAGGAGCCATCCCACGCTGGCTTCCCTGTGGCTGTGATCTGTGACTCCTGGTACCTCTTTCATGTCTTTTTAACCTTTGGACCCAGAGTTTAGATTTCCTGAGAATAAGGGAACTATCTCCTCTCCCCTCATATCTTTTACCCTAATGACTTCTAAAAGCTGTCTTTAATATTTCAGGTAGTTTTATAAGTGATACTGTATGTGTGTGTGTAAAATGTATATAAGGCATTAGTATGTATATACGTGTGTCTACAGGATTCAGGTAGTTTTGTGAGTGACACTATGTGTGTGTGTGTGTGTGTGTGTAAAATGCGTATAAAGCATTAGTATGTATGCATGCATGCCTCCAAGGTTCAGGAAGTATTTTATGATACTATATATGTGAAAAATGTATATAAAGTGTGTATGCATGTATTCCCACAAAGGATTATCTAAATTAGGGGAGGAATTTTGATATCTTAATATTCATTATAATGTCCACTCATGTGGGAATGCAGACCCAACAATAAGGAGCCTATTCCTTTCCTTGTATACAGGACATTCAACCTCTCTATCAATAAGCTTTTTAGAGATGCTGTACCAAAACATAAGAAGGGGACTGGAGAGATGGCTCAGTAGTTAAGAACACTGGCTGCTCTTGCAGAGGAGACCACACAGTGACTCACCCTGTCTGTAGCTCCAGCTCCAAGGGATATGACAATCTTTTGTCTTCCATGTGACACACACATACATCCACACACTCATACACATAAGTTCCCTACATCTAAAATAAAAATAAATTGATTAAGTGGATGGTGCCTAAGGAACAATATTTGAGTTGGTCTCCTGGTTGTCACATAAACACACACACATACACACACACACACACACACACACTATTTGTATTTTGTACACATTTTAAAAGACCAACAAATAACAGAGTCTATACTTGCACGATCCCAGTGTGCATGGAATCCAAAGCAGCAGCAATCTGAAGGAATGTGGTCAACAGAGAGTAGATTGAGAGTGACTGTGGAGAGGAAGCCACCAGAGAGGCACAAGACAGAAACGGGTCACAAGATTCTGTTTCCTCCTGTCATGTTCTGAGTCTGTGTCACTACAGCAATGCTTATAAAAGATGCACAAAACATACCCTTTACTTTACAGCTGACCTATTTTCTCTTGCCCTCAACTGTGATACAGGATCCTATTTCCTTGATAAGGCCCTGTCTCCTTATGTGAGTCTTCAGGGGTTCCCTAATAGATGTCCTTACTAGGAGACCTGGTGCTTATTACGGAGCTCAGAGGCGTATCACATGGCATCCTTGGGTTTTATATAGCTCTGCTCTTCAACCCCATCTGAGGCTCATTGGCATCAGCCGCTCACTACAGCTGAGATTCCTCAAACTGCCAAGGCCTTGCAACATACTGTGAGGTGAGAAGACCTTGTTCCTGTCTCTGTGCACATCTCTCAGAGATATAGAAAGGAGACAAGTTGCTGCATATCAGTGTCTTACCAAAATTTTCACAAAAGTAAATCTTCCCTCTTTTAGTCACAGGCCCCTCTGAAGGAGGGCTAGTTCAAGGACTCTGTCCAGGGGCAGAGTCTCCACCCTTCAATTAGCTGAGCTTTGGTCTAGAGCCCAGTGTGTCTATTTGACACTTTCCAGTGAGCATCTTAGCAGGTTTTGTGAGCAGTGCCTCTGAATTCCGATGTCATACAGAAATCCCATGGTGCACCTGGGTCAGGAGCAGACTGCTCAGGGCGGAGCCCTGCAGCTTTGAGAAACAGCTGTGATCTTAGTCCTCACACCATTGTTCTTCGTGCTCAGTTATCTCTAACGTCTGGTTAAAAACTGTCTACCGTTGTTAAAGGACTCATAATGAAGGAAGAATTTCCACCTTGCAACAGAATTACATCGTTACAGTCGATGTGTTCCTATCCTGACCTTTTCTTGGATATTATGCAGGAAAAATCTAAAGGAAACACTGGAAAGAACAGAACATGCCTGTTACCTGCTTTACCTGCCTAAAGCACACTTACAGATTGCCTAATGGGTGATGAAGCCACAAGGACAGTGCTCCAGGTCCAGTCAGCAAGCTGAGACATTATTTGCTCATTAACTCTCTCTCTCTGTCTCTCTCTGTCTCTCTCTCTGTCTCTGTCTCTCTGTCTCTCTCTGTCTCTCTGTCTCTCTGTCTCTCTCTCTCTCTCTTTGTCTCTCTCTCTCTCTCTGTCTCTCTCTCTCTCTGTCTCCCTGTGTCTTTGTGTGTGTGCTTACGTGCATACACATCTGTATGTGTGTGTGTGGAAATCAGAAGTCATTATCAGGTGTGTCGTCAGGTGCTGTATGTTCACTAATTTTGGCGTGTGTGTGGAGACACGGCCTCACAGGATGTACTATAAACTAGCCTTAGACTTACAGAGATATTTGCCTCTGCCTCTGCCTCCTCTGCCTTTCTGCCTCTCCACCTCTCTGCCTCTCTGCCTGTCTGCCTCCTCTGCCTCTGCCTCTCTGCCTCTCTGCCTGTCTGCCTCCTCTGCCTCTGCCTCCTCTGCCTCCTCTGCCTCTCTGCCTCTCCGCCTCTCTGCCTCTGCTTCTGCCTCTGCCTCTCTGCCTTTCTGCCTCTGCAGTTCCAAGTTGTGGCATTAAAGACATGTACTACTACACCTAGCTTTTTAACACACAGGTTCTGGGAATCAACTTCAGGTCCTTGTCCTTTACTGCTGAGGTATCTCCCAAGCCCCAATTCTTCTGATGTTTACAAGATGACAAAGCTTACTCAGTCATGTACTACAAGTTTCAGAGGATTGGTGTTGTCATGATATTGTAAGACAGTGCTTCCCTAATATTCTGTCACCCACAACATTGCAGCCACGGAGGACAGAGGTCACCAAATAACAAAGTTTCAGGACACATACATACATATGATATGATGGCCCAGAGGGCACACAAGTTGTTCAATCTCAGAACTGATTGATCCCAAAGCCCAAGTGCACCCTGCCATAGGACACCGGCTCCTGTCCCAGCTCTCTGTTCTCAGGTGGACTGAGCTGGCTTTCATCCCTGTCCGCTGATATTCTTCCCACCAGCACATATACATTGATCTCCTTTTTATTACTCTCTCTCCACAATCATGAAAATGTACTTTCTCATTATTTATTATGCCCTTGTGTCAAATAATTCCCAGTGAATGTCTGTATATGAGTGAATAGATCCTCATTACACTCAAAGCTTTCTATTTGAGGTACCAATTCTAATCCCACAAATTCTATATTTGTCAGACTGACTAAAGATTCATGCTTATTCATAAATATGTGTGCATATATATATATATATACTGTAAAACTTAATTAAAAGAAATATTTATTCTTTATTTCATTTATATGAAGATATACTAAGTCATTTGATAAAAACATCACAAAGAATGCATTTATCTGTGTTCTTCTCCAGCATGACCCACCAACTATTTGTTTCATGGAAAAGGAGTTTAAACAAAAAAGCAGCATTATAGGTGCACAGAACAAGTAAGAGCTATATACTATCAATGATCACTTTAAGAAAATAATTTGCATCATTAAAGAACAGGTTAAAATCTATCAGGTAACATAAGCTTTGTAAGTCCCAATGTTTACATTTGACATAGGAAAATAACAAATTTCAAAGTCACTTCCTGAGACTTGCTCCTTTCTGGGTATATGGGGAATCACTTTTGTCTGGTAGAATATTCCTCAGCCAAGTGATGCAAAAAAAAAATCTTCCTATTAGTGTATTTGATGGATATTTTAATCTGATTTATGAGTGTTGAATATTTGGTAGAAAGCTTTCAATATTCTTTCATTAGTTATTTTCCACAATATAGTATAGTATAGTATAGTATAGTATAGTATAGTATAGTATAGTATAGTATAGTATAGTATAGTATAGTATTAGTATAGTGTAGTATAGCACCATGCAAAGGCACACAGTTGAGGACAGATTTGTGTTCATATAAATTATCACTATATTTCTTCTTTAAAAGTTTTCATTTTTGAATTGATTTATATAATTCACAGAGTCCTTGAGCCAGAGTTTTCCCATGGCCCACTTATTGGAACTGAGTCACTTTCTTCCTTCACACTATCATTATCTCGAAGAGCACTTCATCTGTTGTCTCTGTAGGATAGGCGAGGAAGGAAGGAAGGAAGGGAGGGAGGAGAAGTCAGAAAGTTGCAGGTGGCCACTCTGGGGGGAACAATGGGTGTTTACCCTGAAGTTCTAGATGGATTCTGTGCAGAAACAGTGAAAGGAGTTACAAGAAATGTATTGGAGGGGGTGGTGTTTGAAGCATTCTCTAAAATCTTTTATTATCCCTGAACCACACGCCTGGCTTGGTATACTTCACATAAGAGTACTAGAAAATTGAAGGTAATTTTCTTTGAGGAACTGAAGACTCCTGAGGAGGAAGTAGCTAGATGGAGCAGAGTAGATAGCATTGCATACCATGTAACTTGATTCAGGTTTTTACTTCCTAGGTAAATGTTTGTCTATGAGAGAGAACAGGTTGATCTTGAACAAAATGTCATTGATAACTTTTATTTCTTCAGTGCTGGGGAAGGAATCAAGGGCACACACATTCTCAGCAAGGGGTTTCCTTCAGGCTTCAAGCCCAGTTCTCATTGATGGTATCAGGGAATGATGACAAATAGATGCCCAGACTGTGCAACTGCTAAGAAACCCCATTCACAATCACAGAGGGGGTCACCCAGCTGTCTGAGGACCCTCCTCTTAATCTGCCTTTTGTTTTGCATACACTTTCTTTCTCCCTTGTAATGTGGCTGTAAATAGCAAACATGTAGCACTGGGTGAAATTCCTTCTTCCAAATTCACTCTAATATGTCTCCCTGGCAACCATATCAGCCTTCCACTCATGCTTCTTTTCCTTTCATGTCTCATAACTAACTATCTTCATGCATCCTCCACTTCCAATGTCTCCTGACCTCAACAGGCCTGTCATTGCCATGACAGTAACATCCAGAACATTGGAAGGCAAAGCTGAACAGACCACACTGGAAAAAAAATTAAATCACACGAACAACTCATACATATGTATGTACATGTGTATATATATATATATATATATATATATACACTTGTTATATATATACACACTTTATATATATATATATATATATATATATATATATATATATATATATATAACAAGTCAGATATTTAAAAAGAAAAGCAAGTCATTGCATATAAAAGACCAAAAGAACATCAAAATGTTAACTGTGATTATATCCCTATGGCAGAAAGGCAGATTTTTCCTTCCTTTTTGTTTTGTTTGTATTATATATATTGATTGGATAAACTTGTTTTTCATTATTAAAAGCAAGACAATTTTAAGTAAAATAAGTAATCACAAAATGATTTCATTGCTTGTGCAAAGAAATCTTACCTTCTCCATTTAAGCAGCACTGGTCTGTCTTTCCTTACAGACCTGAACCACAGGGATGTGAAATCCAAGCGCTTGTGACATTCAAGTCATTAAAGTACATTCAAGGGTGGTTAGAGGTAGAGTACTTGATTGTATTCCTAGCAAATAGCTGACAGAATCACTGAATTTGAAGTGGGAATGTTTGATGGCGTCAGTAGCTGCTAAGATTCTGAAAAAAGAGTCATTTAACTCCATTATATTCATTGAGCCTTGGCTCTTCTGGGTTAACACTGGAAATGAGATATTTTGATGTGAACCTATCCCCTCGATGGTATAAGATGCTAGCATCATTTTTTGAAATTAAGATGAGTATTGAAAAGATGCATTCAAGCATATGTGACTTATATGTTCCTTCTCTCTCTGTTTTCAGGTGGTATATGATGAAGTCTCAGAGCTCCAAGGCCACATCTTAATGCTCATTGTGAAGAGCAAAACTGTATTTGTGGGAGCAATTAACATTCAACTCTGTAGTGTTCCCCTCAATGAAGAAAAGTGGTACCCATTAGGAAACAGTATCGTCTGACCAATGCCATGAGCATGTGCATTATTGATTAAGTACTTGTATGTTTTTAGCTTCTGATTCTCTCTATCACATAAACAAGGAATCTTTCTTCTGGAAGACAGCTTAGAGCAGTGGTTCTCAACTTTCCTAATGCTGTGACGTTTAAACCCAGTTCCTCATATTGTGGGGACCCCCAACCATAAAATTACTTTCATTGCTACTTCATAACTGTAATTTTGTTACTCTTGTGAATTGTAGTGTAAATATCTTATATGCAGGATATTTGATGTGAGACCCTTGTGATTAAAAGGTCGTTTGACCAAGGGATTGCAGCACACTGTTTGAGAACCACTGGCTTAGAGTATGAAGGGCATAGAAGAACCAGATAAGAATCATTCTTCTGTAGTTCTCTAGTCCCTATTATCTCCCTAACATGTTTTCTCCTTGGAATATTCCTCATGTGAAAGTCCATATGCAAAGTAATGAAAGAATGATTAATTTTAGTATATATTTTGAATCAAACATAAGTTCACACTTTGTCTCAATTGCTTGTTGAAGTCAAAATTATACTTTCAAGGTGTTTTCTAAAGAATGACAGCTAGGGAAAGCTAATGAATGAATTTGAAAACAAGGATGTCTACTAAGCTAAGATTTAAAATGTAAATATGTGTACAGGCCAAATGTCTAGTCATGATGGCATTTTTGAGAGAACTGGTGAGCTCCAGCCATGTGCTATAATTTTTCAATCAAAAAACCTAAAATTTTCTATCATTACTTAGATTTTCTCTTTAATAATTTCATGCATGTATATAATACCTTTCATTTTTCTTGCTTCTCATTCTTCTTTTTTAGTTTCCTACCACTCTTTTCTAACAATGTCTTTCCTGTATTCCTATGGGGATTTTTCTTTTTACTATGTATCCATGGCTGACCTAGAACTCACCAAGCTCTTCCCAAACTCACAGTGGTCCTCCTGCCTCTGTCTCCCTATTGCTGGGTTTCCAGGTCATTGCACACGGTCTGAAATTTCTTAAGTTCAGCTCTTAAAATTTCCTTTTCACATTGAGTAATCCATTGTCATTATCTCTTCCAGCCATGGTCATGCTCACACCTTAAACCTTACTAATCCCCAAACCCCAAATGTCCGACTTTAAAGTTATCTGTTTAAAACGTCTTTTCATTTGTTAAATATTAACTTATCCCTTGGGCCCACTATGACCTGAATAGAGGATCTTACAAATTGTTGCCTGCATAGTAGGCAAAGTAGCAGTGTGCCTTGAAAATAATCAAACTGAAGATTTAAAAAAATAAAACATCTGCCATGCAAATTGTTGTTTTTGTTTCTTTAATCTTTATTTGCTTCATTTTTTAAGAGGAATTCAGATTGTTTTGTTTGGTCATTTATATAATCATATAAACACATGAAAGCCTCTATATTTAGTCACTGAAAACTACATCAGTGACTTATATGAACTAACAGGACCTCACTAAAATGCTTGATGGCTCTCTCCCAGAAAGCCATTAACATTGTGAGCAACTGTTCTGTTCATTCTTGCACTGTTCCCTGTCCTGTCTTATAGGTAATGACGACACACCTTCTCTTCTGTTGAAACCTCCTCTACATTGGGTCCCCTTAAGCATGCCCCCTCTCACCCTTCCTCCTCCACCTCCACTGACTGTTTCCTCCTTCAAATACATCAAAGGGAACTCCAACAGTCACCCAGGGCTGCTCTGCCTGCCTGGGTACTTCTGTCATTTGCCTCCTACCAGAAAGGAGTGATGGGTGCTTCTCCCAAATCAGTTCTCCAGCCTGTGTGTTTAACACCGCCCCTTCCCCACAGCACCAGAATACTCTGTCCCTCTTCAGAGCAAACCTTTTTCAAATGGTTGCCTCTGCCTTAGGCAGTTTCTGTCTTCCAACATTCTTCCATGCCCATCAGAGGCAGCTGTCTGTCCCACCACTTCAGTGAAAGCCTCCATGTAGCTAAACTCAACCATCTGTTTCTATCTCCAGGCTGATTTCGCCCATCAACAATATTGGTTCACTCAGTAACCCTCTCATCCACATAACTCTCCCGGTGACTTCTGACACTTCTTACCTCTGAGGCTTTCTTTTCATAACCTTGCTCTGTTGTTCTCATTCCCAGCGCAAGAGCCCCCAGACACCACGAGACCTTAATGCTGCAGTGGCCCAGGCTTCCAGCTAAGTGCTCCCTTCATCCCTGGTATTGGCCTCAGACATTCTCAAAGCTTTAAATGTCATCTGATGCTAATGGTTTCCAGCCTTGTAACTCTATCCCACACCCCTACCAAAGTCCAGCAGTGAGTGTCCAACTATGTGTGTGTGTTCTAATTAATTAAGACCCATTAGACCTGTCTTCAAACTACATCCCAAGTCCAGTCACTTAACATTCTTTTCCTGCTTCTCTGGTCCAGGCTCCTGCTGTCATCCTTATCCTAGGTTACCACAAATGCCTTTAAGCAGCCTCCTGCTTTCCAGGAACCACTGCCCCCGCCCTTCGTTTTCTAGAGTCATAGCCTCTGGGATGCCTCTGAGATGGTGATGTCATTCTGCTCTAAGCTCTGTGGGTTTTTCTAATCTCAGAGCAAAAGCCCTAGCCTTTAAAATAGCCTGAAAGGGGTGCATTGGAAACTTCTCAGCAAACGTCTGTCTCTCTGATTTAGCTTTTGTCGTGTCCCTCTCTCCTGAGAGCTCAAGCCGTGGCCTCCTTTCTGTGCCCTGGGGACCCCAGGCAGGCTTCAGCCTTGAACATCTTTGATCAGTCAACCGCTTCTTCCAAAAATGTTCTTTTGGACCCTATGTCCACTTTTCTGACTCCCACACATCCTTCAGATCTTGAGCAAAGGTCTCCAGCTCTTTCAAGCATATCCTATGACACTATAGTGACATGGCAAATTGCTGGTCCCAGATACACACCAGATCCTCCTACTCTACTTTTATCCCTATAAGTTTATCATTTTTAGCATAAAAAGTGCATATTCACTTTTTATTTTACATGTTATTGATATTTGTTTCCCAGGTAGTAAGCCCTAAGCAAACTAGGGTTTTTCTCATTGACAGTACATGCTCAGACAAAGCAAAGGGGAGCTCTTACCTCGGAACCCTCACTGTGAGGAACCCTACTACCTGCAGAAGTGACTGTGAGCCCCAATCCAGACTAGCCTTGGTACAAAGATCTGCTAATTCCCTCTCCCAGCCTGACAGGCTTCCTCTCAGGATCTACTAATCTCAAGTCTCACTGAGCCACCAATGAAGAACTGCAGGGCCCAGGGATGACCAAGGGAAGGCTGGGTGTGACTTAAGTGTGCCTGTTGTGTGACTACAAACATGTACATAAAACCACCCATGGTGAAGAGAAAGCCAGGTAAAGAAGAAAAACAGAGCAAAAGAGGGGCTCTGATACAACCACCTCTTCCATCCCATCACAATCCACAAACGACTCTAATGAGTCAGAACCCCAAAACTTGTCCTTCTAGGTCTAAATGGAATCATATTACTTGTAAGAGGTGGATAAAACACGTTACACTTAACAGTGTGTTAGCTTTATATATAATACTTGTTTAGGCAGATGGTATGTGAGTGTTATGAAAGAGACTAGAACATACCCTGACTACTCAGTTATGGTTATTTGATAAGATTTAGTATATCTTCCCTAGGTGTGTATATTTCAGAATGACCTTCCTATCCTATAGGTCTATATAAGTGAGTATATACTATATGTTTCTTTCTGCTTTTGGGATACCTCACTTAGGATGATTGTTTCCAGGTCCCACCATTTGCCTGCGAATTTCATGATATACAAGAAGGAGGACCCAGGTTGGTATGTCAATGCTCATTTAGATGAACAAATGGGATGGACATTGAATGGAGGAGAAAACAAGCAACAGGACAGGAGCATACCAAAGAGGACCTCTGAAAGAATCAATATAGCAATGTATCAAAGCAGATATTAAGACTCACAAGCCTTTGGCAGAGAGCGGGAAGTAATAATAAAAATAGGGAAAGTTAGTGAGACTTGGGGAGAACAAGAGCTCCACAAAGACCAAACTGAGCAGGACACAGGGGTCTTATATGAGACAGTTTCTCCAACCAAGGACCATGTATGGATATGGCCTAGAACCCCCGCTCAGATGTGGCCCATGGTAGCTCAGTGTCCAACTGAAGACCCTAGTAAGGGGAACAGGGACTGTTTCAGTCATGAACTCGATGGCTGACTCTTTGACCCTCCCCAATACACGCCAGGGAGTAACAGCCTGGCTAGATCCCAGGGGAGGACATTGTAGCCAGCCCTGAGGAGACAAGATGATCTGGGGTCTGATGGAAGGGGAGGAGGTCCTCCCCTGTCGGTGGACTTGGAGGGGGCGGGGAGGAGATGAGGGAGGGATGGGGAGAGTGGGAGGGAATGAGGGAGGGGGCTACGCCTGGGATGCAAAGTACCTAACCTGTGATTGATATAAAAATAAATAAATTACATTAATAAAAAAAGATTTAGTTAGTGTTCATCAAAGAACCATCACAGAGAGGATGTCTTCATTTTATCTCACCCAGAACTCTCAAAGTACAAGAGAGAATAGGAGAATTTTCCCAGAGCATTTCAGTCTCATATTCTACTGACTGGGGTAATCAAGTACTTGCCTGAAATATTTAAAGTCAAAAGTACTTGTTTTGTCTGCTAGGAGCAAGGAGTGTTAGTCATGACCACAGACTAGCTAAAAAGCCTGGAAGACAAGGTGGAGAAATTTAACACTTTAAAGAGTGAGAGACGCTGAGTGGTTAGGAGTACTGGCTGCTCCCACAAAGGAGCTTGCTTTGGTTCCCAGCACCTGCATGGTGGCTACAGACACCTGTAGTTCCAGCTCTTCTGGCCTCCTTGGCACCTGTACTTATGCATCCATGCCTCTCACACAGGCACTGTGCATAAACATAATTAAAGAACAGAATCTGTAAATAAAAGACTATGCATCTTGAAATTTTCCCACAAGTTCTTAGGACTCTAGAAAATTCTATAAATGCCCAAATTGAATTCACCATGAAAGAAGTCCTGGGTTTACCAAAAGCACCCACCTCTAGCTGTCTTTCAGGGTATGCAGTGTTGACATAAAGGTAAAGAGTTTCCTGGTGAGGTTAGAAGCCATGCTTCACCATTCACAGAGATCAGTAAAGACTGAAAGGGTGTTATTTATGTATTTAGGCTCTAGGAGTTTAAAGAAATTCATAAAATTATAGTTGGCCTCTAATCTTACATACAAAGATATCAGACACAATGGACAATACACCTTTTCAAACAGGTTCAAAAGGGCATAAAACAAACTATGCCAATACTGCATCAACAAAACCCAGCACAACCTGGAGACAAGAAAATATGGTGGTTAAAAGTGCTACTTTATAAAATTCTAAATATAGATTGTTTTGCAAAGAAGACAGGAGGAAAAAGAGAGGATAGAAGGGGAAGAGAAAGGAGAGAGAGGGAGAGAGAGAGGAGAGAAAGAGAGAGAGAGAGAGAGAGAGAGAGAGAGAGTCTGGAGAGAGCGTGGGCATGATAGCACGTGTAATTCCAGTCTCAGGAAGCAGAAAGATTGTGACTCTGAGGCCCAGCTAGACTGGAAAAATAGAACTATGTATCAAAAATGCAGTAAGATGAAGCTGAGAGTTACAAAAAGAAGGAAAAGAAAGCCTTTAATTATGCATCTGGCTTCACCTACAAATGCTAGGGAGATAGCGCACAGATGGCATACCTGCCTGGAAGGTGCAAAGCCCTATGTTCAGTCCCAGGCATTAACAAAGCAACAAGACCAGACAAAAAAAAATCAGCCAGAGTTGAAAAAGAGGACACCTTTATTCAAAAATGTTATATTTAAATATCCAGATTTTTTTTTAAGCTGTAGGAAAACAAACCACAGAGAATATCCACTGGAAGGAAAAAAAATCAACAGCAAGTGCTCTGGAGAAAAGCCTTGGGGTAAATCCACAAAACAGACCTTAAAACAACTGCTAAAGATGTTCAGAGGACTAGAGGGAGGTACAGAGAAAGTTAATCAACATGGAAAAAATGGATAAAAAGGTAAAAATATGACAAGAAACTAAAGTCAAAATTGTGGACTTTAAAAAGTAAAACAACTAATCTTCAAAGTTCACTAGAAGAATGTAGGAAATAATTTAGGCAGGCAGGATATAGAAACAGCAAATATTAAAACAGAATAATGGAGACAGCTAGTCTGAGAGATAGGGAAAAGGTAGTTATAGGAAGCTGTAGGGAGACTCAGAACAAACAGACTCAGACAAGAGCAAAAGCTATGAAAGTAACGTTGTAATCTTGTTTTGTAACATTTTTATTTTTTATATGATGTAAGAAATTAATGAACTGAAAATCAACTATTACTTGGTGTATTTCCACTATGTATATGAAGATTATGTGATTTTACCACACCAGCAAATTGAAGGGGTGGTGCTGAAAAGTAAAGGTGAAAGTTTGCGTGAGGGAGGTTGTATAAGAGTTAAGTAGTTATAAAATCATAATTTTAAGATATTAAATGTAATCCCCATGGTAAACAAGGAAAACAACTACAAAATGTGCACCAAAGAAACTAGAAGGGATTTTCAATATATCAGAGAAACAAAACAGTTGATTGAACATAAAAGAAGACAGCAGCACAGAAAGTGAAGAAGAATCAATAAAGCAAACAGAAAACAAACACAAAAGGACCAAAGTTCTTTCTTATCAATAAATAATCTGACGTAACTTTCCATCCAAAATATGTAGATTAGAAAGTTCCTCAGCAGAACAGCTTTGGGTACAAAATCCACTGATCCTCACCTTCCCTGGATTGAAAAATCCCTGGGACTTATACTGTGGAAAAAGGGAGTTGAGTCTCACAAGTTGTCCTCCCTACCCCCCAACACAAAGAAATGCTAAAAATAAAATAAAATTTAAAAGAACAAAAAAAGGGCAAGAACACAGTATTCAACACGGTACTGAGTGTTGTCGCCAAAGCAATCAAGCAAGAAAAGAAGACGCACTCAAATAGAGAAAAAAAGGAAAGACATCTGTACTCAAAGATTATTTATCCTGTAGAAAATCCTGAAGGTTCCACCAGAAAAAAAATAGACCAAATAAATTCAACAGAGCAATATGAAATAAAACATAAAAGCCAGTTTCATGTCTTCTCTTAAAAAGAAAAAAACAAAACAAAACAACAAAACAATGGGATCATGTACTTTCTAATTTCCAAGCTTACTACAAAGCTGTGATAATCGAAGCTGCGGCACCAATGAAAGATGCAAGTATATCTGATGGGACAGAATCAACACCCTGGAAACAAATCTTCCCAAATACGGTCTGTCAGGTTTTGATGAGCTTGTCATTTCCATTCAGTGGTAAATACAGTCTTTCCTACAAGCAACGCTGAAATTACTAGATATTTACATGCAAAGACTTAAGGAAGATGTAATACCATACACAAAATTAAGTTTTAATGTATGAAAGATACAAACATAAAATCTTAAACTATAAATGTTCAGAAGAACACACTGGGCAAGCGCTTCTTGAGATTGGATTTAGCAGTAGTCTTTGTTGCTGTGGAAACAATATGTAGTTTTACAAAAATGAGGAAAAAAATGAGGAAATAAAAGACATAACTAGGTTGAGTAGATTGCTCAGTCATCTTGCTTCCAACCATGAATGTCTAAGTTCATAGCTCCAGAGCCCACATTAAAAGCTAAGTGTGGTGTTGTGTGTCCATATCCTGAACAATAATGAAATGGGAGAGAGAGGCCGGCACAGCCCTGGAACCTCCATCCTGGTAAAATCTGAAGACAATGAGAGACCGTCTCAAACAAAAAGTTGGAAGGCTCTTGCCATACCACAGTTATCTTCTGCATTCCACACACAGGTGTGAACCCACACCCATATACATGAAAATGCACACATATACACACAGCCCACACTTACATGCCATAAAGCAATAAATAAATTTTAAAACAAACTTTTTATATGTTCCTGTAATTCCACTTCTGTCTTTAACTTTTAAAATACTGAAATCAGGAACTCAAAGAGATCTATGTGCATCTGGGTACATCTCTGTTCACAGTAGCATTGTCCAAAGCTGAAATGTAGGAGCTATACAAGTGTCAATCAACAAATGAATGTAGTTAGGCATGACTCCATATTGAAATGAACTTTTTGGATGTGTGTGTGGGTAAGAGTGTGTGTACATGTGCAAATGTACCATGTGGCGGTCAGAGGACAAATTACAGGACTCAGCTCCCTCCTCCCACTCAGATGATCAGGTTGGGTGGCAAACATCTTTACTTGCTAAGCCATATATATATATATATGTTGTTGAAAACATTTTGCTAAGTGAAATAAACCAATCACAAAAAAGCTAACTATGATCTGGTTACACTTATTTGGGGGAGAAATAAACAGAAAAACAAACAAACAGAATAACAGTTACTAGGGAACACTGAATTTGGGGGGCAGGATACTGCTTAATTTTATTTCAGTTTTCAAAATCAAAGAAGTTAGAGGGCAGATGGAGGAAGATTGCACAAAATAAATGAGCTTAATACCACTGAACTACTTACTTAAAATAATTATAAGGATCTGTCATGTGTATTTAAAAACAATAAAACAGAGAAAAACACTATTAAAGTGTTTTATGCTTAAAATATTTTGCCTGCAATTAAAAGATTTGATAAAACAATAATTCTGAGACTATGTCAGTGAACATGTTATAAAAAGTTGTATTTTGTGACAATAAAAATAGAAAGGGGATATGAAATTACACAGGACCACAGTTTCTTTTTTTAACATTTTTATTTTATATTAATCACAGGTTATGTACTTTGTTTTCCAGCCATAGCCCCCTCCCTCATTCCCTCCCACTCTCCCCATCCCTCCCTGATCTTCTTCCTGCCCCCCTCCAAGTCCACCTATAGGGGAGGACCTCCCCCCACCCTTCCATCTAACTCTAGCTTATCAGGTCTCTTCAGGACTGGCTGCAATGTCCTCTTCTGTGGCCTAGCAAGCCTGCTCCTCCCTCAGGGGCGAGGGGGTCGAAGAACCAGCCATTGAGTTCATAATACTTGATATTGCACTGATAACAATTTGAATTTATTATACTTACAATGTTAATTAGAATATACAGGCATAGCATTAAGAAAATGACTATGATAGAAGAAACAGGAATGAAAGTTTGTTTAATATATCTAACACAAAAGAATGAAATAATCAAGGCCCCAAAGAACCAAAAAGATGCCATCATCAAACATAAAAGGAAAATTGGTAGGGTTAAGTACTTGCTTCTCTGTAATTAGATTAAATGTAAATGGATTAAACTCTCCAATTAAAGGCAGGGTTTGACTAATGCATTTAGTAAAGCAAGATTTAATTACAAACCATCTACAAGAGACTCTGTATCCAATGATGTAAATAGGTTAAAAGGAGAAAAAAATTATGCAAAGAGTAACCAGAAGAGCTGAGTAGCTCTGTTAATATTTGAATAGAGAAAATATTACTAAAGTTGAGAAAATTGCTATGAGACAAAGAAGAAATATTTATACATAATTTATATGGAACTAAGATGTTATAAATCATGTCTAGGTTAGTTACATATAATGATATATGTAACAATATAACATGGATAAATCAACTAAGAAGTTATAAAAAATACACAAAGCAAAAATGAACAAAACTGAAGGAAGAAATAAGTGTCACATCAATATTTGATAATTTTGATGTTTCACTGCAAATAACAGTTGGGTCACATAGACAACTTGAACCTATAGTCATATAGAACATATAGCCATATAGCCAACAACAACAATAGAGTACATGTACTATCAAGTCCACAGGGACCATGTCCAAGAGTACACAACTGATTAGGCCACAAATAATATTCTAAGCTTTATTGTATGAAGTCTTATTTCATTTTTCAGTAAATAGAATACTACCATAAAAAAATGAAAGTTAAAGAAATTCTCCCTAAGAGGTAGGTGTCCTAAGCACAGTTCCTAAATAATAAAAGAGGAAAACTGTAGTTTCTGTACATAACTGAAGTGGTTGCTTTTCATAATGCTTTATGTTACATCATCAGATAAAATCTATCTTTTATGACTGACAGGGCCAGGAGTTTTTTTTTTTGGGGGGGGGGATGTCCTGAGTTGAGAATAAAAGACACTTTATTTTTTTATTTATTTTATTTTTTAAACTCATTTTTAATATGTGCATGCTTTCCTGTTTGTGCCCCAGATGTGTGCAGGTACCCACAGAAGCCAGGAGAAGAAGGCAGATGCCCTGGAACTGGAGTTATTGGTGATAGTGAGCTTCCTGGTATGGATGATGGAAATCAAACTTCTGCAAGAACAGTAAGTTCTATTAACTGCTGAGCCATCTTTTCAGCTCCTGAGAGGTATTTTTATACACTAGGAGCTAAGTACGTACTCATGACAAAGCCCGCCTCCATTACAATGTTGTAAACAGTAAAATTCAGGAATAATTCATATTTTTACTGCATAGTTATTAATTAGTGACTACCACTCAGAGATGTGACTGCACAATACCTTAGTTCCATGCATTTGGAAACCTCTCTTCAAGAGGCGGTGATCATGAGCCATGAATCTTCAGCTCCTGTAGCCAGATGGACATTTGTCAGAGCTGAAACCCAACTGAGCACGTTCATCCACTCTCAGATGTTGTGACTTGTGATGTTGTGTGGGCACTTTCTGCACCATGACTTAAGAACATGTTACTAGAGTAAACTACAATTTGGATTATTTTTAAAGTTTTAAAAATAATTTTTTTCCTTTTATCTTACTCTTTCTTAAGTTTGCCTCCTTGTTTACCAATTCCTAAATATATTTAGTATGTCTAATTTAGTATTCTATGTGATATAAAATTCTATAATATAAGCAATGCTAACTTTGAATTTTAAGTACTTCCCATCAATATCTATGCTGTTAATTTCCTTATTATAGATAATATAAACCTTGGATTTTCTTGCCGTCCTCTACCACAATATATTAAATCTGACCTCTTTTTTTTTTTCAACTACTGCCATGAGCAAATGACATACCATGCTCCACTAACTGGCTTTTTGTTTACTTTGTAAACATAGCACAGTAAAAGTGATATAGTGACTTCTAGTGTACTCTTGGAATACTTCCACCAGCCTTTGAAGACGTCCAGAAGGAAAGATAATGCAAGCTCAACTGCATTATCCTCACAGCTGAGGATTTCATAGCATGAGTGAAGCCATTTTTGTAACACCCAGTCACAGCCAACTCTATATCAGAGATTCCCAACATGATTTTCTGCAGAGGCAGAAATGCTCAGTGTCTCCCTTATCCAATAAGACAGCCAATGACACAGCTGTTGAGTACCGGAAATTGTGGCTACATTTTTAAATTTTCAGTTTTACTCAGTTGGAATGGATTTAAATATAACAATAAACTGTATAAATCCAATCTTGGTGACTGTATCAACGAATAACGCAAAGGTAATCTGGCCAAACTACAAGTTCATGAACAGATGGATGACTGTTCCAGGACACTATTTGGGTGGGGTACTTTATGATTATAGAATTCTAGGTTTATTAAACTTACAAAACCAATATAAATAAGTATAGTGCTGCCTTCTTCATTCTATTTTACATAGATATCTACAAGAGCTTCTGACATTCATCTTTGACACATGGGGCAAGTGACCACTGGGAAATGGACACAACACTACACATATAGAATTGAGGAAAAGAAGAGAAGCAAGGTCCTACTCAGTTATTCGAACCACCATTCATCTCTTTTGAAGAAAAACTCACTTATTCTATTTAATATAAATAGCAGTAAGCCTTGTTTTCAGCTCAAGCCAATTTATGACACATTCTCCATATTTTGTAACAGAGAGAATATGTAACCTATAACCCATCCTTAATATTTTTCTAAACGTCCTTTTAACAATCTGGAGTTCAGTGAAATTGTATGAAATTGCCTTTGAAGTATCACACTGGGTGTCTCCTAACTAAAGAATGTTGTTTTCACTTATTCATGTGGTAGCTATATTACTTTTATAGTTAGGTGTTTAAGAAAAAAATATTTCTGATGTTATAGTGACTTTGATGTAGATTGCAAAGAGACAGTACCAAAATGTTAGGACAAAACCTTTGGCTTTGAGACCATCAGCTCGGCCACTTAAAATGATAATGGCAGCCAAGTGGCAAGTAGTGTTAAAAGAAGGGAAGAGACTTAATCAGCATGGTCATTCAGAGAACAACAAATGCAGAGCTTCAGAAATCTCAACACAATCCTCATAAAGCTAACAAGAACTTTGTGGGTTTGTATTTTAAAGAAAAGGAGAAAATTGGGTTATAAATAGCTGACAGACCAGATGGTTTTGACCAGCTTTTGATTTGTGTATCATTATCTCTGGTATGGCCCTACAAAGGATTCTGGGCATGTCAAAATCACTGTCATCGCATACAGGGAACAATTGGATTTTATGAGATGACGACTCTGGCTTCAGAACACAGCCTCCTCATGTCGGAGGACATCGTTCCTTTGAGATGCACTGTTGTTCAGAGGCACATTTACTCCTTTGTCATAAAGATGTTCACAAATCCTGCAGTTTGTGGAATCCAGTGTTACTAAAGAAAACAAGGATGCAGGAGGAAAAAGCTTTTAATGAAAAACTTGAGAGAGACAAAATGGACTTAAGTCAGTAACAAATGCTCTCCTTGTAAAGGGTCCTGCTAGCCAGGCTGAAATAGAAAAATAAGCAAAATGGTTGTTTGCATGTGGGACAATTGGTTCTTCTTAGATCAACATGTGCACAAACTGTTCCTACAAGCTCACCTTTCTCTTCTCAGGAAGGCATTCAAAGGTGAGTCAATGTTAGAGAAACCAAGTGAATAGCATGCTGGGAAGATGTTTTTGAGGAATACAGAAAGGAGGAATACAGAAAGGAGTTTTGCTTTCATAACCTTTGGGAATCTGAACTCTTGTGCAAACAACTGCTCTCATTTTCCTTTTGTCACATTGCACAAGTAGAACCATTGCCTGGGCTGTGTTTCTGTTTCCACACGCATATACTGTGTTTTCTTACTGTGGGTGGACACTCAGGTTGAGTGTCAAGCTTTATCAACAGGAGTTCTGATAATACTGTGTATGGAAACTATGGAGGGAAGACTGGTTGGTGATCAAAACGTAGTTTCTAGAAAGCTAAGGCAAACATGTGAAGCTGCAGTGTACCAAGCTGGCTGTACTCCATTCAACACCAATACCAACAATAGCCTCAAACCTGAGCATGAATCTGCAGCTCCAGGAAGGTAGTTTAGAACAGACTGATGGGGCCACAGCTTCTGAGTTTCTAATTTCAGAGTCCCATGATGGCCAAGCTAGCATAAGTTTATAATCCCTTCATTCAGGAAACAGAGGAAGCATGGTTGGGAGTTCAAGGCCACCCTACTCTATATAGCCAGTTCAAAACAAGCCTGGGCTATGTGGGAGCCTGTCTATGAATAAATAAATAGGTAATCTTGAAGTAGAGCCTGGGGATATGTATTTCTGAAATATGTTCTGACCTAAATCTGTTTTCCCTGGCTTTATGGTCATACTGCATTGGAGTAGCGTGAAGGACATAATTAAATCACAGTACCCACCATGCCACATGTATTTCATCACAATCTCTAAGAATGGAATGAAGGCACCTGAGTGTTCTAAAATGCTCCACGTAATTCCCGTGTGCAGATAAAATTGAAATCACCAGCTTAGTCTAAGAACAACTCTAAACATTCCTCGAAGTCGCTGTAAAACTCTCTAAACAGAAGTGCCTCTTCCACTGGGCTTTCTGCAGGGCTGGTTAGCCGGACAGAACTTCAGCAACTGGAGAGTCTAAAATGTTCCAAGCCCAGAGGCAAATTGTCTTGGAACATCAGCCATTTATTACCTTACTCTGTATCTGATCCAACGTCTTTGTGAGTATTTGGTCAGCCCTTTTAATGTACATAGTAGTAGGTTTCAAGCAAAAATGGAGCTGAGGGTGCTGTCCAAGACCATGCAAGGTCTATGACAGGACCTCTCACACTCCACCTTGCTGTAACCTACCTACTTAATGTTTCAGCCGGTGTGCTTAGAAGAGGATTTGATTGCTGACCTTGCTTTATGTTAAAAGCTTCTTCATACTGTTACCACATGGAAACATGGAGTCTGGGGTAACCTATAGCTGTGTTTACAGCCCATAGCTTCTCACATGTGACTCCAGAATAAACTCTTTCTCATTGTTTTTGAGTGAGACACCTTATATTTGTGTTGAGAAGAATATAACAAACAGGTAGACATGAAAGGCGGAAGCACAATTGTATCCTTTGTCATAAATGTTTATTTGTGAGCATGTATAATTGTGTTTGTCCATGAGTTGTATCTAAAAGTTATTTTAAATCAAACATTGAAAAAAAAACTCACGGAGTTTTAAGCTTTCTAAGCCAGTTGTTGATCCATGTTCCATACATGGATACTCTTTAGTAACTTTTAGCATTGTGCTTCAGCATCCCTTTCCATAAAAGTGCTCTGGTTAACAGGGGAGATTAGAAATATACCTTTTAGTGGATAAATAGTATAGAAAGAACATGTGGTTGCTGACAAGCTCTTTATGAGCACTTCTCTCCCAAAATCCACAAAACCCTGCGGTCCCCAGTCTAGAAAAGTACTGCATGCCTATCTTCATTCAGCCTTCTCCCACAGGGAAGCTTCTCTCACCCAAATGAATTAAAGTGTTGGCCAGTCCCGCTGTCAGAGCATGTGTTGTTCATCCTTAGGCAACACTACCTTTCCTGTACCATTGATGCCAGTTGTTTATCAGAATGCCCAAGAGAGAACTGTCACAGTAATTCTTTTTTAAAAAAATCAAGACTTGTGTTCTTTCTATGTTTTCAAATATGATTGAAGTTCATTGCACTTCATATGCCTAAACTGCACAACATGCTTAGTTTTGAGATGAAACCACTTTTACCATCAATAGAACATTTCCATCAATGCCGAAGGTTTCCTGGTGGCTCCCTTTGATGAATTGCTTTTCCAGCCCCAACCCCAGTGTTATGTGATGATATTCCTGGGAGGACATGAATAAACAAAGCTCTAGTCTACTCACCTCGAATAAAAAAAAATGATGATCTACCAAAGTAAGAATGCCACCAAAGTTCAGTTTGGTCAACCACTGGATTTCTTGGGATTATTAAAGGATTTACATAGAGGAGCAGAAATAACTCAAAGATGACTCAACAAAGAACCTTACACTCTAATATGAGTGACAGTTATCTGGAATCCTGGAGTGTACTGCACAACCTTCAGGCAGCTCAACAAGTTGAAGAGTGGCCTTTCTACGCACCTTAATTTGGTCTAAGTCTGTTTTAGGAAGCACAGCTGGTCTCTCTACCTTTTACAGGCAGGTAGGCTTGTCTAAACATGTTTCTCAGCAGTCTTGACTGCTTGCATAAGTTTAGCTAAGTTTGGAGAAGGGACCTAGAGTCTTGTCAGATTCAGGGACTCCCTGAAGCTTTTGAGTTGTATACTTCTCGAGTTTAAGAAGTTTCCCTGCAGCCAGGCATGGTGGTACAGGCCTATAATCCCAGCACTCTGGGAGGTAAAGGCAGGTGGATCTCTGTGAGTTTGAGGCCAGTCTGGTCTACAAAGCAAGTCCAGGACATCCAAGGCAACACAGAGAAACCCTGTTTAAAGAAAGAGGAGGAGAGAAAGGAGGAGGAAGGGGAGGAAGAAGAGGAGGATTCCCTGCACACTAGAATGTTTCACTTCCCCATAGAACATCCTATTCTTTCACATCCTCCTATAACATGCCTGTTTTAAGGAGCTTCCCTCCAAGATTGACAGTTTTTTACCTCATAAGAAATTGCTATGTTTCATTCAGTTTCTGATTTGTTCTGCTACATTTTAATCCATTTGTTTTTCAGTTTCTTTGAAATTAATTCATGTGTCATTAATATTATTAGTAATATTAATAGTAATATTCTTTTATTTCATTAAATAGTATATTATATGGATATAATGTAATTATCCATTCTCTCTCCAGATATTTGAGTTGTGGTTCATGATTATTTTTAAATAAAAATAAAACTTCTGTTGAGAGGGTAAGAAGGTTTTTATGTCTTGTGTTCTTTCTGAAGCTTTGTGATTTTATTCTACCAATAAACTGGTAGTAGTTGAATTAAAGAAAAACAAGAACAAATTTATATGAGAGCCACACACATACACATGGGGGTGGGAGGATGAACCATTGACGTTTACAGCTTCCATGAAGCTAAACAAAGTTGTTAGGGGCTTGGGTCGGAAAAGAAGAGCCGACATGCTCTGAAGGTTGGAGGGAGGCAGACAGTGAGAAAAGCTGACTCACTGGGCAGATAACAGTGTCTGCCAGCTCACAGATAGCTGTGGTGAACTCTGTGAGGGACAGGAGGCCCCACCAATCCAAACAACCTCTTCCTGTGAAAAGATCCCTCCTAGGCAGACAGAAGAATGTGGGTGGAAAACCTAGCTACTGCTGGCTGTTTAGTTCACTAGTGTAGTTTTCCTTTCCTAAACATACTGTCAGTTGTATTTTACAAAAGGGCAGCATGGGTGTGCAGAGATCAGCAGTTTCTCTAAATAACAAGAAAGGAATCAGGGAAGCATATTTGTATGTGAATATTTTCCTCTCCACACCATCATGTAAAACCCATGAAGACACAGGCTTTGTTCCTCCTGTGGTAATGTCTGGGGGTGAATGGCAGATGGTTAGTACGTATTCATTACTTCCTGTTGCTGTAATAAAACACCACAACCAAAAGCAACTTATGGAAGTGTTTATTTTGGCTTACAGTTCCAGAGGGAGAGTCTGTAAAGGTGCGAGAGGTGTGGCCTCAGGAGGCGGGGCAGGAAGCTGAGAGCGCATGCCAACCACATGAAGAATGCAAAAGCAAGTGGGACACGGCTGTAAACCCTCAAAGCCTGTCCCCAGTGGTGCACTTCCTCCTACACAGGACATCCCACAACCTTCCCAAACAGTGCCACCAATAGGGATTAAGTGCCGAGGCGGCACTTTCTCACTCAGCCCACCACATTTAGCTTCATTAGGAATTGCCAACCTGGTTCCAAAGCGAGAGTTCCATACAAAATTGTCTGAGAGCTCCAGGTTTAAACTCCTCTTCAGAATATGCTGTGGGAATCTTAGTCTACAGAGAGCTAATTAGTTTTAATTTGCATTCCCCTGATAACAAATGATATTTTTAAGTACTTATTGGTCATGCACATATTTTCTCTTGGGTAATGACTATCCAAATATATGCCTCATTTTTCTTATTATTGTTGAGTTGTACATGGATCTAGTTCACATCATAAACTGTGTGATGTACACCATATATACATATTACATATATGCTAACATATTACATATGTAATATAATATCCATAATACTTGCTCATATTACTAATCTTTATAATGTCTTCCTTTTCTGTTGCTTGAAGAGACATGATCAAGGCAACTTTATAGAAGAAAGTATTTAATCAGGGCTCATGGTTTCAGATGGTTAATCCGCAACCATCGTGTCAGGGAACATGGCAGCAAGCAAGCAGGCCAGACACTGAAGCATTAGCTGAGAATTAACTGAGAGAGAATTAACTGGGAATGGCATAGAACATTAAAGCCCACCCCCAGTGATACTTCCAGCAAGCCCAAACCTCCTTTTCCTGCCCAAACAGGTTCAACAATTTGAGAACAAGGATTAAAATATATAAGCCAAAGGGCCCATTTTTTATATAAACCACCACATACAGCTATAGATATGGTTATATGATATATATACTTTTTCCCAGAGGGTTGTTACATTGAAAATGAATGAACTCAGTTTTTTCTGGTGTATTCATGAAGATTTTAGTCAGCAGTGAATTGTATTATTTTGAAAATACTCAGGGTCTCGCTATCGACCCATAAAGGCATTGAATTCATGACCCTCCGGTCTTAGTTTTGGGAGTGCTGGGATTATCGACATGCATCACAGCCCTGGAACAGTAAGGAATTTTACTCTCTCCTTACTTCCAACATGATCTTCTTCCCAAGGTGACTCCCAAGTCTCCCCTGAGTTTGACACAAGGAGTCTGAGGAAGGCTCTGCCCCACCATGTGCACTCTGCACCCATCAGAACAAAACTCATAGTGGAGAAACTTTCTGATAGCTGAATGGAAGCTGCTTCAGAGCTCTTTCAGAGACAAAAGAACTTCTCTCCCTTTAGGGAGCTGCCAGCCATTTAGTCTATGGTGTCCATTGCTTTTCAGGCCTACTGACACTGAGAGATTTTGCTCTAACTTTTTCATAACTGAAGGTTCTGAACCAGGAAAACTGAAAGGAAAGCCCAGAGCAGACACCATTTAACTTCTCTGTCCCTCTGTTTGGTGTAGGGTAATGGGAGAAGTCTAAACTTTTGCTGGTCTCATTCAGTCACAGACTGAGAGTGACAAACACAGTTGGATGGATCTGTTGCTCTCTGCAATGAGGGAGATGCACATGGGGAGTCGGGGTGCCTCTGTAGAGCAGGGTCCCCAGTCTACGGGTTATGACCTCTTTGGAAGTTGGAGGACCCTTTCACAGGGGTCACAGATATCTGGCATATTACAAATTTATATTGCAATTCATAACAGTAGAAAAATTACAGCTATGAGGTAGCAATTGAAATAATTTTGTGGTGGGGGGGAATCACCAAAACATGAGGAACTGTATTAAAGGGTCACAGCACCAGGAAAGTCGCAGCACCAGGAAAGCTGAAAGCCGCTGCTGTAAAGGGAATTTAAAGGATCTACTGAATGCAGACTGTGTCAGATGGAAAGATGGAAAGGTCTCCTCTGTGTTGGACATTTTCCAGAATAGGGACTGAGAGAGCTAGAGATGGGTCTTAGTGAGTAAAGTGCCTACCGAAGAAGAATAAGGACTCAACTATAGAGACCCTAGCACCCACACACAGAATTCAAGTGTGGCAGCGTGCACTTAAAATCCCCATACTAAAGAGGAAGAGATGAGAGGAGAGCTCCCCAGCCAGCCAGTCTAACTGATTGGTGAGCTCTAGGTTCAGTGAGAGAGCCTATCTCAAAAAAAAAAAAATGAACAAGATAGAGGAAAACACCTCTGGCCTCCAAATGCACATGCGTGCCCACATACACTACAAAAAGAAAATTAACAAAAAATATAAATAAATAAATAAGGAGTGAGCTCATGATTGGGAAAACCCTCTTGTGCATAAAAAGAAATACACTAAAAATTAAGTGTAATAAAGCTAAAACTGTAACTGGTGATGAGTCAAAACCCACTGGCATTGTTCATAAGAGGGAGCACCGGACACTTCAGTGCTTACACAGTGCACTCGGTGCCTGTGCTGCTGCCCCACACTGCACAGTGATCACAGACTTGCTCCATCACAATGCAATGTGGTGGGTCTGGAGCAGATGTTCATGTTCTGCAAGGAAACCCCAGCCCCAGTGGCAAATTGCACACCAGCCTCTAGCCATCCAAATTCCCAGCTCATGGGGCGAACCTGTACCTGTCATTTTTACCAGTTGTAAGCAAGCAAAACTAGGAAACATAACCTAATCAGCGTGAGCATGCACAGCTTCCCTGAGGATCTGACATTCTAACTAACAGCCTGAAATGCAAAGGTCTTTTTTTCTCCATGTTCCCAGGAGTTCATTTAGCCTTTTCTTGTGCTTTCTTCTCCTCCTGACACTATTATTTCTTACAAATGAGTTATGCTTGAGAAGTGAGAGCAAATGTTGACTGTTCCCAGCCTTCCTAAAACCTGAGAACAACCTACAGCCACGGAACTTCTGTCCATAATGTCACATCAATTCTTGGAAAGATATAATAAAAAAATTACCTCAAAGAGTAAGTAATAAACAGTGCACACATTTTAAATGAAATCAAAATGTTGAAAGACAACACAAGATTGTTGAATGGGAAAACTCAAAAATAATAATTTCAAAAATTGTATGTAGAGTAGAATATTTTAAAAAATTAACAGCCAGGGATGGGAGGAGAGCTCAGTTAGCAAAGTGATTGTTTTGCAAATGTGAGGAATGAGTTTCATCCCCAGTACGACATGAAAACCACACACATAGGGTTGTAACCCCAGCCTTAGGAAAAAGGGGACCAGTCAATGCCTGAGGCCTTATGTCTAGAGAGCTATGAGTTTAAGTGACAGACTCTCTCTCAAAAAAAATAAGGCCGACAGCTCCTTAGGAATGATATAGGACACAACATGTACATACACACACACACACATATATATATATATATATATATATACATGTACGCACACACAGGTGCCACTTCACACACAGAAATTTTAAAAACTTAGTTTTCAAAGTCAGTGAGTGAGTTTAATTGGTTCCTGTGGGAAAGGTGAGAAGAGAAAACATACTCATTTTCTCTTCTATTTCAAAGTGTAATGGTGCAAATGAGAAATAGAAGTTTATCCCACTGCAGAATGAATGCATTAGCTTGGGAAGCTGACTTGAAGAAAGCCTTTAAAAGCCTGTGGAATTCCAGCTCTTCCAAAGCCCTTGGCAATTAGAGGTTAGAGCCGTGGGTCAGTGACTGAGAACACCCACAGCCTTGGTGCTGGGTTGACAATAGAGAATTCAGCAAGATCCACCCACTGTCCACCTCAGTAAGGCTGTGCATTCCTGGTGAGAAACCTGAACTCTGTGGGAGGCAGATTTTACGAAATAACCCCTACAGCCCTGAAGAGAGTGTAAGACCATGCATTGAATACCATAGGACATTACTTGCTCCATATGCTTGGGGCATATCAATTCCCAGAGGTATTCACATTTTTCCAATGTATTTTTGTTGATTTTTTGGTAATCTCTACATAATGCTGCCTTCCCGGGTCAGCCCCACATTGAGTCCTCCCTCCCCCAAAGAAAAAAGAAGAAAGAAAAACCAAACAACAATAACAAAGTACACACGTCCAATTTGTGTTCTCATATACTCACTACAGCATGGTCAAACTCCTAGTGGCCAGCAGCCCAATTGAAGAAAACCTCCTTCCCCACCTGCACCCCTGCCAGATGCCATCAACTGTGAAGAGCTAAACCTCAGCATCCTTACCACCGTTTTTAAGAGTTCTCTTCGATGGCTTCCTATCTAGACTGTTACTTTGGGGGGGAGTAGAAGGCTGCGGGGGTAGAGAATGACACAGGAACTTTCTATGACCTTCGTTCTCAACCGTGAGTCTGCAGTCATTGACCCCACTGCAAAAGTGTCTTCCTCGTCCTTTACAGTCAGCAGGAGCACAGATCACAGACTTTTAATATTTGGTATTGAAGGTGATAATTGGTAAAATGTTGCTAGGTGGGTTGCGTCTTCTGTCCGTCAAAGGATAATGATATTGAGACACATCTTAAACAATTACCTCCTGGTTTTTTGTTATATTTGTAGTTGAATTCAGCATCAGCAATTTTTTTCTTTTCTTTCATTTTTATTTTATATTAATCACAGGTTATGTACTTTGTATCCCATCCGTAGCCCCCTCCCCCATTCCTTCCCTATCCCCCCTTCCCTCCCTCATCTCTTCCCTGCACCTTTCAAGTCCACTGATAGGGGAGGACCTCCTCCCCTTTCATCTAACTCTCTTTAGGACTGGCTGCAATGTCCTCTTCTGTGGCCTAGCAAGGCTGCTCCTCCCTCAGGGGACCGGGAGGTCGAAGAGCCAGCCATCGAGTTCACGTCCAAAATAGTCCCTGTTCCCCTTACTAGTATACCCACTTGGGTATTGAGATACCATTTGCTACATACAAGCAGGGGGTTCTAGGTTATAACCATTCATGGTCCTTGGTTGGAGAGACAGTCTCATAAAAGACCCCTGTGCCCTGATGTATTTGGTCCTTGCGGAGCTCCTGACTTCTCCAGGTCATACTAACTCCCCCTTCTTTCATATGATTCCCTGCACCCTGCCAAAAGGTTGGTTATGTTTCTTAATATTTGCTTTGATACACTGCTAGGAAGAGTCTTTCCGAGGCCCTCTGTAATAGGCTTCTGTCCTGTTACTTGTTTTCTCCTACAGCCAATGTCCATCCCATTTGCCTTTCTAAGTGAGCAAATTTCTATTGGGGATGCCTATTTATCAGATTCCCGAAGTGTGTCCACCACACCACAGGTATCAGCGTGGTGGGGCAATCATTACTAATTTTGTTTACAAGAATAGTTAATAAAGAAACACATTTTCCACCACTTTGATCCAAGTAAAATCTCACTGTTGGTGAAAAAACGGGAACTCTCATCTCTGACCAAGAGACAATCTTAAAAGTACATTAAGGACAGATTCAAAAATACTGCAAATTAATTCGAGACCCAAGCATCTAAGTCCGCATAATGGATTTCTTTTATAGATAGGGAGTCTCACTATAGTGGGAATGCAAATCAATTTCATACACACTTATAAAAATGTCTGTATAATTACAGGGTACCAAATCAAGCACACGGCATCTAAGAACTAGATTGAGAATTCAGGGGCTAATTGCTCTCTAGGATATAAGAGGGCACAAAGGGCCTGGCAATCTAATTCCTTCTTACTGCAATAGGCGGAAGTGGGTGTTAAGAAGTTAAAACACTCTTCGATTTCACATCGTCTCTGCTGCTAAATATTTGCCAACATGTCTTATATGATCAGGCATACTTTTAAAAGCTGTATATTCTACTCGTTAAAAATGATACAGGCAATTGAAAATGCAACCCTGGAAGCAGAAACATAAAAGAAATCAGCAGTTGGGGAAAAGCATGTGTGCATCTGGGAAAGGCATGGTGGGCACCCAGGGAACAACACAGTGTGCAATCTGACAGTTTTATTTCCCCCCTTTCTTTTGTGCCCATTTAGAGTTGGGTGTTTCTGACTCAGTCTTTTATTTTACAGCTGATAAAGAAACGCTACCAACGCTCTTTTGAACTGTTTATTATGATATGTGGCTAACATGTCAGGTACATTGAGTCACTCTCTGATGTACCAAACGTAAATAAAAAGTGAAGAGGGTTCAAGACTCGCACCCTCTTTGGAAAACAGAGGAACACGGCGGTAACCTGCGGAAGAGGAGCTGTGTCGGGGAGTTAGAAATAACAAACCCAGAGTGATAGCCTCCATGTTGCTGCTAAAGAAGAAGGCGTCTCTAACTAAGTGTCTTAACATAGTTAACGCAGTAGGGGCAGAGCTATAGCTATTAGGACCTAGTATGCTATTTCTCATAAAATGAAGCATTCCTAGTTTCTGCTCTAACTTTCAGAATTTTGTGTTCCAGTGGTGAGCCCACACTTCACACATCTCCTCTCCTCAAGGACACATCATACTCCAAAATTAGCCACCACCGTTCTGTTTCAAAAAGACCCTACCTGCTTCCTGGCATGCGTTGCCTGGTGATAGAAAAGTGAGCATCCTGAAACAAAGCCATTGGTAGCACCAAGTAAACAGCGCTGAGAAGGTGACTCAGTACCATGATGCCAGCCCAGAAAATGATCCAAAAAGGTCTGGCTCCCAGGCAGGCAGACTGCACTCAGGCAGGAGGATGCGCAAGGGTTTCCCCTCTGTCTTATCCCTGACCTTCACACCTCCTTGTCTCCATGACTACCTTTCACTGAAAGGGCAGAATTACTATCCCGGCAAAGAACCACACATGCCAAGTTTCCCTAGCATCTTAGCACACCACGTTGCTTTCCATACAAAGAACACATCTCTGCAATTCAGCAGAAGAAAATACGCATGTATTATTAAAACTTCCTTCATATCCCACTGACACAGAGGAAAGAGAAATTTGATATGGTCAAAGAGTGGCTTTGATAGAGGTATATTTAAATGTTAATAAAATCATCTTATGTCTGAAAACATTACCTTTGTTCATGCAAAGAACTGGTAAAGTGTACTGCCCGAGAAATTCATTTGGTGCTATGAAGCCTTGATTCTCAACAACAAAACGTATCAATGCCAGTTCTGGGACTTGAATAATAAATGTAAATGTTTCATTCCACCTTGGACTGAAAGCTGAAACACAAAGAAATGGATGCAAGAATATCATAGATACTTTCCCTAAGAAGAAAATCAAGTAATAATAAGTGTCTGCATTTTTTCTTTCTAATACTTGGACATAACTACAATAATAATTTATAGTTCAGATCACTTAAATATTTAATGTAGTCAATGAGTTGACGACATTATGACAACAATGATACTGGCTTTAAAATCTTTATCTGGATTGCAGCCCCATCAGGGTTAACAGATTTTTAAAACACACCACAAAGATGTCACCTCACTTACTAGCATTTTATATAACAAATTGTAGAAAAGGGTGCAAACCTGGGAAGTCTGACTTTCGAGCAGAAACTGAATCCTTATGTAACACAACTGAAGCTAAGACACTCCTTTCGCAAAGAAATGGAGACATGAGGAATGTCAGAAGTGACATTTTTCCTTACCGGGTTTGTTACAGGAGGAACTCTTATATGACATGAGCTCTCTGCCTTACTTTTCATTAATGATGATTTCAAAGTCCCAAGCTGATGAATAATTTGGCACTCAAGTCAATTAAATCTTCTCAAGCAACCAATCCTTTGCCACAGCAAGAAATCCAAATTGTTTTTCAACTTGACCCAAATCATCCAAAACTATAGAGTTAATGGACTCAAGAAAATCACATCCAGAATACATCTGTGCTTATAGGTTCAAAGGTTGGAAGAAAGATTACCCCTGTTCAAGTACAAAGACAAATCTTTCCAAGTCATGTCAATACTTTGCATAGTTGTTAATCTTAGGGTCACTGATAGATTTGTGGATGATTATAGTGATCATAATTATAGTGGTTTCTATAAGGCTCCTGAAGTCAGTGGGTCTCTTTACTACTTACAGTCCTGAATGTGTTCTTTGCCCTTGGAAACAATAAACCTTATACTAGAATAAGCACTTCGGCCTAAGAACAGACATAAGTCCGCAGGGTGCAGAGGCAGATTTAGAGCACAGTCTTTATAGACACTTCTAAACCTTTACAGAAAATGTGCATGCAGAGTCATTGGTCCTCCTCCCTCCCTTCCTCTGTATCTAATCTCTGTCTGTCTGTCTGTCTGTCTGTCTCTGTCTCTCTCTCTCTCTCTCTCTCTCTCTCTCACACACACACACACACACACACATACACCCCTATGCAAAAGTAATTGTTACTTTTATAGAAAGTATGCAGAGTATGAAATTTGATTGTTAAGTGTATTTTCCATGTGTGATAAAAGTGACGAGTTAACTATGTTAACTATGCCTTATCCAAAAATCTGATCTTTTCTTTCCACCCATTCATATCTCAAATTATACTACCTTTGTCCCAATAGTCTTACAGTCTCAGTCTGTCCTGTCCACCATCATAGATTATTGCTCCCACAAGTGACTCTCATACACACCCTCCATTCCTTCCTGGATGTCATTGTCCTCCTTGCTTCTTGACCACCATGTCTTTTAAGAATTGGATTCCT
>CM053761.1:8256247-8291906 GCA_028658305.1 Pachyuromys duprasi | reverse complement strand
ATGGGGCCCATGATAGCTCGGTGTAGGACTGAAGACCCTACTGAGGGAAACAGGGACTGTTTCAGTCATGATCTTGATGGCTGACTCTTTGACCCTCCCCCATACAAGCCAGGGAGTGACAGACTGGCTAGATCCCAGGGGAGGACATTACAGCCAGCCCTGAGGAGACAGGATAAGCTGGGGTTGGATGGAAGGGAAGGAGGTCCTCCCCTGTTGGTGGACTTGGAGGGGGCGGGGAGGAGGGAGATGAGGGAGGGAGTGGGAGGGTAGGAGGGAAAGAGGGAGGGGGTTATGCCTGGGATTCAAAGTACCTAACCTGTGATTGACATAAAAATAAATAAATTAAAAAAAAAAGAATTGGATTCCTATCCTGACACTGTTTCTATTTCTCATTTCTCTTTAATACTTTCCACCTTATCTACAGAAACAATCTCCTGAAATCCTCTATAGATGCCTTAATTGTATCTGTTTCCCAAAGGGAACTCCCTAGGAGCAAGCATGGCTTTCAAAACTGTCCTTAAGCAGTCCCAATATAACTCACTGACTTTGTCATTCTCTGGTCTTTCTTTAACATCTTATATTCCAGCCACCTTGGACATCTTGGCTTCTTCCTAGCATCTTGTAATTGTGTCTTCTTCATAGTTGAGAGTCATGTTGTTCTTTCTCCCATAAGTACCCATGTCCCCAACTGTAAAAAGCAATTTATACTTTTTCTTATGACCATCTTCTGTGGGCCTCTTGAACATCGTCTTTTGTATTCTCCTTCAAGCCCTAATCATTCCCCGTCATAATCCTTTTCTTTTATGTCATCTATCATAATAAGCTGTGGAGTGTCTATGGTAAAGTTAAAACATATTTAAATATAATCCTAATAAATAGATTCTTAAGTCTTCTGCTGCTTAAAACACCACAGGGCTTTTGTAAAGCAGGAGGCTCAATTCTGATGAATCAAATTCAATTTCCTTGGAGACATTCCCACAAACCCCAGAGGTGTGACCAACCTTCTGCAGTGGCATTATTCAGGTACACTGAAGAAATTACTTTTAAATTACATTTTTCTAAGATTTTTTCTCTAAAGAGCAAACAAGCATTCTTTTTCCCAAGAAGCAAAAGAGCTCACCGTTTTTCTTAACAACACGGGTCTGCTGTTTGGCATGGTCACTCGGCACACCGTAGACTTCTATGATCACCAGTATGTCAGCTTTGTTAGAGAACAGGCCGACGGGCAGCTGGATCCCACTGATGAGCTACACAAACACAGACAGAAAGGAGACTTAGCAAGGCAAGAAAATGCATCACCACTTGACCTTAATCAGATGCCATGTCCCCAAAAGACAAAGACTCTAAATTATCTACTGCAAAACTGAAGCTGGCAAATCATGGGAATTTTACGTGTTAATCATTTCACCTTCAAATATCACTAGATACTGACGAAGAACCTGCTGAAAATATTGCTTCACTCAAGTGCATTTATAGTGTATTCCACAATGTACAAGGTTTATGATTAGTTTGTATATATTATTATTTTTAAAACATGTTTAAGTTTAGTATTATTGTTTTCTTAAATATAAAATGTTGTACCATAATATTTTCTTGATGGCATTTTCTAAAAAAAAATAGTTAACACTTGAATTGGTTATAAAATTTGACATTATCCACTGTTATCTGCATTACCATAACAAGGAACTGGAGCCTGATAAGATCAACTACTGCATATGTATGTCAGAGACAGGGATCAAAAACATACTTCAAAAAGTTACGGGTTATATTTTCATTTAGTTTTTTTTTTGTCCCAACTAATTATTGAGTCAAAATTGTGTTTTGGTTTTAAGAACAAAGTGAACATAGCACATTTGAATTAGGGTGATTTAAGATGAGAAATAAGTTGCAAGCCTAGGAGCCCAGCGCTGGCTATGACCACTACCAGGAGCCATACGTCTCCCATCTGCCCTAGCTATACACCCAGTTTCCTAACACCTCCCATTCCCAGGTGTCTGAGGAACAGAGTTCATTCAAGGTCTAGTACAGAGACTTGGAAAGCTGCACCAGAAGGCAGTAGAAGGCGGCCGGTTAGAGGTGTGCTGACCCTAAGGTAGTGTCTGTTCATACAGGTACCAGCAAATATTAGACTACAGGTAGAGCCCACAACCCTCAATATAATTCCATAAGAGAATTCAGTAGACCAACCCTCTTACAACTTAATCCTGTCCTGAACATTGTATGTGTCTACAATGATAGAGGAAAAGTGATGAGCAAAATCAAAATCAAAGCTGCAGCTGACAGACTGCTTCAGATTCGCAAGTCTTAGAACAGAAGTAAAAATAGCATGAAAAACCAAAACATGTCCTACCCCAAAATTACTAATCCTATGGTATTGAACCCCAGTGAAAACAGCCAGGAAAAGCCCATGGACAAAGAGTTAAAAAGAATGATTATAGCTATGTTCAAACATCTCAAATAAGGACAGAAACAAAGAGGTGAATGTAATGATGAAATCAAAGATATAAAAACTCGATTCAGTAGAGAATAGAGAAAAATTTGAAATAATTAGAAATGAAAAACTCACTAAGTCAAATAAAAAATTAAAAACAACAGAATAGGTCAGGTGTAAAACAATAAGACAGGGTTGGATGACAAAGGGAAGAAGAGAAGAGATGCATAATAAACTGGAAATGTTGATTGTCTTCATCAAAAACTCAAGGAATCTTCCAGTAAATCCAGGCCTTCTAACTTTGAAATTGTGTTCCCATAACCTGAGAGATTACCATAACCAACCACAACGCTCCGTAGAATAACCACAAGGGGAGGGCTCACTCATGGCCATGGTGGCTACTTCCAAGGAGAATCAGTAACTTGTCTGGTTGAGTCCGAGCTACTTAACACCTCACCATGAAATTCTCAGAGTACAAGCCCAGAACCTCCATCAGCATCTGTGTGCACAAACTATTGTGAAACTTCATTTCCAACAGGACGGCACAGATGCTCTCTGTACTAGTCTCATCATGCAACAGATGTCACTCATTCAATTAGCTTCCATATATGCAGCACGTATTTCATGTCAGACCCTGTCATTTAGGCTTGAACAGAGTACCAGTTCTTAGCCTTAAAGAATCGTTACAAAGCTGGAGAATAAAAACAAGAAAAATGATCATGATGTTGAGGGCTAAATGCTGTAATATGTACCTGTGTAGGCTAAAAAAGGAGCACAACCAAGAAAAAAAAGGGCTTCCAAAAAGTAATGATTTTTAAGTCATGAATCAGTCAAATCATGGCATCTAAATTTCATGCCAGCACTTGGGAGGCAGAGAGAGAGAGAGAGAGAGAGAGAATTCAAGGGGAAAGTGAACAATAACGGTGTGTGTGGGGGGGAGATACAATTCAAAGAGGTAAATCTTCTTCATGGCTATGGGATAAATGAAGGCCAGGTGTGGTAAGATACTGGTAGAGGGAAGAGAGCTGAGCCTTGACTAGGAAAGTACGCGGTAAACATAAATGAATGGTAAGTACTAATGAGATATCATTGTAGCAATGTAAGAAAGAGTGACTGGGAGGACTGAGACAGGCTGTTTAGTTTAGTTTTCTGTTGTTATAAACTATCCTGACAAAAGTAACTTTAAAGGAGAAACAATTGTTCTCCTCATAGTCATCCCTCACTGAGGTGAAACAAGTACTCACCTCCACAGTCAAAAGCAAAAAGAAGCAATGCATGCAAGCTGGCTGCTCTCCTTGCCTTCTCCTTTTAGAAAGCTCAGGACCCAAACCTAGGGAATTGTGCCACCCACCTTTCAGGCTGGATCTTCCTGGACTATTTAACCGAATAAGAAAATCTCTTAGGTGGGATTAGAGAGACGGGTCAGTGACAGAACACTTGCTGCCCTTCCAGAGAAACAGAGTTTAATTCCTGGTACTCACTTGGCACTTTACCACCTTCTGTCAATACAACTCCAAAGAATCCAACATCCTCCCCTGGCTTCCATTGGCACCAAGCATGCATAGATGCATAGATACGTACACAGGCAAAACACCCATTCACACAAAATAATAAAGGAATGTTTTAAAAGAAAATTCTCAAAGACCAATCTAACCAAACAATCTCTCACTGAGACTCTTTACCCAGGTTATTACAGAATAGCTAAAGATGACACACTAGCACTAACCACCAACTGGGCTGAGTGGACACATTTAAGAAGTCAGAAGAGACCTGACGGCGGATAATAAAATCCCGAAGCAGGACAGCAGCAAAGGCGCTTAGACCAAGGGAATGTCTCCTGAGGACCTGGAGTGGCCTGGAAAGAATTTAGATGGATGACATGGGAAGGGAAGAAGATGTTTAACAATACTGCCCTGTTTTCTGGTCTGAGCTAGTCAGGTGAAGAGCACGATTCATTGACATGACAATAAAATAGCTAGAAAGGGATGTTACACTTTAAAATTTTAAGTTTGACAGGATAGTGATTTAATAGGTATGGATACTTGGTAGACTGTTTAAAATATATTTCAGGTTCCAAAAATAAATAAATAAATAAATAAATAAATAAATAAATAAGGTCAGGTTAAAGTTTTAAGTTAAAATCTGGTGGTTAAAATCATGAGTCTTTCCAAAAGAGATTGTGCAGAGAATCATTAGTTTGGAAAAAGGGTTAGGAAAAGCTTTATCCAACATAAATTTTTTAGGAGTAGTTACAGAAAGAGGAATCCATCAATGAAAGTGAAACAGATTCCCATGGCAGAGAGATAATGAATTCAGAACTAGAAAAGACTTGAGTGTGTTACGAAGGGCTCTTAGAAGTAGCTGATCCATCTTTTTCTCCACTGGATCAACTATTAAAGAAAAGATTCAGAACAAGGCCAACGTGACAATCTCCTTGTAAACGAAGCTCCATGGTCAATAATCCTTCTCGAGATGCCAGAAAGTGTCAGCTGATCAATATTTGTAACCGCTATTGTAGGTGATTTCGAGCTCTCTGCTCTGACTGGATTATAATGTCACAGAATCCTAGATCAGGAACAAAGTGAGCTGTGGACCTCACCAGCATTGTTTCTTGCCAACCCTGACGCATCCCCCCCCCCAATCTATCTTCGCTCTACTCTCCTTTCAAATTTATTTCTGGAAAATAGCTCATAAAATCTCCCATAGTTCACTGGGATCAAATGGCGAGGGCCTGAAGCAGGTGAGAGTGGGTTCCCAAGCCATCTAGTGTTATGAAAATGGTGGACAGAAATGAGAAAGAAATTGTAATTGAAGCCTATTCTGGGAACTCCAGGGTATCAAGCATTACAGCCAGGAACGAAGATCAAGAGGCCGCTCAGTAGCTGGCCAAGTCCCAGACCTCCACTATTAGCAGCATGGAATATGTGGCTAGAAATGGCAAGATCACTGACCTAAATCCCAGAAGAGCATCTGAGATGATGGCCAAGGTTGTAGAAGCAACTAGTTAAACAGAAGGAGAAACCCAAAGAGGCCACACCTACCCAACCTGTTAGCAAACAAATCCTCCACTTGCACTCCATAGCTGGCAGTACAATCTAAAGCAGTAGTTTGTGGTTAAGTGGAGAGACATGAACCAGGCCTTTCTTAAAGGTTCAGTGACATTTAAGAAAGTAAATAAACAGTATGTTTAGGTCACGGAGAATGAAGAAAAATCTGTGCTAATGGAGACAGCCGCTCTTGCGATAATGAAACAGAGAACAATAAAGCAAAACGTGGAATAATGAGGAGAGAGAACTGACAGCCGCAGGTCGGAGACAGAAATAAAGAGGAGGCAACACGAGGGAACTGGCAACTGGAGACTGAAAGTGGAGGAAAATGCTCATCTATATTAAATAAAGCTAAAATAAAATGCAGGGGTCTGAAAAGATGGTTCAGCAGTAAAAAGCATGCATTGCTGTTACAGACTTCAATTTCCAGCACCCCCATAGGCAGCTTACAACCAGCTGTACTTCCAACTGGAGTGCAATCTGACGCCCTCTACTGGACTCCAAAGACACTTGCACTCGTAATACACTCACTCGCACACACACACACAAACAAAATACATGAATAAATTTTAAAAATTAAATATAGACTTTGAATCATCAATGTAGGGAAAAAATGTTAAAAACTCTCCCAAACTGCAGGGGAAAAAATGAGACCATTCTAAGCTTATGAGATATTAATAGAAACTAAAGATGGATATAAGAGAAAGAATATACATACCTTTCTTTATTTGCAATCAAACACAGTTCAGAGACAGCAGGGAAAGAATACTGCACTACAAAAGTAAAAGATTAATGGGAAAGAAATAGCTCCTAGAGTTTGCTGGTGAAATTCTTTAAAGTTAAGGGACAAAAAGTGGCATGTCCATAAGGTCATCAGTGGGTTGAACTCAGACCACTCCATCAAGGTGTTAAATGGTGAAACACAATGGAATAATATAAATAGATCACTCAGAGGAAAAGGTTTTAGCCTCAATATTTCTATTCACTGGCAGAAAATCATTCATGTGAAAATGCACTGAAAGAAATTCTTCAGACATAGAAAAAGATGCTCAAACAGCACCCATTAATTGTGTCTAGAAAGATTAACTGGAATTTAAAGGACATTAGAGCAGATCAGCAGAATTGAAATATTAATGTACACTATCTAGTTTACTTAACAACAAGCAAATGAAGGAACAAGCCGTTAATCTTACTCGTATTGTAAGGGTGATTGGGTGGCCCTCTCCTGTTACTTCACTGGGGTTAAAGCTCAGGGTTGCATCTCTGAGGAAGTCTGGCTTCAAAAGATATCCAGAGCCTCCATTATCCAAAAATTTCCCATTTTGCAAGTCCATAGGCAGTCCAGGAGTTTGGAAATTCAAGGCCACTGTGAGAAAAAAGTATTTTGACACTGTTAGGAAACAAGGAGTGAAGTTCAGGGTGTGTCAAAATCATCACGTTGCATATCTTCATGTATTTTAAGAATATGGATCATTTACCTAACACTTAAAGAATTTTTAAATGTGCTATTACTGTCTTGCTGTGGAGGTTTGGATGAAGATGGCCCCAGGAGCTCACAGGGAGAGACACAATGAGGAGGTGTGGCCTTCCTGGAAGAAGTGTAGCTCTGGGGAACTGACTTTGAGGGTTCACATCCTCAAGGCCAGGCCCAGTCTCTCTCTCTCTCTCTCTCTCTCTCTCTCTCTCTCTCTCTCTCTCTCTCTCTCTCTCTCTCTCTCTCTCTCTCTCTCTCTTTCCCTATTACCTGAAGATCTAGATGTAGAATTCTCAGCTACCTCTCCAGCACCACATCTGCCTGCTGCCATGCTTCCCACAATGATGATAACGGACAAGCCCTGAACTTTAAGCCAGCCCCAATTAAATGTTTCCCTCTATAAGAGTTGCTGTGGTCATGGTGTCTCTTCACAGCAATAGGAACCTATACTAAGACACTTGGTGGCCTCAAACTCTCCATATGAGGAAGACCTTAAGTTCCTGAAGCCCTTGCCCCCCCCCCTTTTCCCTAGTGCTGAGATTACAGGGATGTCCCACGATATCCATCTACTACAACCTTCCTTAAGGCAGTAAAAGTGACACTCAGTATAGATTGCAGAAAAGCAATGCGTGTCTCAGATTATATTTAATAAATATAAAAGTAAGTAGGGCTGGGCTCTACCTCCGTGGTGGAGTGTTTGCCTAACCTGTGTAGGGCCTTAGATTCAATGGTCAGTTCTGGCATAGACTCTTGTAAAAAGAGAAGCCACCAACTGTATCACAAATATCCAGATCCAAGGGATGGATATGTGCCCTGAGAAGGTAAGAAACTGCTCCATAAAGGGCCCAGTAAGAGGCCCCAGTATAGAGTCCTCCCTCAGCCCTCCCCAGCCCACCTGACCACACTCCCACCTCCTCAAACTGAGGTGCAAGCACCTAGTACTATATTGTCCACACAGTACGGGACACTGAGTGGCTGTTGATGGTGCCACACCCACTCTTCTGTTAGGAACAAGGAGAATGTGCATGGAGAAATAACCCACCCTGTGACCATACTCGCCTCCTGAGGCTGTGAACTTCAAAGTTCATGCAAAGTCAAGATGATGGAGGGCGCTTGGCCTGCAGGGGACTTGAGCCTAACACAAGTGAGGTACTTTTTCTTCAGTTCCCCTCCTACCCATCTGCCCCTCCTCCCTCCAGAACATATGTTCCAATATCAAGTCCTTGTGAATGAGTCCAGCCCTAGCAACTCTTACCTACATCTTCCCTCTGCTATTTGGGAAATTTTTCAGCTCTAGAAACCAGTGATTTACCATGAGTGCCTGATCCCGCTTCCAGGGCCAAAGCTCTTCCAGAGATTTCAGTTAACTAACATAATGAATTCATGTCTACTTACATTTGCAGCTAGCCCGTTAGCCTACACAACATACCCATCTGACAGCCTACATTCCAAAACTCTTGAGGGTTAAAATTAGAAGAGTCTGTTCTCGTCACTTTGGGGTATATTCTGGTGATGAATTTAGTGTTGTGGAAAATAAACTCATGGGCTACAAAAAGAAAAATGTAATAAAAATTTTTGAAACATTTTAATCAGTGAAAGAAGGTATTTTCGTATATCACTCGCAGATATAAAAATTCTATACATGACCTTGGCAAAAACATTTATCAATCACATGATAAAAGAGAATCCCATTCATTTATACTTTCAAAATAATTCATAATATGTTATAACTTCATAGAACAACTTATGTACCCTGCTCATTTACTTGAGAAACCATTTGACTTTCACACATCCAAATTAATTCGAAATTAATACAATACATACAATTCCAAAATAAAATGTTTAAAGTAACATATTTACCAATTTAAAATTTAAGCTCAATTCTCACACTAAGATGGAGTCATATGTGGCTATGTGTGCCTAGTTAAATTAATATAGTGGTCACTTCACAGATCTGTAGAGTGTAGAGGGGCCCTAGAGTTGCCTGGCTTAGTTCCCAGCTCCCCAGCACAGAGTCCTTCCTTCAACTGTGTTCTGTCTCTGTTTTCAACTCTCCATTGACAATCTCAAAACTTTTATTTCTAATACCTCTTTTGCTGAGCTATTTACTCGCTTATGATGTGCACATGCATGCATTTATGTGCAGTCTACACGCACTCTGTGTGATTTTGCTTGTCTATATTCTAAGTGACTTGGGATTAGAAACTACGTTGCATCCCTTGCCATTTGACTAACATCTCTTTAGATTTTTTGAACACAGATGTCATGGGTTTTGTTTTTGTTTTTCAAGATTTTTCTTCTTCCACTGAACAGATTCCATTGCCACAACTATTCCTGACAGCATGAAAACCATTCTTGAGAGAAGTGACTGCTCTGTGTAACTCATGGTATTTGATAAGGGAAAGACTTCTTTTTCTCCTTGTCATAAATAGTATTCTTTAAGAAGCATTGCTAATTTAAAAGCCAAATATTGCTTTGAAGTCATGCTCCTACTGTACTTTACAGGAAGTTTGTCCATAAGCACACCATGCACACTTGGGATGGAGGGCTTACCATCTACATAGCGATGCATGAACGCTCACTAAGGTCTCTGTGATGGTAAATTCTGAGTATCAACCCAATCATGTTAAGAAACACCTGGACATCAGTGAGGTACACCTACATACATGTCCAGGAAATTATTTCTATGGAGATTTAACTGAAGCAGACCCCCTTGGTGTAGATGACATCATCCTATGGGTTCGGTCTTTATAATGTTAACGACAAGGGGAAATAAGAAATGCCAACTGGTCACAAGCCTCCATGTCTTTTCCTTCCTTATGTAAAGAGATGTGAGCTGCTTCATGCCCCCACTACCATGGACCTACAGCCCCCATGCTTTTCAGGGCCAGGATGGACTGGGTCTCTTCAGACTTGAGCTACCGTGGTTTCCTTTCTGAAGTTGCTGCTTGTTGGGCATTTGGTCACAGCGATAATAAGAGCAGCTAGCATAGTCCTATAACATAATATTGTTCTGAAACCTAGCACCGATAATTACACATAATTTATTACAAATGCACTCATGTTCTTTCTAGAAACATGTAGAAATCAAGTTAAAAAAAGACAAAATAAAACTGAATATAATCTCACCACTCAGTTAAGAATTACCAATAACTGAATGGTGTGTGTCTCCATTCTCTTCTATTTATATGCTAATTTCTCAAATGGATTTGTATTATTTATTCCCATTTATTGACTTCCACTTTTTTTTTACTTAACTGGGATAATGTAAGAATCATTCCATTTCATAGCATTCCAAGATTTATATTGTGATGAGAATAGTAATGCTAGGCATCTGTGCAATTAAAGCTTTGTCACTATCATTAATAATTTACTATTAGTGACTTGTGGTACAATGAAGACATTCTACTCTCTTCAAGACATAGTGGTGTTATGCACTATGCCTAGGCTCAGCTCTCCTAATCACCTTTAAAAATTGTGTGTGTTTAATATACCAGAAGTGAGGGAATTGTGGATACTTCCAATATGCACAGGACTCCTGTTCACATAAATCTAAAATGCTACCCAACACTTTGAGGTGGCAGACACCAACTAGTAAAGCAGATCATTCAAACTCTCTTCACCAAACTGTGCTTTAATGTATACACACAACTCAAGCTGGGAAGATGCTTAGCAGGTAAGAGTTCTCCCCAAACATACAAGCCTGAGTGTTCATTACCCCTACAAAAACTCAGCCTGGCCACATGAACCTGTAGTCTTAGCACTGTTACAGGGCTGGGAGCTGGGGAGGGGGTGGGAGACGGTGGATGAGTGAGGCTTGCTCACTTCCAGCCTAGTTCCACTCTCAGGGAGAAAGCCTGTCTCCAGGGAGGAAGGCAAAGAGTGACCCAGTAAGACCCTGATCTCTTTATCTGGATTCTGTATGATCCTGTGATCATACATCCACACACACTGGTCTCCCCTCCCCCTTTCTATCTCTCTCTGTCCTCTTTCCTCTCTCTCCTCTTTGCTTCTCTTTTCTCCTTCTGCTCTCTCCTCCCTCCTCTCTGCTCTCCCCTTTCCTTCTTCTTCTCTTCTCTCTCTGCCTCTCTCTTTCTCTCTTTCTCTCTCTCTCTCTCTCTCTCTCTCTCTCTCTCTCTCTCTCTCTCTCTCTCTCTCTCGTCATTTGTACTAAATTTATACTGCTGCTTTGGCTATTTAATGGATTACTCTGTAGTATAACCACCTACCATGGTTTGCCCACAGAAGGGTTCACACCTCACACATTTTAATCAAAATGCCACAACCTAGAGAAAGCAATTAAACAAGGATGGTGGCACACACCTTCAATCTCAGTGCTCGGTGGGAAGAGGCAGGTAGATATCTATGAGTTCAAGTCCAGTCTGATCTACACAGTGTGTTTCAAGCCAGCCAAGACTACATAATTATACCTTGTCTAAAGATAAAAAATAAATAAAAAATTAAGGCAGTTAATAGGAAAGCTTTATGATAAAAATATATTTTTACAGATTTAATATAGATATTAAGAATTTTATATAGATATTAAGAATAAAAATGCAATCCTAAATTGTTGTAACTAAGTTGAAATTTAATAAGAATATACACTCATAAATACCTCCATCCCATGTTAACCCCTTAGCACTGAATAGAACCAATTTAAATACTCCACCCTTTGGAGTTATAAGCATTTACCTCTCAATTTTGAAAGTTTTCTAGCTCGAGACTCCCCAAGAGAATTGTTCTCATTAAATTGCTGATAGAATCTTGAATATTGGAAACTTCGGAACTTCTCAGCTTTAGTATAAATGACAAGATCAGATAAGGCCAGAGCTAGTCTTATCTTCCTGGTCTAAAATAAAATGTAGTGAGTTCGCATTTTTATATTACTCATTACAAACTTTTCATATATATATATATATATATATATATATGCATGCTTTTAAACAGGTCATTTTAAACAGATCATTTCAGTTTTTCTTAAGCTTATCTCCCCCCAAGACTTTTTGGACTAAGTCAATGTGATCATTTTTAGGGCCACAATATTTAATAATCATATGAGTTAGACTGTTGATATACTAAGATTTGAGAATAGTAATTTTTACGATTTTCTTGTGCCTGAGGCCTAAGCTTATTTTTATAAACCGTACAAATTTATAAATCCTAATCATGAGTCTGTTTCCAGTCTGTTCTGGTACTTCGGGATTATTTTTATTGTGATGTAGACATTTGCTCTTCCACCGCATTTCCTTCAGCTGCTTCTCAGGTTTGTGAAAAACCTCCCTTGTTCATGCTCACACTGCACATTAATATTTTAAGTACATGAATGGTAGGTTTCTTCATGACATTCTCTCACTGTATGATTTTGTGGTTTCCTTTGATCCATCTGTTTTCACACTGCCCTCTTCTGTCATCCCTTTGAGTTCTTCCCCTCCTCAGTTTTCCTGTTACATGGATTCCCCTATCTTCTCTTACCCCCACCTCAGTCCTTTATAGTTCTTCATTCCCTCTAGTAGTCCTTTACCTACTTTTGTGTATATGTGCATATATAAAAATTGAGTACCATATCAGAAAGAATCTACACCTTTTTCTTGGCAGTTGCTCCTTCAATCAGCTTTGAGAGGTCTGTCTCCTTTTCCTGCTTGATCCGTAATAAAAAGATATCTCGAGTTTCTGGCTCCTTTAATAAATCCTCCTCCTCCTCTTCATACACATCATCTTCTGACTCAAGCACTTGGCCCTGTTTGTACATCCCCTTCCTCTCATGGGTTTCCAATAAGGTTCCTACTTTCTTATTTTTCACTAATACTTTGAATTTTAGTGCCTATAAAAACAGTTGGAAAAGACAAAGACTTACAGGCAAGTCATCACTGTGAACTTGAGAAGTACCCCCAACCTAGGTACAACAAGGAGAAAGGGAGGCTGAGTCTGGGAATTCACCTACAACAGCCAGGTATGTCAGAATCTCGTTGTGCTTTGGAACACTACTTGTGCTCTTTAGAAACCAGCACTCTATAGTACAGACCATAATTGACTCTAAAGAAGTCTATGATGATGGAGATTGCTGTCAGTGATCTTTTTTTCTATTTCACAAGTTGCTAAGCTGGAAGTAGATTGGAAAGTGTACATATGCACACTGGCATGTTTGTCTCATTACTGAAGTTAAACAGTTACAACCTCTGGCAGTAGATACAATACTCTCATCCAACAATAAAGGCATCCAGTGGGATCAGGTACATAAAAATGCCCATCATCCTGTCTGACATGTAATATGGATTGCACTAAAAACTTGCAAAGCCTCTTCAGTTGTAATCAACTTAATATTTGCATCCCATCAAATCACAGATGTGACAAAAATTTACCACCACCCAGAAGGGGCATTCCCTCTGAATTCAGAGCCTTCTGATACATTTCTCAACTATCTCCACCCTTATCAAAACTTCATTAATATATTTGAGTGCCTGCTATGCTGTGTACAATACTGAGATACGTGTTCTGAAGTTTCCCTTACTTGCATCAACCTCACATTCTGATTCTCCTCTTTTGTGATGGCCCTTCCATTCCTCTCTAGATGGAGTTTACCCAAATGTATTCTGTGCCCAAATGCCAAAGGCACTGCAAATGGTGCTTCTTAAAGGGATATATACGAGGGATGTACAATATAAAGTCAAAATTGTAAGTCATCTTTCATGACTCAAATGTCCGAGACCTGTGCTCAGCCTTCCCCATTGCATCACAGCTGACCTTTTCAGCTCTACACTGGAGGTGTGAATCATGAATGAGGATACAAGGCTAATTGTTTGCTACTTTTAACTCTGTTGTGGGTTTTTAAAAATCCTTTTTAATGGTGTTTAAGGACATAAAATCTTATTTTATAATGAATCTCAACAGCTTCCAAACGGCTACTCAAACTGTAGACAAGTTTGTTGAGATGTATGGTTAGGGGGATACAGTTTTAATAAAAAGTTTTTTAAATCTTAAATTGTGGGGCTTGTTTAGGCTAAGTTAGCAAGTTTCCAGGTAATTATGTCTTACACTGAAGACTGAACACAGTGTGAAAAAAGGGACTTTTTCTGTAATTACTCATTGATCCCTCAGAAATTACATCCTCACTGTGGTGTGGAAGCTGAAGCATCAATGAAAGCCATGAAGTGGGATGCAAAAGAAAGAAAGAGGGAGAGAGAGAAAAGAGAAGAGAAAAACAGGAGATGCTAACAGAAGACAATATTCGGAGAGAACTGTTGAAAGTTTTTCAGAATTGGATCCTGGCTCTGAGCTGCATCTTTGGTGTGTTATGTGCAGCATTTTGCAACAATTCTTACAGTTTTTGTCACAACCGAATGTTTTAGTCTTTGAGCATTCCTCAGAGGTAAAAGTCATATTTTTTGCATTCATTATTTAATTTGTGTTCTGTCTGTTCTTTGGCATGAGCACATTTATTTTTCTTAATTCCTCACCCATTCAAATGATATGAGTGAAAGTATTCAAATATCACAAAATAATGCTACATTACCAGAACTGTAGATATACCAAAACCCAAATATTGATTGTTAAAAAATACTACTTAGGGAAAAGAAAGTTCACTTGTTTGATGGCTCTGGGGTTGCTGTGTCATCCAAAGAAAAGTAAGAGAAGTGGTGAGATCTTGAATTTGAGAGAGCAAATATTGCACCCATGCCTCAAGTAATATCGCAACAGAGGTGAGCATTTCAAGGAAAGAAAAAGCGGAAAAGTCATGGGTTGTATGTGTTGCTGGGAAAACAGGTCACATATATTCTGAGATAAACCCATTTGGATTCATCAGCAGGAAGACTTGTAATGACCTGAATGAGCCCCTCTCTGGGGCAGTGTGAAGAGGAGATAGACAGAGCAAGTCCTAGGTGACTGAGTTAAAAGGGGAGAAATTTACTCCCTGTTTGTTGGTATTTTGACTATGGATTCTGTTTACAACCTCGGCATTTCACCTCTTTTAACCTTTTGCCTATGAAATATATCAAATTCCTGAGGTTTTATATTAAAATGTCTTCATAGTTTGGACCCGTGGATGAAGTGAAGTACACAATCAAAAAGTGGATTTTAGATCTATCTCTGCATTTTTATTTTCCTGTTGCTGTTCTAAACTATCTTGATGAAAGCTGCTTAAAGGAGGAAAGATTTCTCTCAGCTCACAGTTCCATGCTACAGTCCATCACAGTAGGAGAGCCACAGAGACAGGAGGAGCTCAGCAGCCTATCACATCTGTGTTCAGGAACAGAGAGCAGCAAATACATGCATGCTAGTGCTCTGCTTGTCTTGACAGTTAGACAGCCCAGGTTCCATTCAGAGACAACATGGGTCTTCCCATATTAGTTAATGGCATCAGGGCAGGCACCCCACAGGCATACCCAGAGTCCAACCCCCCAAGGTGAGTCTAGACTCAGTGTTGGTATAATGTTCTTTCGGATTGTATACACCTTACCCTTGTTCATTCAAATGCTTATTTCTCCCCCTACACCACTCTCTGGTTTCAATCCGGATATTGTATTGTGATATTTATTCTAAGCATCCTGTCTCAACTCTGTGTAAACAAAATAAAGCAACTAGACACAATGTTGAGCTGGCAGGAGCCAGAGGACAGGAAAGAGTGGGAGGAGAGACGGCGAGGAGAGCAAGGAGAAGGCAGAGCTGGAGGAGAGATCGTGGAACGAGGTGGAGAGATGGACTGGACCTAATATATCACAAAAAAGCAAGTATAATGTGGGAACTCTAAATGTTAGGAAACTGTGAGGGCTTGGAGGTTTAGGAGGGAGTAACTATTGCTCAGCATTGTATTTCTAGGTTAACTAAATAAACCCAGTCTCTGTGTGGTGATTTGGTTATACAGCTCCTTAGTACAACAGCAGCTTTATCAGAAGATATATCAGTAGTAAAGATTAATAACTACCTACAACAACTCTGTCAAGTAGACAATTAGCAAAAGGCACCAGATTCAATGAGTGTGCCTTCTTTACATATTCTCTTTCCTCACGCTATGACAACAGAACATTCCTCAGGCAACACATAGCAAAAGAGCTTCTCTGTAAAACAGTCAAAACCAAACATCTGTGCTGGTCTCTAAGCTATACGTTAAGGTGACCATGGTGTGTTTTTTGGTTTCAGTTTTGATTATTTTCCCCCTTCATCTACACTTCTCAGGCAAAGCCTTACCTCTGGAGACGGTAGCCTATCTGAAAACTCATCAAGCATGTCTGAGAGCAGCAAGTCTCCAAAGGTACTCTGCAGAATGTCAGCCATCACATCCTGCTGACCAGGGGAACAGTGGTTCTCCAAGGACAGCACCACCGGGTACTCCGATGTCTAGAATACGAACCATCACTATGGTTACTCATCTGTCCCAGCACAATTCATCTAAACATTTACCTCAAAATTCATCTCCAACATTCTTTGCAAAGTGAGCTTGCTTTAAACTGAAAATTATCTTAGCATCTGACAAAGTAAAGACTTTAAAAAGCTTTGGAGAAAAGGAGTATTCTCATTTGCCTTGAAAGTATTAGCAGAGCCTAAAACACCATCAAGAAATTATTTCAGTAAATTATATCAGGTCTATAGGAAGAAATGACATAGAGTCATCACGAAGTGATTGAAAGCCAGGCCTGGAGGCTTAGGCCTGTTGTCCCAGCACTCATGAAGCTGAGGGAAGAAGATTCCACATTCAAAGCTAGCCTGGGCTAAAGTGTCTAAGGCCAGCCTGGGCAACTTGTCTTAAAATAAAAAGTAAAGGCAAAGTTGAAGATATAGCTCATTGATAACATATTTGCCTACCACTCACAAGACCCTGGGCTCAACACTCAGTGCTCAGTCCTGCACCGTCCCTCAAAATCTGTGCAGCCATATACACCACCATAGAAAGTGCTGTATTATCATGGGCAGAGAGCTTGCCTAGAAGTCCCCCAAAGGTGCAGGAGGCATGCTTAGTTAACAAAATAATGGGTTCCATTACAACACTTTTATACATACACATCATTTTAATTAGTCTGTTTTCACATGCACATATACACGCACTAAGAATTATATGCTATTTACCATAAGTGGGATTTCCTTTTAAACTTCACTTTCAGTTAGACATTTTCTTTATAAAAATGTTACTAATTTTTACTCTGATTTTTCTAGTTCATAAATTTACTGAATCCATTTACTAGCTCTAATAAAATTCTCTAGACTTTTTGGTTGTTTTTTTTAAGTTTGTTATCATGTCACATGAAACTATTGAAATTTTTTTCATAATCTTAATGCCTTTGTTGATCTATTTTTATTTTTTATACTTACTGAGTGCGTGTGCACACATACATGGCTGCACATACCCTTACCGTGGCACATGTGTCACGGTATCTAACACAGTCTGTCAGGCTCGGTGGCCACACCTTTACATGCTGAGTCATCTCGGAAGCTCTCCCCTTTATTCTTCTTGTCCACTTGCTATTCTCTGCTCTTCAGAGTCTTAGAAAATTTAGATATTTTTTTTTGGACATCCTTGTGAGAACTTTGAATTTGAAGACTGTGTCTACTGCCTTGTAGTACCTAGTTATCCTAAATTAAGTGATAGCTATCACTCAAAGAGCATTTTAGATAAATGGAACATGAGTCACAGAAGATTTTAGATAGACCAAAAAGACAAAGGAAAACCGGAATGAACAAGGGACAGAGCAGCAGGAGAGTTCAAAGTTCACAGAAAGCTAGTCCTGAGAGGCCTTGGCAGTCAACGGTGGAGTCTAGTCTTGAGAGGCCTTGGCAGTCAACGGTGGAGTCGAGTCTAGTCCTGAGAGGCCTTGGCAGTCAACGGTGGAGTCTAGCTGCTGTTCTGAAGACCCTTGGAAGGGGGCATGATGGGGCTTGCTACAGAGTCACTCTGATGTGCATGATGGGTGAGAAATAAATATAAAGGTGTGATTTCTAGTTTGTGCTTATAGATTAGGTGCTACAGTCACAGGGGATCATTGAGTTTATTGAACCTATAGGTCAGCTTTTTTCTTTTTTATGTTCATATTTCTTGCATATAGAATAAATTAAGCTAAATTAAACTGAATTAGGAAAATTTAGTTAAGTCCATTTGATTGTACAATAGTTGCAATTTGAAAAAAAATAGCTATATTACATTTTCAAAACAGATATTGATAGGTATGGAATTAGCAAGCTTAGTAAGTATAGCAAAGAAGTACTCTAAACTCCTTTAAAAGTTTCACAAGAGATTGCTAAAATCAGCTCAAATCATATCATACTTGTAAAGTGAATTTAATTTTCCTGAAATTTTTATCTTATAAGTAATGGATTAGTCAATTTAAATTCCAAGTGTACTTAAGAACACTATTTGCTATTACCAATGTAGCTGTAAATGATGTCAGCAATTGAGGTGTTGGATTGTTTTATTTTCATCTTAAAAGTAAAATATTTGGGCATGGGTAAAGTGCTTATGTAGTTTAGATCAAAGTTATCTCAAACTTTGAGTCTACAACATGTAAGAGAAATAAATAATTTTTAGTATAACACAACACACACACATACACACAGAGAAGACTAAACAAGAAGTCCCATGAACACTCACTTTCACTTTGATAAACCTACCCTTAGCTACTAAATACCACCACATAGGTAGGATTTTGCTACCTATCATAGCTCACAATTTAAAGTATCACAGATTTAAAGTAAGGCCACCATGTATAGAACCTGGGATCAGGAAGCTCTTTGAATGGCTGCAGCAGACACGTGCACATACCACGAAGGCGTACTTGTTTATTGCTTGGATAACTGTTTTGAAGAGGAGCTTGCTGGTGAGAGTATAACCGTGGTACACAATGGGTTCATTTTGTGCTCCATCCCAGCAATCGATTTCCAAGCAGCGGCAGCCTTTCATCAGGGCGCTGTCAAAATTTAGGCAAAATAGTGTCATACGTAGGCCATGAACCGTGGGTAGAATAAGGATAAAATATTCAGACTTTTAAAATAAATGCATAACTTAATGTGTAATAGAGAAAGGTTTTGAATCCTAGAAACTTGCAACCTTATAAACATGTTAGAAACAACCTTAGAAACACTCTCTTTGCGTCACACAAATGGAATCTGGTCCTCCCTAGTCAAACATTTCACTTCTAAATGTTCTCTTTACAAAGCTTGTCTGTACTAGGGGCAAAAAGATGGCTGCCTCTAGTTATGGCTTTGAAGCCTTTGCCCCAACCCAAACAGCATTGCCAATGGTGCTACCACTGTTGACCCTGTCAGCACGGTAATGGCATGACGCACAAAGCCATCTGAAAATAATAAAATACTTAAGCAAAATTGTGTCTGATTCTTTTCATAAAACCAGGTTTTTTTTGGGGGGGGGAGATATGGGGGAGTGAAAAAATGGTGAGAAGGAGAGAGGAGAAAGAGAAATCACGGTCACAGCAAGTGAAAAAGAGTGAGCTTGACAGCCCAGCAAATACGCTTGACCTTTTCCCAGCCCCTCAGGCAAGGAATGAGCAGATCCTAATCCAGCTATACAAAACAGGAAGCCTGTATACCTGCTCATTGCTTTGACTCACAGTCCCTTTGGGGAAAATTTTGAGTGACTGTTTCAGAATGCACCAATTTCACAGCTGAGGAAAATACATTCCCAGTTCTGCTCAGATCTAAAACTGATTTGATTTTCCATCTATCAAATAAATCGGCATCTTGATCTACACGTAAATTCTATATTGGGCTTTGAAGTTGGTTGTACGCATTGGGTTTAAATGGATTTTCAGTGTTCTTACTCAGAGAGAGACTGACACTTTAATAAACATATACCTTTATCTAAACTGTGACAACTGGGGTAGATTACATTCAGATTTTTCACTGACTTGATAACGGTGAACGTGCACAAACTTCGGGCAGTAATTTTATGTCAGTGTGAAATAGGTTTACTGGAGTTTACCACGATTTCTCAATTTAATTATAAAAATTGTTCTGCGGTGATAAGGATCCAGCTCAGTGGTAGATGCCTCCCTAAACTGTTCAAAGCCTTAGCTCAATCCTCAGGATTACCAAGAGGAAGTTTAGTGAGTCATTCAAATGGACATAATAGAAATAAGATGGGTTTTATTTTTATTTCACAGGTATACCCTGTTGTTTTGAACTAACTACACCTTCCTTCTTCTGTTTTCCTGTGCCCATGTCATGACTGAGGGCTAGCATGCTAACACGAAAGCAGTACAACTGACTCAGTGCAAAGATACAGTCCAGCACAATTCGCTGGACTCCACAGTGCCACCGTTCCTTTTGGGTTCCATGAGAGTGAGAAGCTGCACGCTTATGAAAACTATCGGATACAGAATCAACTATTCATCATAGTTTTATGTCCATATGAGAAAAGGACAGGAACTCTGGGGTCTAAGAAGAAAAGAAAAGCAGACACAACTAAATTACATCCTTGCAAGAGACAAAGCTACATAAAACCAGGATGAGTTGAAGCTTCAGAGCCCTAGAAGATAATCATTCTGGAATGAGTTGAAGCAATTCTCTTGTCTAAGCATAGAACTGCTCTCTCTGCAGAGATAAGGCTGAAGGCTTGCTTTCAGGCTAGCTTATGTCATATGTTTTTCTCTAGGTGACCAGTTCTCAGGTAGAGGTGGATTGAGTCCCACAGATGTCTAGCAATGTCCAGAGCTGGTTTGGTGGTACATAAATGGATATTCCTAAACATGCTATCATGCACAGCTTGGACCCCTACCTCCAAGACTCATTTTAGTCAAACGTGAGCATGTGAGAAAGGCTGGCTCCATGCTGGAATAGCTTGGATCAGGGACTGTAGGCCAGCATAACATGCTTCTATCAACTAGTAGTCTTACCAAACAGCATACCAGATGATTACATGAGAAAATACGCTTTCCAGAACAAATACTTCTCTGGGTACATGTTAGTCCCTTTCTGAGGAGCTGAGTTGAGCCAGTGCTTGAGAGTACAGTGGGGAAAGATGAAGCAACAGTGATAACAAGTCAGTACACTGCATTCAAGGGAATGATAAGATTGTGTGTTCCCTGGGGTAGCTTGGAAAAAGAAAATGAGTGAATTTTGTGTGTCCTGGAGGCATCAGCAAGACAAAATAAATAAAGTGTTTCTTGGGGCTCTACAGACTGTGATTTTGCAGTGTGTACCTCTTTACCCATGTGTGTGATGGTGGACCATAATGTAAAGCTGCAGAGCTCTGGTTCATTTTCCTGTGCTAAGGGAACATGTCTGGACAACGTTGAGAAGGGAATTGCTTAGCCACTATTGATCCTTGCAGAGGCAGCTAACGCACTGTCTAATCTTAGGATCCTTAAACTGGGATAAATGTAGACTTGGTTTCTAAATATTTTTTTTAAACAAGCATCTAGATTTTTAAATTAGAAAAGATGGAGCCTTTATTTGTCTTATTTTCTAATGCCCATGAGAGGACTTTGCTTTGGCCTCCTTTTCAAGATTATCAAACCAAACTGTGTTATACTTTGATCAATACAGAATACCTGTTCTCTAGAGTTCTGCTGGACAATGGACTTGAACTCTGTACCAGAAGGAAGAACCATCCAAAACTTGGTGTGAAAGGGAACTTTTAACAAAGATTTTTGTCAACAATGTTGATTCTTGCTGATTCTCTAGATTGCCTCAATTTTACCACAACTGAATCAACCTTTACAAAAACTGTACCTTCAGAACATATGCATTGATCCCCACCAAAAAGTGGTTGCACTGTCTGAGGCCAGTCACTTTCTTTCTGAGTCACATAATTTATTATTCACTCTTGAGAAGGAAGAGAGATAATTCCTCATTCACTAAGGAAACACTCTCAGCATGCATGTTATCTTCAGCTCACTATAAATTTTATGGCAAGTCCTGCTGTTCCTTAGTTCCAACTGCTATAAGCCCTTTGAGTGGATCTCTGCAGGCCCCGCAACATGTGTGGAAGACTTTGTGCATGAAACTTTTATTTTTAACTTTATTTCACCTGTTAATCATTAAAATCTCCCTTAGATGTTGCCTAGAAAACAGAGTATAAATTATTATGTTTTTTAATTCATGCGAAGTTACCAGCTACTGTGTGAAGAGAACTTTTTTTATTTGTAATTGAATTATAACTAGAAATAAAAAGGGCTGGATTATGTCTGGGGACGTGATGTAGTGATGTGCTCACTCAGCTTGCAGGCAGGAGGCCTTGCATCCTACCTCCTGTGCAGTATAAAGCATGCATGACAGGAAGCACTTATAATCCCAGCACTTAAGGAGTAGAGGTAGGAGGATCAGAAGTTCAAGGTCACCCTTAGCCATGTCATAAGTTTGAGGTCGGCCTAGGACACTTGAGACCCTGTGTTGGGGTTCTTCTAATGCTGGCCCTCAAGATCTGGTTACACCCATGCTTGTTTTGAAAACCTGCCTGAGTCATTGTATCTGATTGGTTCATTTAACATAAACCTGGGCAGAGCAGAATGAGGTAGGCGTGGCTAAATTCCCCTGGTTTCAGAGAGAATGACAGAAAACAGAGAGGAAGGACACAGGCTTAGCCTGGAGAAGAAACCACAAGGGGTGTGGGGAGGGAGAAGAGTCCAAGAATGGCATGAAAAGGCCCAGATAAAGAATAAAAGCAGCAATGTATAAGATTGTGGATGGGAGAGAGGATGGTTAAGGAGGATGGCATGGACGGGGGCTGGGAGACGGAGGGTGAGGTGATTCAGACAGCAGCGTAGGTAGGAATATCTGCCCGGCACAAGGTAAATAAAGCAACTATAAAATCTAACAGGTGTCTGTGTCTCATTATTTGTGATAGCAGGCTAGATAATACTGCTGTGATAATCACAGGGCAAAAAATAATAAATGTTACATAGCCCAAATCTGAATTAATGAATTTAATAAACAACTCTGTCTCAAAACACAACCCTCACAATTGGAGAATTCTTGGTGGATTAACACATTTAATGATAAATATGATGTTTCTAGGTTTTCCTATTTTAAAGGTAAAGTAGAGAAATGTGAAGGTCGTAACCATCACAGGATAAAGAGGGAAGGGAAGGGAAAGGACCAGAAATGCTGGCTCATCATTCTCTGGGAACAAAGAGATTTGGAAGAATGTGTTAAGATTTATCTTCCAAAGGTGTTTGAAGGAACAAGAGAGGAGATTCAACTAAACACAAAGTCGTTGTTTTTGTTTGTTTGTTTTGATTTTTTAAGTTGGTTGAAACAATTCTTGCATTTTCTATATGTCTGAATAGATACAATTTGAACTTAATTTCTCCCTTTAAAAAATTGGAATAGCTTATCAGGTCTCATCAGGGCTAGCTGCACCATCTCCCTAAGGTCAGATAGAAGGGGAGGAGGTGCTCCCCTGTTAGTGGATTAGTGAAGGGAGAGAAGAGGGAGGGTGTGCGGGACTGGGAGAAGAGGAGGGAGGGTACTACAGCAGAGATACAAAGCAAATAAGTTGTAATAAATAATAAATAAATTTTTAAAAATTGGAATAGCATCAAAATTTCTACCACACAGTTGTAACTAGAACTATTTGCTGAGTTCTAAAATGATATGATTTTTGAATTTCTGTATTTACTTAGATTTTAATTAGGACATACACTGATATTTGTCTATAATTTTATGTTAAGGATTCTATCCTTCCTACCTATAGAATTTTCTTTAAACAACATGATCCAGTCTTGTAGCTTTAAATATCACCTACCTACTAATGGCTTCCAATTACGTTTTTCCAGCCTGAATGTTTCTTCTGAACTACAAACTCCCTTTAAGCTCAGATGCCTACTTGAGAAAGGCCTTGGAAATGGGTTGGCTTCACAAACTCAGCCCCGGAGCCCTGGAGCTCTTGTCTTGACTCACTCGTCCCCACCCCACCCCAAAAATGAGCTCTTGGTGTAAACATCAACATTCAATCATCAGTCTCCCTACTTGGTTACCAGACCAAGGAACTTTATTTCTCTGCCTCCCACCTACTGCTTTCCACATCACCTGTTAAACCTTCTTGGCTCTACCTCCTCAAAGCATCTCAACTTGTCATCATCTTGTCTTCTGTCCTATGACTTTATCATCTGCACTCATCAGTATCTTAGCTAGCCTGCTGTATCTTCCCTGGTTCTAGAGTCAAACTGTGACATTGTCTCAAGGAAAATCTCTCTGGTGACTTGCCTACCTTTCCATGTTCAAAAAGACCTTACAAACTGACTCTCTTATCTGCACACCAGCCCTTTATTTGCTGTACACTTGCATCCAGATGTTTTTACTATCTTCCAAGATTTGGACATTCCAAATACTTGCCATTTCTTCCTTATGATATCAATCCATGGCTCCCTTGGCACTCTCAGCCAGGTTAGCTGAGAAACCTTCCGTGACAGTGTTACGGTAACACGCTCAGGCCCATATCACATTCTGTTATGTTGTTTGGCTTATGGTTCTCATAAGCCTCGCTTGATAATATTCATTTGCCTTTTTTAATCTGCTGAGTCCCATGAATTTGTTTTGAAAACAAGTGAGGCTTCTAAAACATTCTCATTCCCCGCTGGATCTTCTCTGACAAAGCTGAAACCACTGTACCCGCCGTGAACAGCCTTAAGTCTTGTAGGATGTAAAGTTGGAGATGCTTGGCATGGACTGCTTTAACCTGTGTAAATTACTTAACATGCTGATCCATAAACACTAAACCATACAACTTACTGTATTTATAAACTGGCTCTTGTTAGAATATTGAGTCCTGATGTCTAGTAATTGATACTAACCACCTTTGTTAAAGTCTATTGTATTTCAGATAAGCATTTAAAAAGTCATGTTTTCCTATAAGAAATGTCCAAATTGTTCAAGAACCTTCAGAGTGTGTAGACCCGTGGAGAAAAGGTCAACAGGAAGGGCCAGAGGGGAAGCCTGGAATGCTAGCTAGCACACAGAGAATGTTACATTGCTGTTTCATGAAGGATAGGCCATCAATGCAGGAGCAAACCATGTTCCCTATACATTTTATTTTCATGTACAGTTTCCTTATCACTCTGCCCTCTGCTGAGTTAGTACCAGCAGCACTTTGAATGTAGGAGGCTTAAAAGCCAAAGCAATTATCACGGTAGCACATATAGTTAGGATGCATTGAATAGGCAGAGGCAGTAGCACACATTATTCTTGCAGGGGGCTTGAGTTTGACTCCCAGCTCTCACATCCAGTGGCTCACAACCATCTGAAACCTCAGCTCCATGGAGACCTAACACTGGTTAGGTTTCTGGTTTCTGTGGCTATCTACACTCATAAGCATATAACGACACATAAACACATACACATGAAATGAAAAAAAAAACTGTTGTTTAAAGAATTGAAATAAATAATGGGACAGAGCTAGACAACCCTACACGTATGTAACAGTGGTGAAGCTTGGTCTTTATCTAGGACCCCTAAAAACAGAAGCAAGGGCTGTCTTAGACTTTGTTGCCTGTCTTTGGTTCCCTTTCCCTTAACCTGACTGAGGCTTTGTCTAGCCTCAGTAGAAGAGGAGGCGATAGTCCTACTGCAACTTGATATGCTGAGGTGGGATGATATCCTTGGAAGGCCTCCGCTTTGCTTAAGAAAAAGGGAAGGAATTGTGGACAAGGGAGGGGAGAGGTAGGGTCTGGAAGAAGAGAGAGGGTGAGCTGTGATTGGGATGTAAAGCTAGTTAATTAACTAATTAATTAAAAATTAAAATTAAAAAGTATTCAAAATAAATACCTTATATATCCCCAAATGTCACTTGGTCCCATTAATTGACCAGATGTCAAATATGTGTTGTGAGAAGATGAAATAAAATAATCCTTTAATGGCTGATTCATATCTTGATATACTGCTTTACACTCCTTTTTAAATATTAGACAATCTGATGAAAACATATATCTTATAAAACCTTCAAATGACATCTTCTGTTCATTCTTCACTATAAAAGAATAAGTAGAACAGATGCAGATATACCATTAGTAGCTTACAAGTTTTATATTTCATTTGTAAATATAATGGTAGAACATATTTAGAATTAATATTAATCTATTTCTAAATCTTTCTGGGGAAATAAATTATTATCTGTGCATGTGTCTGTGTCTGGCTGTCTGCATATATGTACATACATGCATATATATATATATATCTGAGTGAGCCCGTGCTCACTCACTGGTTGTTGGCCCAGCTCATTGCATGGAGATGTAAATCACTGGTTAGTTTTCTTTTTTGTACTTTATATGGATAAATTCACATAGTGTACTTTTTGTTGGGTTTTCTGAATATTTTTAAATGTTTAATTTATGTGTATGTGCACATGTGTGTATATGTGCATGTGAGTACAAGCATGTGCTTTTTAAACATTTTCATTCGTGTGTGCATGTGTGTGTGTGTGTATGCTCACATCTATATAGGTGTCTTTGGAGGCTGAAAAAAGGACGTTGATACAGTTACAGGCAGTATGGTTGCTGGAACCTTAGCCCTGGTTCTCAGCAAGAGCAGCAAATGTTTTAATGCAGTGAGCCATCTCTCCAACCCAGTGTGTGTTTTTGTGCCTGGTTTCCATTGCTCTGTTTGTGAGATTTATTCCTGTGCTTGCATCTAGCCGCATGTGGCTCACTTCCACTGTTTCTATAGAATTTCATAGTCCAAGTGTGCTGGGCTTCACTTGCCCCTTCTACCCTCCATGAGCATGTGATTTCATGCGAGAAGCGGGCACAGCAGCACTGCTGTGAACAACCAGTGCACACACACTGGCATGGTAGCACGCATTTCTGCCCTGTGCAGCCCAGACCAACCACCTACGGCTCATTACCTCTCAACCTTGTACTCACTATCGTGTGCACCCACACTACACACGTGCTCTGGATCCAGAAAGTGTGGTTCTAAACATGTTTGCTTGCTCTGTGACTTGAAGGACGTTGGACAAGCTCTCCAAATCTATGCAAAGTGGTTACCAGAAAGCTTACCGCATGTAGAGAGATTTTTAGCTCTGTAAACGCCCATTGCTTGTGTTGCTGTTGACTTCAGCTCAGCTCAAAGGGAAAGAAGAAATGCAGATTCACTTTAGAGTGTGGTGTTTTTACATTAAGAGTGTGGCCATTTCACTGTAGAGTACCAGCCTTTCTCTTTAGAGCCTGGGCCTTTCCTTTTGACTAGTCTCTAGGATAGGGCTCAGTCCTTAAGCCGAGTTAATTTCTAGAAACTAGTCCAGCAGTTTGGTGTGGTGTGCGCACATCCTAACATTAGCTTTGTTTACAAAAGCAGAATAAAGGGGGGGGGGAGAAAACAAACAATAGCACAAACTTAAGTAAAGTGCTTAGTAACTACTAAAACTGATATCAGAAAAATATAGTGATATAAGTCAGGCAATGTTTATGATATAATGGAAGTGAAAAACAGCTTTCAAAACACTGTCACCAAAAGAAAAGTACACCAGAAGAAAGCCTGCTCTTCCTATTTTGGTAAAAAAAACAAAATCTAGAAGAAAACATATAAAATTTGATACACAAACTGTTTCAAAGCCATATAAATTCAGGAATATGGAAATTTTTCAGAACAAAACCATCGTGAAATGTAACAATAGTTCACATTAATTTATTCATTGGATTTGGCTTGTAGTCCTTTTGAACTATTAAATAATTAAATAAATTCATTTAATAATAGAATAGAAAACAAGTGACTAGAGAGATGGCTACTTTAGTAGTGTTTGTTGTTCAAGCATCAAGACCTGAGTACAAACTACAACACACATGTTAGAAATGAAAGGCATGTCTTTAATCCCAGCACTGTGGAGGCACAGGCTGGAGGATCCCTGGGGCTTGATGGTCATAAGTCTAGTCAAACTAGTCATTTCCAGATTCTGTGAGAGTCCCCACCTCAAAACATAAGGTGGAGAGCAAATGGAAAGACACCCAACATCAACCTCTGCATACACATCTGCACACATGAACACATACAGTAAAAGGAGATGATAAAAAATCAAAATCATTTTGTGCCATGTAAAACCACTAGAGCGAGAGCTCACAAGATGACTCAGCAGGCAAAAGTACTTGATAGTCAAGCTTGAGCTCCATCCCTGGAACCCACCTTAGAAAGAGAGAGCCAACTCCTGGAAACTGTATTCCTCCACACACATGCTTGCACATACACACACACATAAATAAATTTACAAATACTTTCTAAAACTACCAGATTGTGATGAAAGTTAATCTCAAGGATTTTTTGAAAGGCTGACTTGGTACACACAACATGCTGACATGCGATGCAATCAGTGAATTTAACTGAGGACTATAAGATCACGCATTAATTGGCAAGGACTAAATTGATCAATACTTATATTGATGTTGTAGAAATCTTGACTGCCTATGAAGTGTCCGCAATAGGCAGAAATTCAAAAGATGAGAGGGAGAACAGGGCAATACCCAAATCAAAATGAAGCCGCAGCTCCACAGAGTCGGTCACTGTCCTTTTTGTATATTTAATTTAGCACCCAGACATAACAGTGAAAGTCTGACTTTTTTTACAGTGTTCACCAAGTCCATGATATTGAAAGCACTCATCTGCAAACGACTTCTAAACAACAGCAACGTAAAGGGCTTCAACCGGACCATCCATCAATTCACAAGTATCCTTAGAGAAAGCTTGCTAAAAGAAGGAAAGGTCAGCGAACTTCCCAACTAGTGCTGGTGACAGCTGTTAGCTGCTTTACCTATGGTGCAGGTTCTTTAAAGGCAACAAAGGTAAATGGGGTTCAGGCCAAGATGGGGCTTGTGCTGTTCTCCATCAGGTCAGCACGGTGTGTGCTGTCCTCCCTGTCGGCACGATGCTGTCCTGATGCTCCAGCCCTAACTCTGGGCTAGAAGCTCCTTCAGGATTTGCCTCTACCAGTCTGTGAAATTCACTTCCCCTATCATGCCTCAAGTGCTAATCACCCTCATCAGGGAAGATGCTCCTAGAAATAAGATGGCAGTCAACACAGAGACCCTCACCCAGGAGGTTGTGGACTTGTGCAGCCCTAAATGGGGCAAACATATCACACAGATCCCCATAAGGCTCAGGTATCTTTGGGAAAGAAAGGATGGAAAGATTGTCCAAGCCAGGAGTGATAGACATCAAGAAAAACCAGTTTTCAGGCACACTGCGTATGTGAGCTCACGCCATGTGGTAGGTACGCTGCACACATTCCCATTCCCCTGACACACACACCCACTGTGACACAGTGCCTTGCCACAAGTGTGGAGCATCAGAGAGAAGCATGGGCCAAGACCTCTAAAAACATGGGTCAACAGAAGTCTTCTTGTTATAAGCTGATCATCTCGGATGTGAGGTACAGTGATGGGAAAGCCAGAACGTATGTAGGCAACAATGCTGGTCAAGAGAGACCATAATTTTGCACATCTGTTTTCACGTAATTCTTACATACCCATCTCACATGCCCATATTGTCGTATTTAAACATATTTAAATAGCAACATGCATAAGAAAGCAGGCTGTCTATGGGTTTAATTTCGGTTTAATTTTATTTTGTTTTTTTCTTCATCATATCAGTGAGATTAACACACATATATATTTTTGGCTTGTGTGTGTGTGCACAGACTCATACATGCACACACATACACACACATAAATATACATATATTACGTTGTTCGGGGTATTTTTGTGCGCTGTGTATTCAAATGCTGATTTCTATACCCAGAGATCAGGTCGCAGTCCTGACTTTAGCACTGTAATTTTTATGAAGCATCTCCTATCTTGGTATGTTGGTATGTTGTAAACATTGTTCTCCATCACCTTCTGATTGGTCTAATAAAAAGCTCAACCCAATAGCTGGACTGTAAAGTTAAGGTAGGACTTCTGGAGCCCAGAGGGGTAGGGGGCCCCAGAGAAACCGCCATCAGAACACCGGTGAAGGTGGTGGTACAGGGAAAGACTTAGATGGCGGTAACGAGCATGTGGCTGGGAAGTAGGCCAGGTCAGAATTATTGGGTTAGAATACCTGAGTGTCTGCCCAGCTATAGTGCCCCAAACTTCTAATAAAATTACAAATTCTCCTTGTCATTATTCAGAGGAAGAATGGCTATAGAAAGCCATACATTTATATTACTTTACATATATATGTATATATATATATATGAAGAATGTGTGTGCATGTGTCTGCACATATATGTGCACATGTATATATATGTGCACATACATGTGTGGGCATTTGTGTACACTCGTGTCATGGCACAAATATGGAAGACCAAGACCACCTTGCATTCTCTCCTTCCACCATGTGGGTTCTGGGGAATCAAACAGGTCATCAGGTTTGGCAGCAAGCACCTTTAACAGCTGAACCATCTTAATTGCCCTCAGGATACTCTTCTTTATAGGCACAGGTAATAGAACTTTCATCTTTCACAGTCGAGGATCTGAACATGTCAGAAGTTCAAGTAAAAGAAGAATATAGCGAGTAGAATAGGGTTGCTTACCATTGTTACACATTATAGCTCCAGAAAAAAAGTATGTCTATAAACATATATATGTGTGTATATATATTATATATATATATATTCTATGAATACAAAAACAAAATTTTACACATTTTAGAAGCTCATCTACCCCAAAATTTTAATTTGATGGCTATAACTTATAAGAGCATTTTACATATGAATATACTGGTAGGTTTTAACTGGAAACAGAGCTTACCTTCATCTATGGGTTCATACTTTTTGATAATCTCAGTTGAAATGGAGTTATTTCCCTTCATCTCATACTGCTCTTGGGTTAAAAACTCTGTCAGATTTTTTTCAGAAAGAATTTTCCGATTCTCAGAATATGTGTTGAAAATCTCAAGAATTTCTTCTCGGTAAGCAATAGATCGATAAATGACTCTAAATTCTTCTATGGTGATTTTTCCTTGTTTCAGTCTGTCATTTTCCTACTAAAAGAAAAATGACTGGTGGACTCATAGAAGAAGAATCAAAAATACAAAGTAAATTTCACAGTATTCATACACTGTATGGTAAAAGTTAAAATTGACACTGGATCTTTAATGAAGGTAAAATGCATTAACCTGTGTGGAGTCATGCTAAAGTCACAAAATGGTTAATAGCTGGTCAAAATAAAAGAAGGTAGAGAGGGGTGCATGGGAAGATAAGGATTTTAAGATGTTTTTCAATTATGTATTCCCTTTGTGTACTCTATTATACTTCTGTTCCTTCCTAAAGCCAGGTCAGGCCATGATTGTGTGCTGACAATTCATAGCCTGGACCGTAAATGTCAGACACATTCAAGATTGTGGTAGACTGTGGAGGATTCAGTCATTAAAAAGCACCTTGAAAGGAAGTCTCAGCAGTTAGGGTTTGGTACAGAAATAAACAAGACTAGTTTGACCAAGAAAGAGTGGATTCATCTGACAGCTGTAGAAATTTAATATTTAAATCCTATGAGATAAAAGATAAGGTCATCGGCTGGACACTGGTTTTAAAAGTTAAAACAAACAAACAAAACAAAACAAACAAATAAAACACTATGACTATGAGGCCCTGAATCAGAAAATGATTAGCCAAAGAAGAAACATAGAGCCATAGGCTCAGCTTGGGACTGTGTGACTACCAGACACGGGGCTCTGTATATGATCCCCACTACCACACAAATCTAACAGAGTAGTGCATGTCCATAATCATAGCATATGCCTATGAGAGCATGAGGGTCATCCTCAGCTACACAGCAAGTTCAAGGCCAGACTGGGTGGCATAATACTGACTCAAAATATTAAAATTTCAAAAGAATAAATTAAAAAGTGACAGTGGTTGATTAACTATTACAACACATGGAAAACTACAGAAAATGCAATCGAATCAGGAAATGGTAAACACAATAAATACAGTTACCAGCGAAATTATGAAAGAATTCAGAAGTGACTGAAGTTACAAAGATTGTAATCACAGTAACAGAATTTTCATATTGCAAGTGAGCAAACATAAAAACCCACTTGAGAACAGAAGTTTCAACTGAGGAGTTGTAATTTAAAAAAAAAAAAAACCTTTCTTAGAAAGTATACTGGATGACTCCAAAAAGGACACTGTGCACAGGGTATCTGACAAGCAGATGAGCAAAGACTACTGCCTACGCAAGTATCCTGCCTGCAAAATCCAAAACACCATCATCTGTGTTCCCTGGACTAAATGAGGATTCCCAGGAGCTAGGGACACACAGTCCCAAAGTCCAGTGGACAAATCCCAGACCCAAGGGACACAGTCCCCCAGTGCCCTCCACCTACCTGAACACAACTCCGGGTGTGGCTCCAGATTCTGATCACCAGATTCCTCCAGCTCCCCAGAGGTCAGTACAGCTAACAAACACCAGGCACATAATCCCCAGCCTCTGACACTTGGTTCTATATGTTTGGCTCTGGGGATCAGCTAGACAATAGGAGCATACAGAATCTGGTTCCAAGATGATAGAGCCAATGCCCCGAGATCAAGAACTGCAAGTGAGCAATGGCCCACACTGCTGACTCTGAAACACTAGCGTGCCCCCTCCCAAAAGAGAGGAGATCCCAACACCCAGGCACACATGGATCCAGCGTCAGATTTCTGGGCTAACTCCCAACCTGAGAATGACTCCAGATTCCAGAGACATGCAGATCCAGCCTACAGTTCACAGCTCTACCAGAGGCCCTGAGCAGACCCAACAAACCTCAGGTTCACAAAAGGTAAACACCCTCATCCTAATGCCCCTGCCTATAGGTCCAACTGGAACACCACCAGAAGAGAAAAGCTGCAAGCATATCACAGAGATCTAGTCCCCCAGCACACAACCCAGGCAGGGCTTCCCCTCCATTCCTGAAAATTCCAGCTGGCTCCAGGAATTATCAGCCAATGCAAGCCACAAACAGATGGCTAAAGGCCAGTGTAAAATACAATCAACAAAACCCAGGGCAAGATGGCTTCACCAGATGCTGGAACAAAAAACGGATATACCAATGCAGCTGAAAACACAGGAAAATGACCTTAAATCTATGCTTATGAAGATATTAAAAGATTTTAAAGAGGAAACAATTAAATCCCTCAAAGAAATACAAGAAAATAAAATCAAACAAATAGAGGCCATCAAAGACATACAGGAAAACACAAATAGGTAAAGGAAATGAATAAAATGGTTCAAGACCTGAAAATGGAAATAAATTCAATAAAAAAAAAACACAAACTGAGAAAATCCTGGAGGTGGAAAATGTAGAGCAGAAACTATGGAGGTAAGCATCACTAACAGAATATCAGAAATAGAGGAGAGGTGCAGAAGATACAATTGAAGAAATTGATACATCTGTCAAAACATTAAATCAAAAAAATTCCTGACACAAACATCCAAAAAATTAAGGACACCATAAAAGACAAAACAATAATAGGAATAGAAGAAAAAGAAGACTCCTGGCTCCAAGGACCAGAAAATATTTTCAACAAAATCATAGAAGAAAATTGCCCCAACCCCCCCCCCCCAAAAAAACCCTTTAAACATATAAGAGGCTTACTGAATCACACCTGACTATCTCAACAGAGTCTATGAAAGCAGAAAAAGGCCTGGACAGATGTCATGCAGACCCTAAGAGAACATAGATATCAGCCCAGACTGCTATACTCAGCAAATCTTTTAATCAACAAAGATGAAGAAAACAAGATATTCCATGACAAAACCAAATTTAAACAATATCTATGCACAAACAGAGCTCTACAAACAGAACACAAACAGAACAATACAAAAAAAAAAAATCCAAGAGCTGGTTCTTTGAGAAAATCAACAAAATAGACAAACCTTAGCCAAACTAACTAAAAGAGAGATAGTATCCAAATAAACAAAATAAGAAACAAAAAAAAGAGACATTAACAACACTGACAAAATCCAAAGAATCATTGGGTCTTACTTCAAAACACTGTCCTTCACAAAAATGGATAATCTAAATGAAATGGATAATTTTCTTGATAGATTCCACCTACCAAAGTTAGATCAAGATCAGGCAAACAAGTTTAATAGTCCTATAACCCCTAAAGAAATAGAAACAGTCATCAAAAGTCTCCCATCAAAAGAAGCCCAGTGCCAAAAGGTTTCAGTGCAGACTTCTACCAGACTTTCAAGAAGGAGCTAATACCAATACTTCTCAAACTATTCACAAAATAGAAACAGAAAGAACATTGTCAAACTTAGTCTATGAAGCCACAGTCACCCTGATACCTAAACCACACAAAATCCAGCAACGAAAGAATTTCAGACCAATTTCCCTTGTGAACATTGATGCAAAAATACTCAATAAAGTACCTTCAAACCAAATCCAAGAACACATCAAAAACATCACCCATCATGATCAAATAGGATTCATCCCAAGTGTGCAGGCATGGTTCATTATATGAAAATGCATCAGCATAATCCACCATGTAAAAAACAACTGAAAAAGAAACCACATGATCATCTCATTAAATGCCAAAAAAAAAAAAGCATTTGACAAAAATCCAACTCCCTTTCATAATAAAAGTCTTAGAAAGATCAGGGATTCAAGACACATAACTAAGGATAATAAAGGATAATACAGTAAGCCTATTGCCAGTATCAAATTAAATGAAGAGAAACTTAAAGCAATTCCACTGAAATCAAGGACAAGACAAGGCTGCCCATTTTCTCCATATTTCTTCAATATAGTACTTGTAGTTCTAGTCAGAGTACTAAAAAAAAGTAAAGGAGATTAAGGGGATACAAATTAGAAAGGAAGAAATCAAAGCATCACTATTTGCAGATGATATGATAGTATACACAAGTGACCCCAAAAATTCTACCAGAGAGCTACTAAGTGGCTGGATACAAAGTTAACTCAAAGTATCAGTCCTCCTGTATACAAACAACAAATTAGCTGAGAAAGAAATGAGGGGAACACCCTTCACAATAGCCACAAATAATATAAAGTATGCTGCTGTAACTCTAACCAAGCAAGCCAAAGACTTGAATGATAAGAACTTCAAGTCTCTGAAGAAAGAAATTGAAGAAGATAACAGAAGACCTCCCATGTTCATGGATCGGTAGAATTAACACAGTAAAAATGGACATCTTACCAAAAGCAATCCACAGATTTAATGCAATTCCCATTAAAATAGCAGTACAATTCTTTTTTTTTTTTAAATTCAAGGCGCCATTTTTATTACAGAGTAAACCACTTATATGGGTTTCCAAGTAAACATATCCAAGCAAAACAGGAAAATTAACCAAGCAAAACAGGAGGTTTAACTAAGCAAAACAGGAGGTTTAACTGAGCAAAACAGGAGGTATCTGCTGAAAACAACAAGAATAGAAAGCCAGCATGACTTGCACACAGGTGACCATCTCAGGTCCAATGGAATGGCTACCTCATCTGATGAGGAAGCAGGAACTCAATGGAATTATGAGTGGGAAAATGGGAATGGTCCACATTCAGTGTTTAAACTCGTTTAATTGACGTCAACGAATTGGTCAGTGTTACTGTATGCTAATTTTTGAAGTCTTTCACTGCAACCATGGGGGAAAGCCTGAAGTACAGCCTTTGTCCCCAAGGTGAAGGTGGGAGAGGAGACAGCAGAAGAAAGGCTGACGATTACTCCTGGGTGCCCAGCCTTCCCACTTAGTCCCCTGGCTCTCCTTGCACAGTACATGAATCAACAGCTTTAACCGGCCCCCATCTTGTTTGAAATTCTTAATAGTGCCAATGTATAAATTCCATGCTCCCCTACTTTATTC
>CM053761.1:8229825-8255747 GCA_028658305.1 Pachyuromys duprasi | reverse complement strand
TCATGGTTTCAGAGGGATGTCAGTCCATCCTAATGAGAGAAGCAGAGTAGGAGGACCTGAGCTAATGGCCCATCATGCAGTTCCTGAATAGAATGGGGTGGGGACGACTTTTAAAGACTCATCTCTAGTGACCTTCTTGTTTTTTGAGACAAGATCTCATACCAGCCCAGCCCAGGCTGGTCTCTATCTCAAACTTCTAACATAGTTGAGCTTTGCTGTGCATTTATGATCCTCCTGACTCTCTTCCCTAATGCTGGGGTTGCCAACATACCCCACTGGGCTAGGGTTACTAATGACCTATTTTTGCTGGCCAGGACTCACCTTCTAAGGACTCCATGGCCTTCAAAATAACATCACAAGTTGGGAGCTAAGTACTCAAAACAGGAGCCTGTTGGAAACCTTCCAGATTCAAATCATAACAGTTTGCTTTGGAGATAATCTCAGATGCATGTTGGGAAATAGTCCTTGCTGCATGTTGGGCTTTGTGGTCTGCTTTCCCATCTGTGATTTCCTGACTTCCAGGACAGTTTCTTGTCCCTAGACTGATTTGTCTCCAGGCGCCAGGATCTCCAACCAGCTGTTTCTGCAATTCACTTCTTCCTCCATCTGTCCTCAGGACAGGAACTGGGAAAATTACTGACCTTTGACCTTTTGCATGTGTACACGCCTGTTTGTCTGACACATGAGTGCAGGTGCCTATAGAGACCAAAGGAGGGTGTCGGAGCTCCTGGAACTCTAGTTTCAGGCGGCTCACAGCTGGGGGCTGGGAACTAAATGAGGGTCCTTTGCAGGGTTTCTATTGCTCGATGAAATCCTGGAGGCAGGAGCTGATACAGAGGCCATGGAGGGTGCTGCTTACTGGCTTGCTCTGCATGGCTTGCTCAGCCTGCTTCTTCTAGAACCCAGGACCACCAGCCCAGGGATGGCTCCACCAACAGTGAGCTAGGCCTCTTAACCCTGTCAGTCGACAATAAGGCCACTACTACAATTTAAAGACACATTTGAAGCAAGCTGTAACTAAATACTGGTCAGGTGGGTGTTCTCTGGCCAGGACCATTCCCAGGTTCCCAGGGAAATGGCCAGCAGTACAATTCTTTATGGACCTTGAAAGAACCCGTCTTAAGTTTATATGGAAAAACAAAACAAAACAAAACAAAACAAAACAAAAAACCCAAAAGCTGAAATAATCCTATACAACAAAAGATCTTCTGGAATTACATCCATCTCCGATTTCAAGCTGTTATACAGAGCAATAGTAATAAAAAAAAAACTATATGGTACCGGCATAGGATCAGACTAGTTAATCAATAGAATTGAACTGAGGACCCAGAAATAAACCCACACACCTACAGACACTTGATTTTTGCAACGGAACCCAAACCATACAATGAAAAAAGAAAGCATCTTCAATAAATGGTGCTGGTCTAACTGGATGTCTATATGTAGAAAATGCAAATAGATCCATATTTATCACCCTGTACAAAACTCAAATCCAAGTGGATCGAAGACCTCAACATAAAACCATAAATACTAAATCTATTAGAAGAGAAAGTGGGAAGAGTCTCGAACTCATCAGCACAGGAGACAACTTCCTGAACAGAACACCAACAGTTCAGGTTCTAAGATCAACAATTAATAAATGGGACCTCATGAAATTAAAATACTTCTGTAAGTCAAACTACAGTGTTAATAGAACAAGACAACAGCCTTCAGACTGGGAAAAGATCTTCACCAACTCTACATCTCTCAAAGGGCTAATATCTAAAATATGTTTAAAAAAAACTAAAGAAATTAAACACCAACAAACCAAATAATTCAACTAAAATTGGGTACAGAGTTTAAACAAAGAATTCTCAACAGAGGAATATCGAATGGCTTGGAATCACTTAAAGAAATGCTCAAAGTCCTTATTCATCAAGGAAATGCAAGTCAAATGACCTTGAGATTCTATCTTATACCCATCAGGGGGCTTAGATCAAAAACACAAGTGACAGCACATGCTGGTAAGGATCCAAAGAAAGGGGGACATTCCTCCATTGTTGGTGAGAATGCAATCTTCTACAACCACTCTGGAAATAAATCTGGCACTATCTCAGAAATTGGTAATAGCATTACCTCAAGACCCAGCTATACCACTCCTGGGTACATACCCAAAAAATGTTCTACCATACAACAAGGACACTTGCTCAACTATGTTCATAGCAGCTTTATTCATAATAGCCAGAATCTGAAAACAGCCTAGATGTCCTTCAACTGAAGAATGGATACAGAAAGTATGTTACATTTACACAATAGAATACTACTCAGCTATCAAAAACAAGAAAATCATGAAATTTGCAGATAAATGGATAGAACTAGAAAAGATCATCCTGAGTGAGGTAACCCAGACCCAGAAAGACACAAATGGTATGTACTCACTTACAAGTGAATTTTAGGCATATAACCTGGGACAATCATATTACAACTCACAGACCAAAAGAAGATAAGTAACAAGGAGAACCCAAGATAGGATGCTTATGTTGGGATCAGTAAGCAGCCACCTCTAAAGGCCAGCCTCCAGAGGACCAGACAAGTGAGACTTCAAGTATCCATAAGGTCACCTCCAGAATTGGAGGAGACCACCTGTGGACCACGTGTTCATTCTGCTCATGCAGTGGGTCACCTTATAAGAGGATTCACCCCTCTCCTCTCCCTCCTTCTCTCTGTCTCTGTCTCCTCTGACTTCCCTTCCCCTAATAAAACTTCCCACATGGAATCTGTCATGTGGCGTGATTCATGAACCTGCTGTACAACTCTGCCTTTCAATTCTAACAGTTGTGCCAGCTCACAGGGGAAGCAGATGTGCTCAGATGCATCTTGATATGGTTGAGTGGGTGGATAGTGGTGGGCTCCTCTTCTCTGAAAAGTAGGATATGAGGGGTAGGGGAAACAGGGAAGGAATGTGGGACCAGGAGGAGAGAAAGGAAGGGGCTATAACAGGGATGTAAAATGAATAAAAAATTTACATTAAAAAAAGTGTACTGACTGTCTCATTCCATTGTAAACACCTTGAATACAAAGAACCCAGGAGGGCCATCAGGTTGAGGTAAAGTGTTGACAAGGAGGATGACATTGTCTTTCAAACCCCAAAGTGCGGTGGTACTTTCGACACACAAATTAAACTCAGTGGGTTTTTCATTTCATCTGAAAAAAAATAGGAACAAAAAATACCACCTATGATGTCTGACCCCTATGAGATTGGGAAATATACACCAAATTGTAGAACTGAATAGAGTGACTTGTAGTGTGTTATCTACGTCTGATCCCTTACATCCTCCAACCGAGCTGTGTCTCGTCTTTTGAAGTTTTTCTTGTGAAGTAGGCAACACCACAGAACCCCTTGGGTACCAACAAGAGACAAGCACACTGGAAATTACCTTTTCATTACACTGGGAACAATTCAGGGGTGGGTATCACAAAATTCTCTACAAAAAAAGTATAAGAAGTGATCTGAGCTGAGAATCAAATGCAAGGACACCCAGTCAGTTCAGAGAAGACTGTCACCCCACATTGGGAGCAACTTGGAAAATGGGCGTTCAACCAACTAGCCAAGAGGTAAGCACATGGGACATGTTTTGGAGCAGAACCACTATCTATGGTTATCAGCTCAGATCTTGGGTCTCAAGGGAATTGAAAACAATACAGCACCTTAACATTAAATAAGAAACCATTGCTATGTTCTCTATCTGTTATGCAGGTTGCACTAACTGGCCATCTCTTTCTAGAATTGCCTCAGACAATGAGCTGGTTTCTTATATTTTGTTATTTTAAAGAGTACTTCACTTGGGCATTCAGATTGTTATCATTCACATAAAAGGTTTAGATTTTACAATAAATTTTTATGAATTAAAAAATATTGTAGTACATTTATTTGTGTGTGCATACATGCCATTGCATACATGTGCAAATCAAAAGATGACCCTCAAGAGAGGGTTCTTTTCCTCCACTTTATGGGTCCTGGAGATCAAACTCAGATTATCAATCTTGGTGACAAGCTTCCTTACCCAATGAGCCATCTCACCAGCCATCTAAGGACTGGCAGGCTCCTCAAAACAAAAAGGAGAAAATAAAATTCCTGGCAGCTAACTGGCCAGGATTTAGCATTTCACACAGAGTTCTCAGGTAGAGGTGAAGGTAAGTCTTCCTGCAATGCATCAAGGAAAAAGTGCAGGATTCTGTGGTCTTCTAGAGAATGTAAGAGACAAAATGTGTGATGGGTCAGCAAGGTCAAAAGCCATAAACAAGAGGTGACGTAGGCAGAATGAAACTGGCAAAATGGGTCAAGGTTGGGGGTTTGTGAGCAGAGATACCCCTACACAGGGTCTAACTTCCAGCCAGTTCTATACTGCTACCAGATTACTCGTCAAAAATTATTTGCTATTTTCCTAGTGAAAAGCATTAATGCCTATTGTCTAAAATAAATAAATAAATAAATGAATAAATAAATAAATAAATAAATAAATAAATAAATAAATAAATAAGGTAAGAATTCTAAGGTCTACCCTATAAGATTTCCATTATCAAGCCAGGTGTGTTGATTCATGCCTATAATCTTAGCATTTGGAAAGTAGATGCAGTCAGGTCAAAAGTTCAAGTTCATCCTCAGCTACACAGTCTCAGACCTGCCTGGGCCACATCAAACTGTTGAAAATTAAGAGTGAAGGCAAGAAGGAAATGGAAGTTTTAAAAGAAAGAGAAGAGAGGAAGGTGGACAAAGGAGAGGAGGGTTAGGGTCAGGGTACTGAAAAAAGAAATAGTCCAAGATTTTCCACCTTCCACAAGGCTTTAAGTATCTGTTCTCCCCAACCCTCTCCACCCACCCTTCTGCAGCCAAGTTTGGTTCCTTTCTAGTCAGCAAGCTCCCCTGCTGTGCATTCTGTGCATGTGGCTCCTCATTCTTTTGTCTTTAAAGAATGGTGTCTTCTAGAGTCGCCTTTGTCTTATATTCTAGGTTTTCTTGGGCCTTCATCACAGCTTGCTCAGAGTAGATTCAGTATTCCTTTCCTGAGAGTCAGAGCTTTCCTCTCCCACAGTGCGCACTTTCTAAGGGAGCAAAGGAGTTATCAGGGGTTGCTAATTGCCTAGAGACTATGAAGACCCAAGCCCTGTAGTAACAAATTCTTGAAATTCAAAAGGATACTATTTCATAAGAGCCAAGGTATGATCGAAGACTAGGTATGTGTATTGAAGTCACATGTAATATTGCTTAGAAAATATATAATGCTATAAATTAAAGACCACTAGAAGACAAAGCAATAAATCTTTTGTAAAAGTATAATAAAAATGTTTAATAAATTGTGGCTCAAGCCATGACTCAATAATTCATCTTACAGAAATTACTTTGGAATATATTGCCAAGATCATAAACTTATATGTTTTTTTATCCAAATTTGTAATAAAAAGTCACCTTGTAAGGAAATAAATTTATGCCATAATCTATGTCAGCTATTTAGGAAATCAATACATTTTGAATAATTCCTAGTGTAACTTCATTCACTGCTTACTAATTGCATACTTTGTGCACAGACAAGATATAGTCATAAATAACTTTATTTATGACTAAGAACAATCCTGTCGGATTAATATTCCCATTTCACAGACTAATAAATTTGTCTAGGTGATTTTTGATTTGCAAAAACAGTAGCTAAGCCTAAAATCTCTATACTTGGGGACACTGCCAGTCACTGTTAGCATATAGGCCCTCTGCTTCTGAGTTGCCTTAGTTGCCTAGTAACCTATGATGTCATCATGTCACCTGCTAGATGTGCGGCAGATGCACCCATGTGATTCATCTGTGCACAATCTATAAAAGGACCAACTGCCATTTCGTCTCTCTTGCTCTCTGACCTCTCCTCTTTCTTTGTCCGGGCACCTTCCACCCCCACCATGTCTCTTCTTCCCTCTGTCTCTCCATCTCCATCCAATAAACTCTTTCATATAATATCTTTGTGGCATCATTTTTAAATGCTAACAGTCACCCAAGCCGGCTGTGTTTCATTAGATTTACAACAGGAAGTGCACCCATGAAGAAAGGAAAATTTTACAATTATAGTTAAGTGGGAGTAGATGCTCTAGGCTGGAGAGATTGCTCCATGGACAAAGCACTTGCCAGGCTATGAGGACTGGAATCCAGATGGCCAGCGCCCACCCATTAAGCTGGGAGGGTGTGACAGTCCACTTGTAACCCCAACTCTCAGGAAGCAGACACAGGGGTTCCTCCATGCTGATTAGTTATCCTAGTAGAATCTGCAAGCTTAGCTTCAGAGGAGGATACTGCCTTGGTAAATAATCAGTGAACAATCAGAAGAATACTGTTGTCAATCTGACTGCTACATGTATGAGCACATTTGCAAACATTCTTGCATGCATGCATGAATGCATACACACAGTACCGACATGCTCATGCCAAAAAAGACTTGGAATGCTCAAGATGATTAATCTGAAGACATACACAAAATTCCACAATCCATAAGTTTTTCTTTAATCAACCTTTGTGTCAGTTTACCTAACAAAGCATTAGAAGGCTGAGAATTGCCCTCACAGATAAGTTTACCACAGTCATCACTATTGTTTCTAAAGTTCTCAAGGTCACATGTCATTTTAAAAGTTTTTTTTTAATGTATTCTAAGTCTATTCTGGCTCTGATGCTTTAAATTTTACATTTATATGTTCACATGGGCAAGTGTGTGTCACAGCGTATGGGACAGTCAGAGGACAGTTTCCAAGAGGCAGTTCTCTCCTCCCACGATGAGGCTTTCAGGAATGAAACTCAAGTCATCAGACTTGTGATAGCAAGTGCCTTCACGCAGTGAGCCATCTCCACTGACCCCTCTGCCCCTAATTTTTATAATTGTTGCCACAGTCAAGCCAAAAGTATTTCACCTAACAGAATAAACATGTAGTCCTTCCCATGACTGAACCATGAGATTTCAATCAGTGACTCATTCGCATGCTTTGATAACTGTTGAACAAACTGTAAAGTACTTTGAATGTGAAGAGTGCTTTACTCAATTCCTGGTTCAGATCATCTATGTCTGAGAGAAACTCCAAAGCAACGTGATGATGACGTGATAATACAACAGTTCACATTTGATATGTTTTAGTACATTGCTGCCTCCACATTTATTCCATGTAAAGTCAGCTACATCAGGAAAAACATTACTTTTTCCCTCTTAGGAGATGCTGTTAGACAGGTAGAAAACCCTGGGTACGAAAGGTCTTGTGGGGAGAAAAAAAACCTTTGTGTTCAGATGTTAATTTAGATATGCACTGATTCATCATTTCCAAAAAATTATCATTTGGAGGCTCAGTATCCCTAACTATCTAGATTGGCCAATCTAGAATTTTCTGACTAATTCTCAAAATGAAAATTGTCAGTCCTCTAGAATGAAATTCGGCTGGAACACTTGTCTTGCTTTAGTCATGACCATTCCCTCTGAGGCTTAGTGAGAGAATCCAGCCAGAGTCTGTCATGCTAGTTCCTCAAACAAAGAAAGCTCAGTAGAGTTTCTCCCTTTGGAATAAGTGAAATAAGAATATTTCTCCAGGTTACTCATTGTTTAAACTACACTGCTGGGCACACTTAACATGTAAAATATCTACATGCTCTGAGCCAATGAGATGGCTCAGCAGGTAAAGGAGCTTGCCACCAAGCCTTGCGACCTGAGTTCAATCCCCCGGACCTATGTGGTGCAAGAAGAGAACCCTCAAGGTTGTTTTCTGACTTCCACACGTTGCACAGCTGCACACAGCTGCACACAGCTGCACACACACAAATAATTGTAAACCTTTTTAAAAGTTGACATATTTAATATATATAACTTAACGAATTATTTTATATATACAACTATAAAACTAATAGAACATGGTGAACACTGTATACCTGTCTATTCCATTCAAAGGTGCTCTTCTGACTGTGTGTATGTGTGTGTGTGTGTGTGTGTGTGTTTGCGTTAGTGAGACAGAGAGAAAAAGGAAGAGAGAGAGGAAGAAAAACAGTCAACATATGTTCTACTCATCAATTCTATGGCTGAATGCAATCCCATGAACTACAGTCTCCTATAAGTATACCTCAGAAAATCTTTTCATATTGTAAACTGAGGCTGTATCCTTTGACTAGTCTGCTGCTTACCATACCGCCCTCCTTTGCTCCTGTGAATTTGAAAATCTCGTACTCCTTACATCAGTGATACCATGGAGTATTTTATGTCTTTATTTGGCTTCTTACACCTAGTTCCTCTTCTGGATTTATTCATGTTATCATGGGTGGGTGAATAATAGTCCATGTTATGGATACGCCGTGTTTTCTTTAATCATTGTCATATTGATGGGCGCCTTGGCTGCTTCCATGTCTTGCTATAAAGATACACTGCAGTAAGCGTGGGCAGTCAAAATAAGCTCAAAGTTTGTTTACAGTCTAGTTCTGAGAATGTAGCTGTATCACACAGCAGTTCTATGTTTTGGGGCCTTCTCCATGATATTTTCCACAATGGCTGCAATGATTTACATGTCTCTGAATAGTGTACAGGATGCCTTTTTCTCCATATTCTTACAAATATTTGCTATAATTGCCCATGCCATTCCACCAGCCGTGGTAGCCGTCTCCTGAGAATCGCTCAACACTGCCCTAATGACTAGTGGTGTTATGCACTTTTCAGATACCTGTTGGCTATTTGCATATTTTTGAGTAGTGTATATAAAGTCCCTTTGCTTATTTTTAGGCATTGTTACTTTTTCCTCTCCTGCATTTTGTAACTTCTTTGTGTGTTTTGGACATTAACGCCTTATCGAATAGTCCATGACTATTTCCTCTCACTTTGTAGGTTGCTATCTGTTTTCTGCTTCCTTTGTTATGCCAAACCTGCTAACTCAGTGTAATTCTGTTGTCTTTTTTCAATTTATTTTCTGTGTGTTTGTTCTAGAAGCCAATATGAAGACTGATGTCAGGAGGATTTTTTTCCCTAGGTTCTTTTCAAGGGTTTTTCTAGTTTGGGGTCTGGCATTTCCATCTACAATGTGTTTTTAAAGGATGTGGTGTGCGGCCTAAGAGTCCAGTCATAAGCTTTACGCATGGATATCCAGTCTTCTCCTTCCTGGTGCTGCTGACTGAGAAGCTCCTGCTGCTGTGTGTGTTTGGCACTTCTGCTGAAGATCACTGACTGCACACGAATGCCTTATTTCTAGGATCTCTGCTTTGTTTCATTTGTTTATACACCTATGTTATGTCCAGGCTATATTGTTTGGTTGCTGCAACTTTTAACTTGCATTTTGAAACCAAATTATATTTTGAAAGCTGCCTATGGCTTTGCTCTTTCTTAATATTATTTTGGCCATTCAGGTCTTCTTTGGTCCAATAAGAAATGGAAGATCTTTTTCTGACTTTTCCAAAAAGAGAAAAGATTGGGAAAAAGAGAAAGAAAAAACTACACTATGTCTGTAGATAGATTGCCTTTGTCAAAACTGAATGCATTTACATAAAGTATCTTTCACGTCTTTCTGTAATAAACTTTTTGTTGATGTTTCATAGTCTTGCATAAGTATTTTATCTTTAAGTTTATTTCTCGGTACTTTATCCATTTTGATACTAATGGAAATAGAATTGTTTCCTTGGGTTTTTCTGGGCTGATTCACTGTTGGTGAGCAGAAATGCAACAATTTTACACATGATGCTGTGCCCTGCCACTTTGCTGGATTTGTTAGCTCTAATCATTGTGTTTGTTTGGTTGGTTTTTACAATGTCCTCCACGTAAGATCCTCTGTGACCAGAGTCTATTTTTCTGCTGCCTTTCCATTTTAAGCCTGCTTAATTTCTTCATCTTGATTAGCTTCCCTGGCTAGAATGTTTTCTTACACTGTAGAGTAGAATAGTTGGCATGGGACCCTTTCTTTATTCCAGCTCACAGAGGAAAGTCTTAAAAGTTTGAGGGCTTTTTTGTTTGTTTTTTAGATTTTTGTTTTGGTTTCATTTTTCAGTCTTTTTTTGTTTTGGGGTTCTATGGGTTTTTGGTTGGTTGGTTTTGATTTGGGTGGGTCACTGTTGTTGTTGGTTCTTGGTTACTTTTGCTTTGGTTTGATTTGATCACTGAGTTTATTAGCTCTTTGTCCATTTATGTACTTTGTTGTCTTTTTAATCATTTTAATCATCTTAATCATTTCTTTTTATACCTTTTCTTTGAGAGTTGTGTGTCAGTGTGTGTGTGTGTGTGTGTGTGTGTAGGCAGAGGTCAACTTTAGGTGTCTTTTCCAGTCACTCTCCACATTGCTTTGGAGGCGCGGTATCTCATGAAATCAGGACTCGCTGACTGACTAGAATGACTTAGTCAGGGCTCTTCCTGTTCTGCCCCAGGTTGTCTTTACTGTCTGTGCTACCAGAGCTGGCTTTTTGCATGAGTGCTAGGAATCCAAAATCAGATCTTCAAATCAAGCACTTTGTCTTTTAAACTATTTCCCCAGCTCTGGAGAAAAACAAAAAAGCCAGCATAATATTTTTGAAGATGATCATGTAATTTTATTTTGTCCTTCATTATCTTGATGTGGTAAGAATGGTTTCTGTATATTGAACCATGCTTGCATGTGATATGTGTAGCAGGTCCCTTTTGGTCAGCTATAAACTCCTCCTTAGTTTGCTAATATTTTGTTGAGGAATTTTGTATCTTTGTTCATCAGATATACCTGCTTGTAGTTAACTGTTTTGAAGTGTACACGTTCAGCTTTGGTACCAGGATTTTCCTGTGTTTACAAAATAGTATTATAATAATTTTCTCTTCTGTTTTGTAGAAGTATTTTAAAAGGATGAATCTCAGTTCCTCCTTGAATTTTCACCTAACAAGTCATTTGGTCCTGGGCTTTACATTGTTGAGTATATTTCATCTTATTAATGACTAGGTTTATTATTAGTAGTATTATTATTCCATTCAAGTTTTCTAGTTTTTTTATTCAGTTTGGATAGGCTCTGTGTTTTAGGTACTTCTTCATTTCCTATAAGTTAGGCAATCTGTTGCTACATGGTGGTTCATATTCCCTCATGATGTTCTTTATTTCTGAGGGTAAGTTGTAACATCTCTTCCTTTTATTAATTTATTCATTGGAGCTTTCTCTCTTTTTCTTTCTGTCTTGCTAAGAGTTTGTCAACCATTTAGTAATTACTGTGATTATTATGTTCATGCTTTTTTTTTTAAACGCAGGTCTCATGTAGGCCAGACCAGCACCAAATTCAGTACATAGCTGAAACGTTCTATGAACTCTTGATCTTTTATCTCAAACTCCCCAATACTAGGAATACATATTCCCCCACAACAACTTTTATACCAATCCCCATTATTTCGTTTCTTCTAGCTTTTTTTCTTCTCGTGTTGTCAAAAACAAAACAAACAAACAAATAAAACCTTGCCATTCACTTTTTACATTAGATCCTAGTTGACCCAGTCCAAATTTTGACCTTTATTCTAGAGTTGGTGTGACCACTTTTGTGTACTCAGGAAATTGTTCTAAGCCAATGTCCTGGTATTATTTCAAAATGTAACAGCCATTAATTTATACTGTTCTTAAGATGCTGGGTTTCCACATGTATTTTTAAAAGCTTATTTAGGTGCATATACCTGTGTGTGTGCCATTTACTTGGAGGATCCCAGATAGGTCAGAAGAAGGCATTGGGCCCCTGGAACTAGTGTTACAGCCACTTGTGATGCAGTCTATGTGCGCTGGAAGCTGAACACACATCCTCCACAAAAGCAGAAAGCCCTCTTAGCCAGTGAGCCTCTCTCCAGCCCATGTACATTTTCTAAAGACGCACTCAGTTATCTACAACTGTCTATTTATACTGCAGTAAATACTTCATAGAGTGAGCAGGCAGGAAGAGGGTATCACCTCACCTTAAAAATATGTTTCACATGAGCAAAGTTGCACCGAATACCAAGTTTTTCAAGCAATTTGTGAGTGTTTTCAACGGTGATTTTTCCACCTCTAAATTCATTCTGAATCTCTGTCAAAAACCATGTATGAAGCACAGGAAGTTAAGGAAATTCTCAAAGAAAGTCACTTCCTGAAGATGTAAAATTCTTAAATAGTATATCCTTGACTTTAATAATCTATCCTGATCTCAGACAGTTGTAAATACATTCTATTTACAGCAAAATAATATTACCCACTATAGTAAAGATATGAAAGATATAAAATGGCATAACCCAGTTAAAATACAGGACAAATTTTTAAAATCTGAGAAATAGAGTTAGCACTTGAGAAATTCATTACACTCTTTCTTACATCTTCTTTGCCTGAAAGCCTGATCCTGAGAGCTACTGAACCCCAAGATTCTCCTACCCAGCTAGCTCCCTCATCCAGAAAAATGAGCAAACACTTAATCTTGTGGATGACAGCACATTAAATAAGTCCATAAGACATAACTAAAGGTAGGCTACTGAGTGTTCGGCAGTGACTGTGACTGATTTAATTACTACACTAGTCAAAGGTACTACAGGTGAAAGTTGCTCCAATTCCTGCCCAATTCTAGACAGTTAAAACTAATGAGTAACTCTTAAGCTTAATTCAACTATGACCCAATAAAGTACATTTTCTTATAACAGTAACAACAACAAGAATATACAAGAACCTAAGAAAAACCAAAGAAGCTCAGAAAAATGGAAATGAGCAAAATGTTCATATGCAAATGGCAGATTCTTGAGTTCAGGACTCTTAAAAAAGTTAGAGTCACATGAAGGGGAGAAATGAAGAGCAAGAGAGGAAATGAGGCAAAAAACAAAACAAACAAACAAACAAAAAACCCAAAACCAAACAAACAAACAAAAAACCCTTCTGAATGGATATCTTGCTTCTGTGTGCTCCTGATGCCGCGTTTCCATGTTTTCATGATCTGTGCCGCGTGTCCTCCCATAGAGGTCTCTCAGCCTAAGGTGTTATTAATCTTAGAAGTAGCTCTGCCTCTTTAGGATTGTCATCAGTTGTTCTCACCACTGCCGCATTTCTAGGGAAAAGACAGAGAACACATCGTATGTTGCCTTTGTTCTTTCAAATTCTCTCTCTCTCTCTCTCTCTCACACACACACACACAAAGAGAGAGAGAGAAAACATGAAAGATGTGGTCCCTGTTTAAAACATTTGACTTCTTATGTTCTGAGAATTTCCAATACCACTGGCATTTCCAATAAACTCCGTTTCTATTTCTCTCTCTCTCTCCCTCTCCCTCTCCCTCTCCCTCTCTCTCTCTCTCTCTCTCTCTCTCTCTCTCTGTGTGTGTGTGTGTGTGTGTGTGTGTGTGTAATTTTGTAGCAAGTGTGTTGAGATCAGAGGACAACTTTTAGGAGTCTTTTTTCTCCTTCCATCACATGGGTCTTGGGATTAAACTCTGGTTGCCAAGCTTGGTAGCAAGCGCCTTTACTGGCTGAGCCATTTCTCAGCCCTTACTGTGTCTCATTTTATTTTCCCCATTTTGTTTCTAGCCCCCCAAACATTTCATCACAATGTTCACCCAGAAGGGTGGGGCAGCTCTTCTAAGGACCTGAGTGGAAGTCAGTGCCCTATGACAGCTGAAGAGACAACATGCTATTCAAAACTTACTACAAACCCCAGGAAACTTCCCTAAACTGCCAACAACATATAACAGACACAGAGAAGGACACACCACTTTCGAAGAAGACTTGTCAGAAAGCTAAGTTCTTAAAACCTTCACAGTTGGTATAGCTGGGCTGAGCACCACACTGTCAGGTGACTATCATTTTCTTCTTTAGTTTCGAGCATTCACTGTGACATCATTAGAAGTTCCATGCTTCTCTGTGACTTCATCGAGAGACAAAGAACATGACTGACTGCCCATCTTCGTGCTCTGACATACTGATCTAAGGCTTGAATGCTTAACAGCTTGAATGGACAAGGTGTCACATGGACCACTTCCTCACCCTGTGAACAACACCCTTCTTTTCAGAAGCTTTGCTTCTGCTGCAACTAGACATGGCACTCAGCGTCTTAAGTAAGAAAGAGAAAGAAAAAGTCATCCGCAGACTCTTAGTCCAGGCTCCTCCTGGGGAATTTGTGAATGCCTTTGACGATCTCTGTCTGCTTATCCGCGATGAGAAGCTTATGCACCAGCAGGGAGAGTGTGCAGGCCACCAGCACTGCCAAAAATACTGCGTCCCACTCTGCATTGATGGCAATCCAGTACTCCTGTCTCACCACAACGTGATGGGTGACTTCCGGTTCTTTGACTATCAGAGCAAACTCTCTTTCAGGTTTGACCTCCTCCAGAATCAGCTGAGAGACATCCAAACCCATGGAATCATTCGGAATGAGACTGAGTACCTGAGGGCCGTTGTTCTGTGTGCCTTAAAACTCTACGTGAATGATCACTACCCAAGTGGAAATTGCAATGTGCTGAGAAAAACAGTCAAAAGTAAGGAATTTTTAATAGCTTGCATTGAAGACCACAGCTATGACAATGGAGATTGTTGGAATGGTCTTTGGAAGTCCAAGTGGATCTTCCAGGTTAACCCGTTCCTAACCCAAGTTACAGGAAGGATTTTTGTGCAAGCTCACTTCTTCAGGTGTGTCAACCTTCATATAGAAATCTCCAAGGACCTGAAGGAGACCTTGGAGGTGGTCAACCAAGCCCAGCTGGCTCTCAGTTTTGCAAGGCTTGTGGAAGAACAAGAGAACAAATTTCAAGCTGCTGTCATGGAAGAGTTACAGGAGTTGTCAAATGAAGCCCTGAGAAGAATATTACGAAGGGATCTTCCAGTGACACGCACTTTGATTGACTGGCAGAGGATCCTCTCTGACTTGAATCTGGTGATGTACCCCAAGTTAGGATACGTCATTTACTCCAGAAGTGTGCTGTGTAACTGGATAATATAAAGGGCTGCTCCTGGCCATCAGCTCAAGCTAAGTGTTTGTTTTCTGGGGAGTAAGTTCTTGCATATAGAAGTTCCTGAACTAGTAATTAGCCCATCAACAGGCCCATGCAAGATTGAAGAGGGAACAGAAATCATGTTATACAGACAGTATTCACCACCATGTCAGAAAGGGGTAAATATATTCCTTAATGTCAACTGTTGTAAATTCAGAGATTTTATTAGAACCTAAAATAACTTGGCAGTGGGGAGGTGGTCAGGATTAAGATTGTGTGATTCCTGTGTGTGTGCCTGTGTTTCTGTGCTTGTGTGTAGGACTGTGTGTCAGGGAGGAGCATTGTCTGTGTCTGTGTATCTGTTTGTGCATCTGTGTGCATGTGTCCTGTGTATCTACATGTATGTGAATTCACCCTCTCTTTGGAACTGAGTAGGTATGCACACAACTTTGCAAATGCTACTCCACATCATTCTATTCCATTTGAAACCTACCAGAAATGGGTGGACTTTAATAAATGACATTGGGTTTGGATAGCTAATATCAAAGTTCTCAGTTGTGGAGCTAGAAAGGTGGTTCAGTAGTGAAGAGTGCTGGCTATTCTTCCATAGGAGGGAAGTTCAGTTCTCAGCATCTACGTGGTGGCACACAGTTGCCTATAACTCCAGCCCCAGAGCCTCCTGGGTACTACATACTCAGTGTACAATACTGCACACACGCAAAACACTAGACACAGAACAGACGTGAAGATGATTGGTAAAGTTGCGCCCACCTCTCTCCTGCTTCATCCTCACATCCCTCCGAAGAGGGATGTGGAATTACTGTAAATCTCTGGAATTCTTGAAGAGCGGGGTCTATAAACCTTGTGTACTTGAGCCATTGTGAAGCCATTGCTCTAAACCTGTCTAATGCTGACTTCACAGCAAACTCTGTGCTAAATGTCTTAGAATATTGCATCATCTGTCTGGTTCTAATGTTATTCCCATTTTACATTAAAAATATAAAAGGTTTCAAGTTGCTGAAATCAAGACATATAACATCTTAGTCTGTTCAGGTTGCTACAGTAAACTGCTGTGAAATGGGGGCCTGTGAGATGGCTTGGCCCATAAAGGTGCCTGCTCCTAGCTCGAAAGGTCCCTGCCACCATGCTGAAACTTGAGTTCCAGTCCTAGCACATACATGGTGGAAAGAATTGACACCCACAAGTTGTCCTCCACAGGAGCCCCTTTCCCTAACTCCGTGCACACAGGATGGAATAAATACAAAAACAAATGTACCATCAAATGAGCAGCTGATGCTAGATAATTAGAACGTGCAAGTCTGAGGCAGGAAAATCCGAGATCAACTTGCAAGCTGAGTCTATACCTGCTTCCTCCTGGGCACTGCTCCTCTTGTGTAGCACACCTTGGAAGGAGCAGGGTAGCTCTCCAGAGCCATGAGATGAGCTATCTCAAGAGGTCTGTTCAATCATGTGATGATCTGAACATGAAATGCTCAACCTTCCATGGCGAAGGCCCACTTTTGAATACTTTGTCTCCAGCGATGGCACACTCCTGTAATCCGAGCACTTGGGAGGCAGAGGTAGGCAGATCACTGTGATTTCAAGGCCAGCCTGGTTTACAAGGCAAGTTCAGGACAGCCAGAACTACATAGAGAAACCCTGTCTTGAAAAACAAAAACAAAGAAAAGAGAGTTTCTGGAAACCTCTAGAGATTGGGCTTAGCTGGAAGGAGAAGGTCACCGGGAACATGCTTTTAAAGGTCATGACTTCTCTCTAGTTCCTTCTCTGCTTGAGGTCTGTATGTGCTGAGCAGTCCCCTCTACCATGCCTTCCATCCACCATGATGTCTGTGCAAACACCAACAGCCCCATGGTCACAGACTTAACTCTCTGAAGCCATAAACCAAGGGAAACCCTTCCTTCACTGTGGTATTTCTGCTGGGCCTTTGGTCACAGCGATGAGAAAATCACATCTCACACAGGGATAGTATGCCATGCTAAACAATGATGCAGGCAAGCAGAGCACAGAGAGAACACCCTGGAAGAGGAATCTGCTGCTGTTTAGCTCATTCTGGATGCAATCAACCTGTCCATGCTCCCCCGTGATCTTATATCTGCCAATTGCTCCTTCAGTGTATTCCACCAGAAATCTCGAACAGGACTATGGAGAAGCAGTAGACAGACCCATCCTCCAAGCCTGATTGACCTGAACAGGAAAGCAATTTGGATTGTCAATTCATGCAACTGAAAAAAAGATCTGGTTCTGTCTCATAAACATTAGGTCAGACAAGAACATGTGCAGGAATTTCTAAACCTCAAGTCTGCCCCAGCTACTGACTCTGCATTATTTATTTACTTCCTTCTGTGTGTGTGTGGTGTTTGCACGTTTGTGCTGGTGGCAGTGGGGGTATTTGGTCCATGCCTGTGGAAGTTGCATGACTCTGTTGGGTCTTGTTTGATTGTCACCTTATTTTCTGAGAGTCTCTCATTTGTACCTTAGCCCCTGGCTCCAACATGGCTACATGGGCTGGCCAGTGAGTTCCCATGATCCTCCTGTCTCACACAACACTTATAGATGGGTGGCCATGCCAGCTGCTTATACTTGGGTGCTGGGGATCTGAACTCATGCTTCGCTGAGCCATCTTCTCACCCCTGTCTCTGTAGTTTTATTAGAGAATTCTTTATGTCTTCAAAAGCACAAATTTTTGGAGCCCATCCAGAAATACTCTCTGTCTCTCTCTGTGTCTCTCTCTCTCCCTCTCTCTCATCTCTTCTCTCATTTTAGGAATTGAACCTAAGACCACTTTGCTCTCTATTACTGAGCTATGGCCACCAGCCTAGGATATCTACATTTAAATACGAATATTAGAGGTATCGCTAATATAAAGTAAGTCTACCAATCAGGACCACATTTTAGGAAATACTGCTGTAATCATAAAATAGCATACCTAATTTCTGTTTACTCAGAATCGTTTCCCAGAAGAACAATGGCCCAGTGAAAGCCATTTCTACTACTTACTGCATATGGACCAAAGCCAGGATTTCACCTGCTATGTGAAAGGGAAAGGAAGGAAAACCAAAGTCCCAAAATAAAGCAGAAGATAAAGTTGTTTTCATCAGATAAATTGCTATCAGACAAACCCTTTAACAAAAACATGAAGTAGTTCATGGTTACAGGTATAAAAGTGATTTTCTAGATCATTCCAGCACAGGACCCAAGAGTTCATGAGGAAATTACAGACATTTAGCTTTTCATCTATAGTATTACTTCAAAGGCAAGGTAAAGGCAGGGAAGGTTTGAGAGTGTGACCCATCATGTCAGGGGGTGGGGGGGTTCTGGTGGCAGGATCTGGGTCACATTGCATCCACTGTCAGAAAGCAGAGAGCAAGGAAGCCTGGTGCTCACCTTACTTCCCCCTTTGTAGACCATCCAGAACCCAGTCCCAGGGAATGCTGGGAGCACATTTCTGTGGACTCTATTATGTGACCTCTATCTGGCATTCCCAAAGGTGATCCTTCTCTAGATAATCCCTCACTGGTCAGGAGGAGTTACCTTTCCTGGTTGAGCCTAGACCTTGTCAAATTGGTGATCAATACTAATCCTCACAAACTCTAGCATTCAGCCTTGATGAAATACCGCCAGGTATCTTCTAATCTCAGCATTCAGAGTGCTGAGAAGAGAACATCACGAGTTCAAGTCCATTCTGGTCTAAATGAAGTCGTGTCTCTAAAAGTCAACCAAAAACCCATTAAATATAAAAATGTTGATATTTCTAGATATCTGTCACATGAACAAAGGGAAGTGTTTAAAATGTAAAGTATTGATCTATTTTTCTCCATCTAATTTTGTGAAGTTTTCAATATTAAAAATATGCAAAATAAAAATTTATATTTGATATTCTTTTACATAATGCATGGATCATAAAAATTGCCCCATATCATTCAAAATTTCTTGAGTATATAAATTTAATTATTTACATGGTATTAACACTATAAATGTACCATAACAAGACAGCCATTTTTTTTCTCATATATAATTTAGGTTTTTAGAATTTTTCCTGCTATGAGTTATCCTACAATGATCATATATTTTTCCACACTTTGGGTTATTTCCCTCAAGACAAATTACCCAAAGTTTCATATTAACAAGACACAAAAGACATTAATGCTCACACTGCATACTTACAAATGCTCTGCAGACATATTCTTAACAAAGTCATAATCCCCCAGTAACACTGAGAAAGTGCCTAGCTGGGCATAAGGAGGTACACCTATAATCCAAGCACTTGGGAGTTGGTAGCAGGATACTCAGGTGTTTAAGGTCATCCTTGGCTATATAGTGAGTTTGAGAACAACCTGGACTATGTGATTTCTATCTCACAAAAACACAAAGGAAGGAGGGAAGGAAAGAGAGAGGGAGGGAAGAAGGAAGGAAGGAAGAGGGCATTTAACTAACCACAGAGGTCTTGATAACTAATACTGATTTCGTTTTTAACATGGTTCAAAATCTTAAAATGTAGTTCATTAGTTTATACCACATCGATACCAAGTTCATTTCCTGCAGGAAAATTTCTGTATGAGGTGACTGACATGGCCAGGAAACTACAGTTTCTGACTTTTCTCCCCCCCCCATCTTGCTCTTACTTTCTCTCCTCCTCCCCCCCCCCTCTTTCCCTTCCTCCTTTCATCCCTCTCTCTGCTTCAAGCACTCTCTTGAAAGCATTTTCTTGTCAGTGACTCAGGGTAAAAACTATAGATTTACTTATTTTCACTTTTCCTAAAACTACTCCTTCAGTTTTTGTATTTCTGTGCTTTTCTTCTTTTCTTTGCCAACTTATTAATAAACGTTACTTCCTGCCTAATAAGTTTTCTGATTGGCCTACTTCCATTTCTTATTCTGTGAGCTCTTCTCAATTAACTTTCATAAACCTTTACTGATTACCTGCTGATGTTACTCACAATCTTGATTAAATAACTCTTTGTAACATCTACTGACTAAAGAGTACATGCCAATTCCCTTAGGCTTCCTGGCTCTGAGGTCTGAGCAACAGTATTATACAATAGACCACATGGGCTTCTCTGAGCTTCCAGAACCTTGCCCAAGAAGCCAGGCCTGGTCACATTTTCAAATACACTTTCCCTATCCCTAGAGTCTAACAAAATGCATTTCTAGTTAAGCATGGGACCTGTTCATTTTAATCTAGGTGTACATATTTTCCTGGTTCTCTTAATAAAGGAGAATCTTTCATTTGTCAGAAATCAATGAGACCATGTGTCAGGACACAGAGTTCAAGTCTTTACTACGGTTTTTACAAGACTAAGGGAAAAGAAAATGCATACATTCACTGATACCCAGTTTTTCCATCACCTGCAACACTAAAATGAGACTCTCCTCTAGCTGTAAGCCTGCAACATCTACTGATTCTGTGTGAGCAGTGAATGGCTGATGAATGAATAAATGTCCCAAACAAAGACAACTTCTCAAGCTCCACATTTCAGGATTCTAACTTTCAGATGTCTTCATTCCAAGCACAGCCTAGGATTTTGAAGATGTTTCATGCCAGGTATGTTCTACTGATGTCTTTATTATCAGCAAGATGTCATGGATTCCATAAGGAGCTTCCACTAACAAGATGTCTTTCTGCACTGTGGACCTCATCACAAAATATCACGAATTAGAAAATTCTGAGGTATGATATTTAAAAAGGCTTAGGGGCAAACGTGTGGGACCACAAAGAGGGGCTATACAACACAAAAGAACTCAGGTCTTCAGGCCTGGGTAAGGGAGAGGCCACCAGATGCTCAAGAGCCAAGACTCTATACCAGGTCATCATGAAATTGCAAAGGATAATAATGAAGAAATAAGGATCATATCAGCAGGAGTCAGCCTGGAAAAAGGAAGTTGACAAATAATTCCTTCAGAAGTGATTATTGAGAGAAAACTTCATTTGATAGAAATGGCATAATATATTAAAAACCACATGGACTTCTTTAACAGTGGGCCTAAGAGAGACAGGGAGAGAGAAAGCCACCATGAGGAAGATGGCAGGAGGGAAGCCAGAGGGACAGGAAGAGAGAGAGCCACCAAGAGATGGGGTGGCAAGAAGGAAGGCCAGGGCAGCCTTGTCCATGTCAATACTCTGTGCAATCTCAAAAGCAAAGGAAATGCCGGTTTTACTAAGATGTTGGGGGAGGTCAGCAGGAAGTAGATCACTTGATTTATTTCAGCATAATGCATGACTAAAATCACGGAGGAACCAGGTACTAGTTAGGACCATAAATTGGAAGCTCTCTTAGGGCCACAGCTCAGACAGATTCCTGGTTCTCTATCCCAGAAAGAGCTGCAGGAACGTGTGGCCTGATCTCTTCAGGCTGTAGGGTCTGCCTGCTTCTGTCTTAAGTTTAAGTGGTTGGTGCATGTGAGATATATATAATCTGTGTGTGATATATGTAAATATATATCAAAGATCCATAACTCCTGGTACAGGGACATTTTCAAGACCATAACTTTTAGAAAAATTGCTAGGTAATAAATTCTGTGTGCTCTACACCCAGAGCTGTAGAATAGTGTGAGTCAGGGTTTATACTCTGCTCTACTGATGGCAGACAGCAGCTTCAGATGTCCCCATGACGTGTACACTGTAGGGGAGCGGTTACTGTACAGATTCGGCTCTTCCATCATTGCATTTCCAGGAAGATAGAGTGGAGTCTTGACAGCCGAGTGTGCTGGTTAGTTTTTGTCAAACTTTACACAAGCTAGGCTCATCAGGGAGGAGGGCACCTCAGCTGACAAAAGCCCCCACCAGGTCAGTCTATGTGTAAGCCATCGGAACATTTTCTTGATTAATGACTGGCATGCATGGGGCCAGTGTGCTGCAGGTGGTGCCACCCGAGAAATGGTCCTGAGTTGTGTAGGGAAGCAAACGGAGTGAGCTGTGAAGAGCATCTTCAGACCTCTTCTTCAGTTCCTGCCTCAGGTTCCTGCTTGAATTTCTGCCCTGACTTCCCTCATTGAAGAACTGTGACCCATAAGATGAAATACCCCCTCTCCCAGTCAAGCTTGCTGGTGGTCATGGTGTTTCTCACAGTGATAGAAATATAACTAGGATATCGGCTGGCTTTCTAACTCTGGATTTAGGAATCTTAACTGTAGACTCTGGAAGAGAATCCATTGTGTTATGCTGACTCGATGAAATGTCTTCACTACTTCCTTATTCCAAATGCCCTTTGGCTCAGGGCTGCATTTCAGTTATAAACTTAAAATATTTATGTATATCTTGAGTTTGGCTACCATAATGCCTATAATATTTTCCAATTGCTATGATGTGAACTGCAGAGGAGCGCAATACTCTGCAGAATCACAGTCTTGGGTTGGATATAAATTGGCTATCTAATACTAAGTAAGTTTCATACTGTCTGTTCTTTGTGCCAGAAACTCCAGGGCCTCTGAGGAGTGTATGTGATTTGTATGTAGTCAAGGACACCAATCTCCAATGCCTATTTGAAAAATGTCAACTCATTTTCCCTTCACTGTCGTTTCAAAGAAAAAATAAAAAATCTGACAAATAATTTTACAGTTAATTTATTCCAGTGCAGCACTCAGTTAAAACAAGAAATGGATTCTGTGGCTTTGCTGCTCCTGACATATTCATTGAACTCTCACAAGTAGAGATTTAAAAATGAGTAGTTCAGCAACTTCTTTGAGCTAATCATCTTTGCCATTAAGGAAGGAGGAGCAGCACCCAGACAGACATGAGTGGAGTTGGAGATGATAGCACAGGAAACTGGACACAGAAAATGGTGTGTGGCTCTGGGAAGTAGCTCTGAAAGGAGAAACTTGCTATAATTCTGAGTGAGCCACGGATGAAGCTCTGCTAGCTCTTCCTGATCAGGCTTTCAGAATCTCTGCACTTGCTGTGAAATAGCAGAGTCTGGGAGTCTTCCTGTGAGGACCGCTCACTCCTTACAGGTCCAATGCCTTTGGCATCATGAACGGCTTGGGACCTGCGCCAGCACAGGAAGCCAACTTCACTTCACATAGGAAACAGTGGTAGACCAACTCCTGCTCTTCTGTTTGTTTTTGTTTTGAGGACTTTCTTCTCAGGCGTGTTAGAGGTATCTTTGTCAAAGCCCTGGGTGACTTTACCTTGCCCCCAGCTTCTGCCCTCCTGTTGCAGACCTCTCACTCACAGTGTGGGGCAGGGATGATGCAGGAGAATGTGTGGCAGGAAGGGGGTGACTCCATCCATGTTAAATTCCTGCCACTTCTGAATAGGGGAAATTATTTTCACCTGTTTATTTTCCACTCTATGTTCATTCTGCTGTGTGTGTTTGTGTGTGCATATGTGAGTGTATGTATATGCATGTGTGTATGTATGTAATTGTATGTATATTTGTATATGTTGTGTGTGTGATTGTGTGTATGAGTGTATTATGTCAGTGTGTGAGCATGCCTGTGTGTGTATGTTCTGGGGATTGAACTCAAGTTGTCAGGCTTTATCCACTGAGCCATCTTTTGAACCCTTTTTGGGGGGTGGGGGAGAACACTGTTTGGGCATAGTTGCTAAAACAATAAGAAATAATAATAAAATAATGATCTAGTAATTCCCCTTCTTCAGCAGTGATATTCCAGAACCTTATGCATTCACCATACTTGCCACTTGCAGTGCTGATATCAGTCTCTTGGTTGTGTGCTTGAGGTCCTAGGCACCCCAAAGTCTGATTGCAAGAGTGTTACAAACCAACCAGTAAAGACACTTCCGCTACCGTTGTCCCTGAAGGGTGGGGTACCTGAATGCTGTTAGGATCACAGGTCACATTCTTGGAGTGGAAAAAAAACCAGTCTTTCCAATTAGCAAATCTTATCTGCACTATGAATTCTTTATTCCTGTGGGATAGAGCCTGAACACAGTGTTCAAAAAGGGAGGGCGCTTTACAGCTTCTAAAATAAGAGTGAACGTGGCTAGGGAGATAAGAACAGTATGCTAAAAGTTAAATTTATGTAACAAAATTAATTCAGGAAAGTTGTATTTATAACCTAGAAGAGGAGATTGTCTTTTTGCGTAGAGGTAAAATGAACTAAACGTACAAAAAAAAATTACTCAAAAAGCTGCCAAAACACTTTTAAATGTAGCAATAACAAGATACATAAGTGTATGTACATGTTTGTGTTTGTGTGTGTTTATAATGAGTTTAGTAAAAACACCAAAAGATAAAATATACTGAGTGAATGTCAGATACTCACTTCCCCAAGTAAGGTCCTTCAACGTGTCAAAAACCATGTTTGGATGAACAACATCCAGTTGCTTTGTTGGCGCCTGCAATGCCCTCCTGCCTTCCTCCGCTGTCCTGCATCTATTACTAGCAAGGATGGGCTTGGGATGAAGGCCTCCCCTGCTCTCTGCTTTCTGATTAGGATTGCCTTGCAGAGTGAAGAAGGGAGAAGAAGCACACTTATTCTTCCCACAGTGGTCTCCTCAGCAATGTCCTGTTTAAGGGATAGATATAGATAGATAGATAGATAGATAGATAGATAGATAGATAGATAGATAGATAGATAGATAGATAGATAGATAGATAGATAGATAGATAGATATAGTTGTATGGGTATAGATAGAGATATAGATACAGATAGATATTCTAGGACCACTACCCAGGGGTGCCACAACCTGCAGCACACTGACCCCTCTCACATCAATCATTAACCAATAAAATATCCTGCTGGCTTACACATAGACTAACCTGGTAGGGGTATTTTGCCAACTGAGATGCCCTCTTCCCTGATGAGCCTAGCTCATGTAAAGTTTGACAAAAACTAACCAGCACACTCGGCTGTCAAGACTCCACTCTATCTTCCTGGAAATGCAATGACAGAAGAGCCTAATCTGTAGAGTAACCGCTCCCCTACGGTGTGCACGTCATGGGGACATCTGAAGCTGCTGTCTGCTGTCAGTAGAGCAGAGTATAAACCTTGACTCACACTATTCTACAGCACTGGATGTAGAACAATACAGAATGTATTACCTATCAGTTTTCCTGTAAGTATGGTCCTGAAAATGTCCCTGTACCAGGAGTTAATGGATCTTGGAAAGCAATCCGGGCAACAATCCCTGGACATATCTTGATGGTTTAACGCTAATAGAGTGAAAGGACACTTTTTTAAAAGTAATTTGTTTATTTTTCTATTAATCACAGGTTATATACTTTGTATCCCAGCCATAGCCCCCTCCCTCATTCCCTCCCACTTTCCCCATCCCTCCCTCATCTTCTCCCTGCCCCCCTCCAAGTACACCTATAGGGGAGGACCTCCTCCCCTTCCATCTGACCCTAGCTTATCATGTCTCTTCAGGGCTGGCTGCAATGTCCTCTTCTGGAATCTAGCTGGCTGCTCCTCCCTCCGGGGGTGGGGGGAGGAGGAGGAGCGGTTGACAAGCCATTGAGTTCTTGACAGAAATAGTCCCTGTTCCCCTTACTAGGGTATCCAGTTGGATACTGAGCTACCATGGGCCACATCCAAGCAGCGGCTCCAGTTTAAATCCATACATGGTCCTTGGTTGGAGAAACAGTCTCATAAAAGACCCCTGTGCCCTGATCTATTTGGTCTTTGTGGAGCTCTTGTTCTTGCCAAGTCTTATTAACTCTCCCTTTTTTCATCTGATTCCCTGCACTCTGCTGAAGGCTTGGTTGTGAGCCTTATTCTCTGCTTTCATACATTGCTAGTTAGAGTCTTTCAGAGGCCCTCTGTGGTAGGCTCCTGTCCTGTTGCTTGTTTTCTCCTACATTCAATGTCCATCCCGTTTGTCCATCTAACCTATGATTGATCATCCCACCCTGGGTCCTCCTCCTTGCTTTTCTTCCCTAGGTGTATAGATTTCAGCATGTCCATCCTATCCTATAGGTCTATATAAGTCAGTATATACCAAGTGTTTCTTTCTGCTTTTGGGATACCTCACTCAGGATGATCATTTCCAGATCCCACCATTTGCCTGCGAATTTCATGATTTCCTCCTTTTTAATTGCTGAGTAGTATT
>CM053761.1:8218089-8229725 GCA_028658305.1 Pachyuromys duprasi | reverse complement strand
TTCAGTTTCATGAGGTCCCATTTATTCATTGTTGATCTTAGAGCCAGTGCTATTGGTGTTCTGTTCAGGAAGTAGTCTCCTGTGTCAATGAGTTCTAGGGTCTTTCCCACTTTTTCTTCTAACTGGTTTAGTGTGTCTGGTTTTATGTTGAGGTCTTTGATCCACTTGGACTTTAGTTTTGTGCAGGGTGATAAATATGGATCTATTTTCATTTTTCTGCATATAGATATCCAGTTGGACCAGCACCATTTGTTGAAGATGCTGTCTTTTTTCCATTGAATGGTTTTGGCTTCTTTGTCAAAAAATCAAGTTTCCATAGGTGTGTGAGTTTATTTCTAGGTCTTCTATTCAGTTCCATTGATCCACTATTCTGTTTCTATGCCAATACCATGCAGTTTTTATTACTATTGCTCTGTAGTACAGCTTGAGGCCAGGGATGGAGATACCTCTAGATGATCTTTTGTTGTACAGGATTGTTTTGGAAATTCTGCGGTTTTTTGTTTCTCCATATGAAGTTGAGAATTTTTCTTTCAAGGTTTGTGAACAATTGTGTTGGTATTTTGATGGGAATTGCATTGAATCTGTAGATTGCTTTTGGCAGAGTGGCCATTTTCACTATGTTAATCCTGAAAGGACACTTTTATGTCAGGTCATTGTCTTCACAGAAAGAAACCCTTGTTATAATTGTGTGTGTGTGCACGCATACATGGAAGTGTGGGTGTGCGCGTGTGTTTGGAGGCCAGCGGTTAATGTCAGGCATCTTCCTTTGTCACTCTTTCTCCATCACTCTCCCCCACTTCATTTTAAGAGACTGCTTTAATTACATTCGTGAGTGCATGTTTGTAGGCACGTGTGCCAGGGCGCATGTGAGGGACCAAAGGACAGCCTGCAAGAGTCAGTTCCCTCCTTCCACTGTGCTTCTCAGGGACTGGACTCAGTTTTTCAGGCTTGATGGCAAGTACCTTTCTACCCACTAAGCCATCTTACTTCCCCCCCACAGACACATCAGAGTATGACTTCAGACTCTAGCATGGTATTGAACTTTCGCATTCTGCTTTTCTTGGATTCAAATATCAACCTCATTCATAAACATTTTGTGAAAATAAACCAAGATCTGGCTTATAAGATATGTGTTTCTAAACAGCCATTCAGTGCCTGACACAGTGAGTTCCCAGAAGGATCTCTACCCACTTTTCAATGTCACATAAGCAAGAATTCTTATTCATTCAGTTAATATTTACTGAGCCCATGCTGTGTGGCAGCCCCTGTATTCAGCACTAGGGAAAAGAGAAGAAATAAGACAGTCTTCCTGGTTGTAAGTCAGTCTCCGCTGCACAGGAAACAGTGGCAGGTGAAAAGCTAATCACATAATAAGCAGCATCAAAGCTCACCCTGTGGGAGAGCAGAAGAGGGTACCAATCTCTCTCTGAGGATGTCAGAGAAAGCTGGTATGGTGGCTGCTGCTGGAACCCCCTAGAGTGGCCACTCCTACTATTGCCATGAGCCCTGTTAGGGTCATACACAGGATCTCACCCCTTCTCAGGAGCAGGTCACACTCACAGACTGAATCACACTGGGAGAACTCATGATGTCCTCACATGCACACACACACACACACACACACACACACACCTCAGAGGCAGCTTTGTAACACACCACAGTTCCCAAACTTCCCACAGGACTAGGCCTTTGCTATGACTGTCTGTCTCTGCATTCCTCTACCCACCTCTTACCCAGGAATAGACAAACCCTTCTATAAGAGATGGGTAATAAATTTAACCTATGCAAATCACAAAAGGTAGAGCGCTGTCAGCAATATCTTTTTCTTTTTTCACAATTTGCTAAAATAATGTAAAAAAATTTCTCTCTCAGCTCAGAATCATACACAAACAAGCCATGGGCCAGAAACAGTTTGCTGAAGTCTGCTCCACACAAAACAGCCTACAGCTGCTCAAGTTAAAGACAGCCCAATAAAATCCTGTGAGCTGATCTCTGTCCAGAGGTTACTTCCGGAGTAACCAGAAGCCTAAGTGTCACAGGGGAAAGTCACAGAGACAGGCAGGTTCAACAGGCGTTTGCTAATCAGCAATGGTGCTGGCAACAGTAAACTTGACCTGAACCCTGACGTCTTTACCCCTTTTCCCCCAAACTATTCTTTCCTTTTGTGCTCCAGGAAAGCATTTTCTATAATGAACCACTTTCCCCAGGTAACTGCACTCAAGACTTCTTAAAACTTGTCCATTCATGGCTCTATCTCACCTGAGAATCTTTTACATGACTTCAGGTATATAGGTACAAAACATACAAATAAAATTTTACTATTAGTCAATCACAAATTAATTTTAAAGCAATTCTTTGATATACATATGATTTACCACTTATCAAAGATTTAAATTTTTGAATACTAATAACTGTAGATGTTAGTATGATGATAGTAGATGATAGTAGCAAAGTATTAAAAGTTTTTGTATTCCATAAAGAAGTCACTTTATGTAAGTACAGAAAGCTTTGTACATACAGCAAAAACACTGCAATCCCTAACACACAACAGTCTTTATTCTGAGCTGCATTCAGGCAGCTTTTGTTGGTGTTGTATGGTGTGACACTGTGTGCAGGACAAAGCATGCATTTGTGTTCAGACCTGAGGCTGTAATGCTTCCCCATGATGCAATATGGATATTAACTACCAAAGACACCTCAATTTATTGTGTTTTATTTTGAATTAGTTAATTACACTTAGCAAATTTTTATAGTTCTCACATTCAGTTACACAACCCCAAATGGGGTCATGACCCAAAGTTAAAGATGCGTAGTTCAACTCTTTCCCCTCACTCTCCTCAACACAGACAATATCTTCCTTTCCAGGTTATGAGGCCGGATACTGACCCTACAGACTCCCATTCCTCCTCTCCTGTGTGATAAACTGAATTGTATATCCCCATGTCCTAAAGAAAACCAGCATGACAGGGGGATGAACATTTCTTAGTCATCTGTCTGAGAACCCCTTCTGATGACATAAACAGCCGTTCTGGCTGTAGCTGGTCTGCTCTTCCATACCCAAGTTAAGGCCAAGCTACCCTGCCAGAACACTGTGCCCCTCAGCTCCGGGCACCTCTCTCTATTATAATAATCTGGAAAATTTCCACTCACTACTTGTTCTGGCTTGTTCTTTTATTAGGGAAGACATAACTACAGAAACACAGTGTACTGAAACACCAGGTACAAAGGGCCAGACTGGCCAAAAACACTAAGCAGTTTGATTTCAGGGACACAGAGCTCAAGGGACATTAGACAACAAGCTGAGGGCCTTCCATGTTGAATCAAGCTTTTGATCTTTAAAGCTGCAGTGTCCCTGCCTCTGTACTGGCCCTTCTTGAAGACCAAGTGACTTGGCCACTAGCAGAGAACCGGTCTTGCAAGGGAGAAAAAAAAAAGATATTAAAGCTGTCACCGAAAAAGAACCCTGAGCCCTGTGGTGAAAGCCTTCCCTGACAAAAACTGTGTGTTCACTAGCACATTTTTAACTCAATATTGACACTGCAGTTTCTTTTCCCAGGTGCTGGCTGGGATTACAGACATGTACTGCTGTGCTTGGCTACAAGATTTGTCTTTGAAAGTTTAAAGAATTCTGTAGAGTTTGTGGATTTTAAGGATTTACCAGGCTGAGGACAGTGAGTATTGAAGCAGGCACACACTTCAGTGAATAGAAATGAGGACTTTTCTCATGATAATGTCATTTAGCTCTTTAAATCCTCTTAAACATGAAAAATTTTTATTAGTCATTTACTGTATGAATGTGGGGGGGTGTATGTGTTAACATATTTTTGCTACATGACATAGAAAACATTAAATAATTTATAGGTGAATAAATACAGAGTAAATATTTTATGAAGTTGAACATGGAAGCCACAGCCTATAATCCCAGCACGGGAGAGGCTGAGGCAGGAGGATCACCATGAGTCCTCAGGGAAGCCTGGGATGTAGAGTAAGACTCTGCTTTAAAACTAGCAAACAACAGCAACAAAATACCTAACAAACAAAAAGAAAACCTTATGGAATGGCTTAGAAATCACTTTACTTGAACAAATGATAAACTCCCATCTGAAAGAAGCAAAATGTTCACCTACAATTTGCATGCAATAACCTTCAAAAATTTAATAGTCTCAAATCTCAGTACCATGTAGGAGAAGCACTTAATATACAGCAATTGAAGCCCTAAATTCAATTTTTGACTCTTCATCTTGAGTGATGAACACACTTGTGAATGCCTTGGAAATTGCTGACAAGAAGCCCATGTTTTTTTACAGGAAATCTTTGTTCTTAAAGCTCTCTCTCTCTTTCTCCTCCCTTTCCCTCCCTCCCTCCCTCTATCTCTCCCTCTCTATCTTAATACCTTCTTTTGTTGCTGTCATTTGTTTTTATTTTTTATTTGTTTTTGAGACAGGGTCTCACTATGGAGCCTTGGCTGACCTGAAACGCTCTACGTAGACACCAGGCTGGTCTTGAATTCCCAGACATCTGACTGCCTCTACCTCCCCAGTGCTGGAATTAAAGGCACAATGCACCATCACACCCAATGTGCTCTCTTTTTAGAAGGGTGTATTCTTCTACAATACTCAAAGCAATGGAAGAGGCTCATTGTTGGACTACACTGGTGAAGTTCAGAGGATTGACAACACTCAGGAGTTCTCCATGTCTAGCACTTCTCATAGCCTGGGGAAGAACACCTAGTAAGATGACAGGTGGGAAGGTAAAGCTATAAAAAAAGTTGCAGCGGAGACTCTTCTTGAACAGTGTGAGCAGGCCTCTGCAGATGTGATACATGAAAAGTGCAGCAAAGGAAATTTGGCTTCCATAAATTATGTTACTTTCAACTGTAAAACCCAAACAGAACGCTCATAGAGTCTGAAAGGTAATGCTATCTTCCTCTTGCCAAGGCAACAGTGAGAAATCTGTCCCCAGAAACTAGTCTTCTGATAGAGAGGCATGACAAGGTGAAAAGGTGGGATGGGATGGGGATTGGGGTTGGGGACGGGGATTATGGGAATGATGGTGGGAATGATGGGAATGGAAATGGGATGGGATGGGATGGATGGGATGGGCTGAGGTGGGATGGGGTAGGATAAATGGAATAGCATGGGGTTGGATAGGATGGAAGGGGAAGGAAAAGTAAGGGAGGGAGTAGAAGGTTCCTGAAGTCAGCAGCAGAAACATCATTGTTTAAACACTTGAAATTACTTCAGGAAAGAATGTGTCCCTCCAATTGGAAAAGCATATGTGTAGAAGGATTTTAATACAGTAACATGGTTACTCTGGCTGGAATACAGACATGCCCTTCCTTAGCACATACCTTTAATCTCTCTGGCTGGAATACAAATACACCCTTAGTACACACCTTTAATTCCTAATAATGAAGGTAGAGATAGTTTGTAGAAGGAGGCACCCATGCTTGAAAGTGATGTCTAATTAAGAGACAGAAAAAGTGATGAATCAGAGAAAGATTTGACAGAATAAGATATGCCCAATTCTCAAGATAACAAGGGAAAAAAGAGAACAACACAGATAGAGGAGGTAGTTTTACAGAAACAGGTTGAAGAGAGAACATGACAGACACAGTGAAGACCAACTTAGCCAGAGAATAAGGAATCAGAAGATTGACACATATTGCCAAAGTTAGTATGCAGCCAAGCAGAACAATTCAGTCAGAAGCTGAGAGAAGTCAGTTTGAACCAGTCAGGTTGGCGAGGAGTTTGAGCCAAAACAGCTGAGATGAACCAGACAGCCAGAGTTCAAAATGAGCTTGAAGGGGTAAACTTGTTCACCAGTAAGTCTCAGAGGCTGAAAACAGTCTAGGCTTAGATAAGATTGTAGGGAGGTTAGAAGCTTCCAGGACTAGATCTAGGTTAGCAGAGGAGGCAGTAACGACAATTACTTTAGAATAAAAGACTACTTTTGTATACAAAAGCTGGGTGACAGCATGCTTGAAACCCAGTACTGAGGAAGCAAAAAGGTGAATGAATCCCTGGAACTTACTGCCCTCCTTGGTGAGTCCCAGACCAATGAGGGAACCTGTCTCACAAAGAAGCAGAGGATGCAGAGCATGAAGAACAACACTCAAGGCTCTCCTCTGATCTCCACACACAAGTGAACACACACACATGCACACACATACACACACATGTACACACTCAAGCGTGCACACACACACACAAACACACACACACGGCATGAAAATAGAAGGTGGGTGATAAAAGACACCAGCAAGAAGGGGACTGGGAACAGTTAGAAAAAAGTACCATACATACATACATATATGTATAAAAATGCCATAGTGAAACTCTGTAGGCTAACTTTAACAATTAGTTTTTAAAGGCACTATACATAATGTTTGTTTATTGCTTAGCTTTTTGACAAGAAAATAAAAGAGATTTTAATTAAAAAGTTTAGGCAAATGTCTGTGTTTTATAGTCCAGCCTACTTAAGAAACTGGCATATAAAAAGAATCATTTGAAGTTTTTAGTTCATCTGAAATAGAAAGGGGCCTCTTTTTTGGCAAACAAGTTTATCTAAATTGGTAATACTTAATTTTGTACTTTCCAAGCTATCATACACATGCATATGAAACTTCATATACATGAAATAAATAATAAAAAATAATTTGGCTGTGAAAACTATTAAAGAAGAGTGTGTGTTATTCACATTAATGATGATAAAACACTAAAGAAAAAACCAGGAAGGCTTTCTACAGAAAACCAAGCAGAAAAATTACTTGAGTGCTTTAATTTCCATTTTAAAAATTAATCTTGCAACATTTCTTACCAAATCTTATAATTGGTTCTATAGTTAATTAAAATTTCATTAGTGAGCAGATATGGAAAGCACTGCTTATTTGAAGTATTTATTATTCCTTCTTGGATGGCTAATGAATTAAAGCCTCAAGTGTCTCTGTTTGAAAGTAACCACCCTCCTCATTCATCTACTCCCAGAGAGTAATAAGTTAAAAGTAAGAAGTCCCATATATTTGGTACTACTATTTTTCATAACTAATGTAAATTAGTTATGTAAATGTAAATTAATTCTGTGGTACATTCTGAAAAATTAACTACGATTTCAGCTAGCAACATTCGTTCCAGTCACTTCAGTGATTAAGATTCTATTTGAATTTCATTTTCATTTAAGCGTGTTATAGCTTTTGTCAACATTTTCCTCTTTGCCCAAAGGTCTATGTAAAGTTGTATCAACAGCATTAACTCTTTTGATCCTTAGGTTCTCCATGGAATGAGATGCTATGTCACTGTCTGGAATTTGGATCACATCCTATCACCTGCTTTAAAACATTTCTGAGAACCCATCTTTCAAGAGAAACCTTGATGCTTCTGAGGATACCTAGTTTGAGTCTGAAGTGTTCCCCCCTTCCCCACCCCCACCCGCACCAAGGCTTTGATTCCCAACGCAGCAGTAGACAGAGGTGTGGGTGAGGCTCTGAAATCATTAGGTTGGTCCATCAGCAAAGTCATGTTTAATGTATTACTGAGAGGTGGTAGAAATCTTTGGAGATGGATGGTCTTAGGTGGAGCAGGCAGGTCACTGACAGTGGGTGCTTAAAGGATTCTCTCTCCCCATCCCTTCCCTCCCCCCTTCCTCCTGTCCCCCTCCCTCCCTTCCTTCCTTCCCCCTCACACTTTCCCTCTCCCTCTTGTTCTCACTCTTGCTATCACTCTCTAGCTCTCTCACTTTCTCACCTTTCCCTCCCCCATCTCTCTCAGCACTTTTGCTTCACCACACACTCCCTGCCACATATTACCTCCTCAAAGCCCCGGAAACCACAGAACTAAGTGAACACAAGCCAAAGAAAGAAACTTTTTCTCCTTTCAGTTGATTTGCTAGAGTATTTCTTTAGAGTGACAAAAAAACCTGACTAATAGAGTCCATATATTCCTTGATAATGCATGCCCTATTAAAAATGGATTCAATCACCTACAAAGTAAGAGCAGGTAAGAGGGAGGTGCTGATGTTTTCACTCTTGGTTAGTTTTGTTCAAATCCATCTCCATATTCAGAAAACCATGAGAAACATTCCTTAGGGGCTTAAAACCTTTCCTGTTGTGAACACTTCTTTATTGCTAATTAAAAGTCAATTCAGGAAAACCACTGTAATTATGAGCATTAGAGCAGGCTTACTAAGCTAAGTATAGGAAGTGACTTTTTCCCACCTGAAGTGGAAGTTAAGACATTTTCGTGAAAGGCATGTGGCTTTTATAATACTCTGTTTACACACACACATATATATATACACAGGTACATGTACACATGTACATATGTACACATGCACACGCACTGTAACCTTAAATCCTAGATTCATTTAAGAGCAACATGAGGATGGGGGAGATATTGGCTACAGCTACACTTTTCCTCTTACGAAATTGACTTATATGAAATTGCTAATATTTGGTCATTAACTGAACTGCACAATTGGTAGTTTCTCACAGTTCAGTGTATGTTGTTGGTATAGGTTTCTTTCCTCTTTTGCTTTGGTGCTGAAGTTGAACTCTGAGGGAGCCTTGAATGTGCTAAGGATAAGCTCTTCCACTGAGCTATGATCCCTGGCTCACAGTTCCATCATCATCTATTTCCGTCCTGGTCTGAGCATGTTAGAAGTTCTGTGGAAGTCTCTACACTGCTCCAGAGGCATGGCAAGAGCAGGGCCCTAGAGATCTGCCACTGTGGAGCCAGATGGCCTGTCTTAATCTCTATAATCATTATGAGCAGTAATAAACACTTTAAAGGGAGTTTTGGTGTTTAATTATTATGAACAGCTAGTTAAAACACTTAACAAGGAGAATTAGCCTTCCAAATCATACACACATGGGAAGGAAAAAGAAGAAAAATGGCATAAATATGGTCAGAGTATATAATATATGAAAATGCCTGGTGAAACCCATTACCATGTACAATGAATATATATCAAATGACTCATATAATAAAATGCTTATTGACCAAGCATGGGGCCTTGAGTTCAAATACCAGCACCCACACAGAAAGCTAGTGACGGTACATATCTGTAAGCACAGCACCGGGGAGGCACAGATAGGGCACTCCCTGCAACGCCGGACTCACGAGTTCCAGGTTCAGTTAGAGATGCTGTTATTTCTTTTTTATTAATTACTTATTTTATTTATTTATTCACTTTACATCCTGGTCGTAGCCCCCTCCCTCCTGTCTTCCCAGCCCTCCCTTCCCTTTTCGTTCCCCCTCCCCTGCACATCAAGTCACATGAGGACTGAGTTCGTCCTCTTCCCCTGTGGCCTGGTAAGGCAGGCCCATCAGGGGGAAGTGACCAAAAAGCTGGTCACAGAGACGCTGTTTCAAAAACATGGGGAAAGCAATTGAGAAAGACACCCAAACATTAGTCTCTGACTTCTGCATGCACGTATGTGCGTATCCACCTGCACACACATGTACACACAACCACAAAAGAAAAATGTAAGAATTCACCAAAACCTCGTGGATATAGTTCGATATTACAAAAAGATATTGAAATCACAGTATAACAAAGTGCAATGATTTCATCCTGTGTCCTCACCCAAGAGTAGTTGATAAAGCCCCAAGAGAAACACTGTTCCAGGGCAGCAGGGCAGCCCTTCAGCAAATCCATTAGAGAACCCAACCCCTTCAGTCGTGACCCCAGCCTTTCTTCACTTTGCCAGTAAACAGTACTATTGCCTCACAATCACATGGTCCAAGCTCTTCATTTCCTACGCCATGTCTCTAGTCTCCTTGTCCATGCTGATGTGTTGTGTTCTCTAGAGACTTCCTCTATTGACAGCCCATATTCTCAGGTTTTCTCCTGATAAAAGACATGTGAGGCTGACCATCATAAATCAGAATTGCTTTAACCAGTTTATACTTCCGGTTTTTCTCCACACAGTTGATTTTCTCTCCACCTACCAGAAGTGAAAGTACAAACATCAGGTGTCATTTCTCAGGGCTGTCCCCATATTTCTGTCACTTTCCAAACTAATGGAGCCGAATCTGCAAAAGCGTCGCTTCAAATTCAGAGAGAGAGAGAAAGGAGTTGGAGTACTTTCCATAATGAGAGTGAAAGGGAGCATTCTGGGTACAGAAATGGACAGCACCGTTGCCACAAAGAAAGTCCCAGCCAACCTCCCACAAAGCAGAGCTAACCCAAAAGCTTGAAAGATGGAAACTGCAGCTTCTTTCCTTAACAGAAGCAAACCATTCGTGTGCAGCAAGAGAGCATCTTGATGGGAAGAAAGCATCATCTTTAATTAAGTGGGCCACTCAGGGAGCAGCGAGGTTATGGAGTCTAGCATGAGGCCTGTGGGTAAAGAGCTGCTGTACAGAGGACTTCTGCCCATGAGGCCGACAGATTCGCTGAGTCCACGCTCTGAGTCCTTGCGCGAGAATTCTGAATGGAAGTCTCAATGATGTGGTTTTATCACCCACTAAGGACAGAGGGGGCTATTCAGAAATGCAAAACACTCACATCATTATGCCCTTCCTTTCAGGTAACGTATGTGGAAGCAGCATGTAGTGAAATCTAAACCCACAATAATAACAATAGAGCAGTCACCAGTATTCAGCAAGCAAATTTGTTCTAAAACACGTAGATGATCAGAAAACTTAAAGAACTTATGGGTCAGATCAAGGGATGAACAGAATCGAAAATAAAACATGTTTCCCCTAGGACTTGTGTATTGGTATATTTAAACTTTCATCTATCCGGACTTTACGTTGTTAATATGGAATCTTATCCACCTACAGCATGATGACAAATGAGGTTAAAATCCTCATTTCAGCACCAGCATGCACAGCCCCTTTCTGGATACACTGAATTCCTGCATATGTTTGTGTCTGTTTCCGTCCATCTTCCTGTTACCCTTATGTCTCCATCACAAGCTTTCAAAAATGTAGCATTAAGATGTTGTCATGGTTCTTTGTCGAAAGGTCTTGACTGTCTCAATGTTTCTATTTTCCACTCAATTAACTTTAGAACTTTTGTCAAAATTATTTTTCAATTTAATTGGGGTTATGTTAACTTATTGTCAAGACTGGGAAAACTGACAGCCATTTAACGTTTCTTAATTATTGTGATTTTCGAAACACTGTTTGGAAGTATCAAGTTCTGTGACTCAATTTATTCACATAAACCCTGGGAAGGGTCACTATCGTCACTAACATAAAAATAGCAAAACTGGGCGTAAGAAAGCTTTCGTCCTCTTTTTGACTTAATTATATTTATTCTGCATTTTATTTATTTCGAGAAAGCTACTCACAGAGCCCAGGCCAGGCTCAAACTTTTGGAAAGAAACAGGTCCTCCAACATTGATGGCCCTGCCACCATCTCTCAAGGCCTCAGAGCACAGGTGTTCTCTGCCTAATTTTACTGGATACTTGGGAGCACACTTGGGCTCCTTCTGAGATAGTAAAGTACTCTGAAGTGAGCTGTGTGCTCAGCCTTGAGTTTGGAGCGTTCTTTTTTCTTTTTTTTTTCAAATTAATTTATTTATTTTTGTATCAATCACAGGTTAGGTACTTTGCATCCCAAGCGTAGCCCCCTCCCTCATTCCCTCCCGCCCTCCCACTCCCTCCCTCATCTCCCTCCTCCCCGCCCCC